>OY856412.1:215774243-216374243 GCA_963693085.1 Alisma plantago-aquatica
AGACGGTCGTGCGTAGAGGTCTGCAACCATCGGTGAAAAGAGGGGCACTGAGGAAATTTGGTGTTTTTCTCTAGGATCAAAATTACATAGGAAAGTAGATACTAGAAGGTTCATAATCACACGAAGAATCCTTTGGAGGGAAAATCTCAAGAAACCATTGAGCAGAGAGAGAAAACTCATATAGAAAATCCGGCTACTTTTTGTCCAAAACAACTAGTCTGACCCAAGGTAGGAGATGAACACAAGTTGTCTGATGCATAATCCAACGAATGAGAAATTATGCGCCTGTGTGACCGCATGAAAGAAAAAAATAAAGGAAACTTTATTTAAATTGAAATGCAATTAAAGTGCAATATTCAATTATTTAACTTTTTCTCTTTCCTCAATTGAGGGTGCAAACAAAATCCAAATTTATTGAAATTTTATAACTAGCCTATTTTGGTCATGTAGAATCTGAATGTGTAATCATATTTTCCTTTTGAAGATCTAGATATTTTATTTAATTCTTTTAAAGTAATTCACTTTTTTTTTTCTTATCACATTAGATACATCTAGAACCCACCAAATAATGTCAAACTTTGCCCTCAAGAAAACAAAAACATATGGAACATGAATTAGCCATCAATTTTATCCTTTGATATTATTTAACACATTATTCAATATTTTGGGATTTATTTTCACTTTCTCTTTCCTACTCTACACATGTACATAAAAGATTATTCAAATTACATGAAATTTTACTCAAAGTCTATTGCTAATGTGTAGATTATGAATCTAAGATTAGTTGCCACTTTTGCAGTCACTAATTATTTGTCTCATATTTTGGAGGAAAATCACCTATTCTTTTCAAAATAAAATAGATCTAGCTATAATTATCCCAAAATTATGAAACATGGCCTGCAAGCCAAAAAAAACCAAGGAAAATGAGTCTTGAGTTATATTTAACCAATTAGTCTTTCTTATATGAATTTTATCTCATTATCCAATATTACAACTATTTCTCATATTAAATAATTCAATATCACATTAACATGTTTAAAGCATTATTATTCATTCCTTTTTCTCTTCCTTACTCAATGTTTTAGAACGAATATATTTTATCATTATCTCAATTAGTGGTAATTTTGCATATTAGACCCTGATTAAAACATCTACTGAGGTATTTGTGCACAAACCCATACTTTGGCACAAATGGTGATAATACTCATCCCACTAATAATTCCACAAATTCAACATCAAGGACAAAAATGATAGAAAAAGCTTAGAAAAAGGGTCAAAAAGAGAATATATCCTAATTTTAGTTCATTATAGACACCTCATTCCTACCTCACCTCCCTCCTACCTTATGTCGATAACCCTTCTATTCTTCATGCAAGTGTTCTTTTCGGTCCTCCTTCTTCTCCACACTATTGTTCTCTTCCTTGAATCTTTGACCAAAGAAGGACTAATCTTGAAGCTTTGGGGGTAGCGCAACCTTTCATGTGGTGCTTTTGAGATTGATCATCTCCTTTATGGTGATCCTTGGTGATCTTATTTCTTGGTAAGTAGTTTTGGACCCTTTATCACATTTTCCTTTGGTTCTCTATCCTATCTTCTTCTCCTTAATTGACAGTGAGACTATGGTGTAACCATGACGGTCTTCTCTTGAGGATCTTCTACTCACTAAGGTCAAAGACTATGGTACAATCACGGTGGTACCTATGTGAAAAGAAGTTCTCCTCTTTCTCCTTTCTTCTTCTTTGGTTCGGCCTAGAGTTTTTCACCTCTTTCTTGAGCTCTCCTTTGACCATGGTGCTCTTCTCTTTTGATGTGATATTTTGGCCATGGGTTTCCCTTGGTTGGAGCTTTCTTCTCTCTTGGATATCATGGTCTTTGGAGCTTGGTCTCTCCAATAGGATGGTTATATAACTCTCTACCTTCTTCTATTATTGCATCTTAATTGAGATTTCTTGCTACAATTTTCATATCATAAGTGTAACATAAAGATGGCATATGATGTTGTTATGGTTTAGGGTTTTTGACTTTGTAGTTTCATATATAAATGACCCTCTTTGTTAACCCTAATTTCATATAACTTATTTCTAAGAAAAGGATGAAGTGAAGTTGTTACATGCAACATAATCCTTAGTTTTATCACCATGTTATAGTTTTCCCCTTATATTTTCTTGAGGTGTTTGGACTGGTTTTCATGAGGTTGAAGCTTGGTCTCTCTCCCCTAGTTTAGTTTCTTAGTTGATCGTGTTGGAGAACGTTTCTAGGGTTTGATGTCTATATTGCATGAGAATTGATCTTGGTGACGCTTGATGTCTTGGAGTTTGACATGTGTTTTGGGCATGCATGTTCTCCCTTGGTGTTTTTGGTCAACTCACAAGTGGTTCATGTGTTTGATTATTGTTCTTGGTCTTTGTTGTAATGATACTTTTGGATGGATGAAGTGTAGCATGCGCTACACATACATTGCTTGAGCTGATCGTAATGCCTGCTTGGTTTAGCTTTGGTCGAAGCACCTAGTTTAGTTGGTTGGTCGACACCTTGTTGAATTTCTCACGATCAAAGCACCCTGGTTGATTTGGATAATGTATCCCATGCGAGGTGTTGCAAGTGCTACACCTTTTTTTTTGTTTTGACTGACACACATTGATTGTCTTTGAACGTAAGACAACATTGCTTTGATCTAGTCGCTACTCTTGGATGCTTGTGTATCAGTCATAACACGAACTTGGTTTGGTTAAGGGATGGGTGTTGATGTGTAGCGGTCGCTACACATAGCGATGATTACACTGACGGTAGTTACCCTAACCTAACCCTAAATGGTCTCTACATGGTGTCATCAAGAATTGTCGACATATATACATGAGAGTAAGGTCACTACATATGTGTAAAATGGTAAGGTTGATATACATCTACATGTAAATGATGGTTCATGCCTATTCCTATTTGATGTGGTTAATCAATCATGTTGATAATAAACTTAATTCTAATGCATTCCAAAAAAGCGGGAGATGGTGTAATTTGGGTTTTGTGGATGGATATAAATATAAAAACCCTAATCGACTATGTATGTGAAACTCTAACCCTAATTCTAGGGTGTGCTATGTGTGTTGATTTTTGCCTTGATGTATGGCATTTGATTATATTTTCTATCTCCAGTTGTGCAAATCTAATTTTACTAGTTGAATGAATGTCATATCTTGTGAATTCTGTGGTGGTAATAATGTGATTCAAGGTGATGGCTATGAGCCCGATGAGGCATGTTTATGTGATGGGTCTCACGACCTGACAGATGCTTAATTCCTAGTTTGAGGTGTTATCCTCCAGTGTTGTGATGAGGTATTGATATCCCTTAGTAGTGAAATTGTGGTGATAGCCTTGTATGGATGTGTGATATGTTGATAGCCTCAAATGGCAGTGACATCAAGTGATAGTATGACAAGTTTATATCTTATACATTTTATATGTTCTGGAGTTGTATCATGCACTCATCTATGTAGTGCTAGTTTAGGGTTTATACATTGTAAATTTATTGATGCTAAAAAGACTCACGATTTGCCTAACTAATCAAGTGAAACCCTAATAGTGTAGTTGCCCTATGCCATAGATCCATCTTCAACATTAGTACCTTGTTGGATGATTAAGTGGGTATTCCCAAGGGAAGCATGGAGTGCTTACCATTGGGTATTTGAGGTGCAAGAAACCATGTGCCATTTACATCTTGAAACCTAGTGTTTTGAGAATGAATACGGTAGGGTCTCTATGATGTCGTAGGATTTTAGGCCTTGGAAAAAAGATCTTATAAGGAATGATCGGACTACCCATATCACCAAGGTGCACCTCCGTTTTTGGGATCCCATCACTAAAGAACTCCATAGTTAAGCATGCTCAACTTGGAGTAGTACTAGAATGGGTGACCAGTCGGGAAGTTAATCCTGGATTGTGTGTAAGTGAGGACAAAGTGCATAGTTGAGGCTAGTGGTGGTCTGTGGGGCCAGTCGTCATTCCTAACTCTACCAGAGCCTTGAGAAGTGAGACTGGGTGTTACAAATGGTATCAGAGCCATAGCCCCTCCAGTAGGTGGGGCCCACATGGGCATGTCATATGCCAGTCTTGAGACGTGCGGTCCCGGCATGTTGGAAAGGGTTGTCCATGGTTGACGTTGCCACCCTTGCACTAGTATTCAATGATCAGGAGTTGGGTGTCCATGTGCCATTCTGGGTCAACACTAAAATGGGGAAGTATTATGAGGACATATAGTTGAGCCTTGACGAGGACGTCAAGAGTCTAAGTGGGGGAGATTGTAACGTCCCAGGATTTGAGGCCTATGATAAAAAGATCCTATAAGGAATGATTGGACTACCCATATCACCAAGGTGCACCTCCTTTTTTGAGATCCCATTACTAAATAACTCCATAGTTAAGCATGCTCAACTTGGAGTAGTACTAGGATGGGTGACCAGTCGGGAAGTTAATCCTGGCTTGTGTGTAAGTGAGGACAAAGTGCACAGTTAAGGCTAGTGGTGGTTCGTGGGGCCAGTCATCATTCCTAAAACTCTACTAGAGCCTTAAACAGTGGGCTCGGGCATTACAGTCTCAGTGATGAGCATGTGATATGATGTGATAGAGGACACCTGTGGTTGGGCCTAAATGATTGGGTTATTCCCTAGTTTCTAGCACTGTGACTTGTACCAAGGCGAGCTAGGTGTTTTACAGAAGCATAGCCTCGACTACGTGTTGGTGTCTTTACAAGACTATAGATTTGAGTATAAGTTGTTGTCTTTATAGTTTGACTATATGTCAATGCGATGCAGACTCAAACTGATCGAGTAGTGCATGGGAAGATCATGGAGTTTGACTCTTCCATTGATCTTGTATGGCAATAATTTTGACTTAGCAATGGCCAGTTGGCTTTGAGTGGTACGACTCAAATCCTCAAGGCATAATAAACAAAGTAATACAACTATGTAGAATATTTTTGTAGGGTCAACTATGATTCACATTGGGTCACCCCTTGCATCATCTTTGTAATGATTTCTTGAATTATAATGAGATAAGAAAAATCAACTATTATACATGTTCTTTATTTTCCTTCTAAAAGTTTGAATTGATCTACTACTCAGTGATGGTTGCCTCAATTTCTTAATATGTATAACTAGTTTAATGCATATTGTTTAGCTAAATCTGCTCAACCTGATAATAATGTTATTTATTTGCATTTATCTATGATTTTAATAGATGTGACGTAGAGTTATATCTCTCGTTGGGACGTTTGGCCTCACCTTGTAGGTTTCCACATCTTTTAGGTGGTCGTGTACGAAGAAGTACAAATAGCGTTGTTGAGGGTGAGCAGCTAGATGGGTAGTAGTTGTTTAAAGGTTGGACATGCTACTAGTGTTTTGTAGTAGAGTCCTATGTGTGTACCTATACTCTCAGGTTCTTGGGGAGATTTTTGTGGTTTGTACATCAATATGTCATTTTTGGCTATATGCCTTTGTTGTACAAATATGGCATGCATGTATCGGAGAAGGTTATTAGTTGTAACAAGTTGTGGCTAGTGAGCTAGTGTATATTATCATGAAATAACCTTTTACTGGAGTTATACATATAATACATGTGGTTTTTTGGACACAGATGTAGGTGTTTCCACTTGAGGTGGATATGTGATATTAGTTTTAATTTACCCTATTTTGTGGTAATTTAGTTGTTAGTAATAATTCTACGCTTTGTTTTGAGTAATCTCACTTCTTGTGGCGTGTCAATACGTCACACCTTAGTATCAAAGCACTAGGTTCGTTGAGTTTATAGGGACATGGGACATGGGACTAGGGTTTGTGTCTATTCTAGTTTCCTCCCGTCTATTTTATGGTAACTTCTTCTTATGTAGAAGAGGAAGAGAAGAAACGATGGTTGGAGAACATGAAGAAAATGTTGTTGAGAGCAATGTAGCTACACTAGGTGGTGGTTTTAGAAGACAAGTGAGGGTTATTGTTGTGCCAGAGACACCCTAGTTTGACCTGGAAGTGGTGGCCAATCCCACTTTTTGTCCATGTTTGGATAATTTATGGCCACAATGACACATATGACGGACAAAATTCCCCCACCCCAAGCAAAAGAGGCAGTCCCCAATGTGGAATATTTGGGTTCTGGGAAGAACTTTGAAAGGTTGAGTCAAGTAGGGGTGGTGGAGTATGCGGGTAGGACAGACCTGATAGATGTAGATCTATGGTTTATTGAGCTAGAGATGGCCTTCAAGATCCTCAACATTCCCAAAGAGGATAAAGTGAAGCATGTTGTGTATCTTTTGAAGGGGAGTGTTGGCCACTGGTGGGCTATATAGGAGGAGAAAAGGCCTTATTTCATGATCAATTGGGAAGAGTTCTGATAGGAGTTTGTGAGTTGGTACTTTCCAGAGACCTACCTAGATGAGAAGATCACGCCATTTTAGAAGATGTAACAGTGATCTATGATGGTCAATGAGTATGAAGCAAAGTTCATGGAGCTTCTGAGGTTTTGTCAGCATATGGAAATGATGGACAAGGATAGGATCAATAAGTTTAAGAAATGTTTGAGTACAAAGTTGATGACTCTAGTGTAATCTCAAGAGAACAAATAGAAGTTTTCCACATTTGTGGAGTCAGTTAGGAAGGTGGAGGGATCAGTGGTGGAGAAGCATGAGATGAAGGCGAAGAAAAGGCCTACACAGTATTAAGGATAGTCGTCAGAAAGCTTTAATAAACCTAGGTTCTCATCACCGTCGTCACAGTAGAGGTGGGAAAGTCAGTCACAATGTTCGCCAAGTAAAGGTAGAGGTTGTACCTTTTTGTCGATAAGATCCCATAGTGTTGTGTTAGTTTTAGTGATAGGGTCGTCCAAAATATGGTATGAGAGAAAAACTTGTTATAAGTGCTCTGTGAGTTCACAAGCGTTCCCCTAGTTAGAGAGATTGATTTTGTGATCAATCTGGTTCCCAAAACAAAGTTGATAGCTCAGACACCATACATGATGGGACCAACTAAGATGTCACAGTTAAAGAAACAATTGCAAGAGCTACTTGAGAAAGGCTTTATCAGACTAAGAATGTCTCCTTGGGGTGCTCTCTTATTGTTCATTAAGTTGAAAGATGGGTCTATGACGTTGTGCATCGATTACATGCATTTGAACAAAATGATGATGAAGAACAAGTATACTTTCTCGCAGATTGAGGATCTGTTTAATCAATTGAGGGCTGCTGCAATCTTTTCAAAGATAGACCTAAGATCAAGCTATCACCAGTTGAGGATCAATGTAGATGAATACCAAAGTCAACTTTTAGGACAAGATATGGTCACTAAGAGTTTGTGGCAATTTCGTTTGGGCTAATCAATACACAAAAAACATTCATGGACTTTATGAATAGAGTGTTTTGGCCATATCTTGATTAGTTTGTGGTGATATTCATAGATTACATCCTGATATACAACCAAGATAGACAACAACATGAAAAACATCTGCATCAGGTGTTGACTTTGTTAAGACAACATCAGTTGTATGCTAAGTTCAACAAGTGTGAGTTTTGACTGAGGGAGGTGTCCTTTCTTGGACACATGATATCTGTTGAGGGTATTCATGTGGAATCCAAGAAGGTTGAATATGTGATAGAGTGGGAGAAAACAAAGACGCTGACAAAAGTCTGTAGCTTTCTAGGTTTGGCGGGCTACTATAGGAGGTTCATCAAGAACTTTAGTTCTATAGAAATACCTCTAACAAAGCTGACGAGAAAAGATGTACCTTTTGTCTGGGATAACAAGGTTGCCAATGTGCTTTCCAGTTTTTGAAAGATAAGTTGACAAGTAGAGCAATACTAGTGCTTCTAGGGAAAGGAAACAAATATATTATCTTTTATGATGCCTCAAACAATGGTCTGGGTTGTGTGCTGATGCAAGATAAGAATGTGTTCTCTTTTGCATCATGACAATTGAAGAAGCATGAAGAGAATTATCCCACCCATGATTTGGATTTAAATGTAGTGTTTCATGCCTTTAAGATGTGGAAGCATTATCTGTATGGCGAGAAGTCTCAGATCTTCACCGAACAAATGAACCTCAAGTACATCTTTCCACAACAGGAGTTGAAAATGCACAAGATATGCTCGATGGAGCTAATTAAAGACTGTTATTGCACCATCGATTACCATTGAGGGAAGGAAAATGTGGTGGCAAACCCTTGGAGAAGGAAGTATTCATCAACATAATCTGTTGAGAAGGTACTGTTATGTTCTTTGGTGTGCAATAAGAGAGACATGTTGGGTCCTTACATCAGGTGAATGTAAACTAGGAGGTTTCCATTCTAGAAGGATAGTTGGAACAGTTGAGGGTGAAGCCTACGTTGAGGCAGTAGACTAGAGACACACATTAGGGTGATATTGTGATACACCAGATCTGATCAGAGTTCGGCAGCAAGAAGCATGATGGCTTTCATGAGTCATTAGATAGGATAGTATGTTACCACAACAGAGTTATGGTTCCTGATGTTGACAATCTAAGGAAGACGGTCTTCATAGAGGCTCACTCTTTGATGTATGCTATGGATCCAGGTAGCACCAAGATGTACCAAAATCTTAAGGATTTGTATTGGTGGCCTGGCATGAAGAGTGGTGTGGCTGAGTTTGTGGCAAAGTGTCATGTGTGTCAGCAAGTCAAGGTAGATCATCAGAAACCTACAAGAACTTTGCAACCATTACCCATAACACATAAAAAATGGGATCATGTTACGATGTACTTTGTGGTTGGTCTCCCTAGGATAGAGAAAGGCCATGATTCCATTTGGGTCATCATTGATAGGTTGACCAAGTCAGCACATTTCCTTCATGTGAAGACAACAAACACAATGGATAATCTTGCTCAGATATACATTGATGACATTGCTTGTTTGCATGGTATTCCAACTACCATTGTGTTAGATAGAGGTCCTTAGTTTACCGATCACTTATGGGAGCATCTACATATAAATATGGGTACACAGTTAAAGTTTAGTACAATGTTTGATCTGTAGAAAGATGGACAGTTAGAGAGGATGACACATATTCTAGAATATCTATTGAGGGCTTGTATTTTGCAATTTTTGGATAGTTCAGATGTCCTCCTCAGTTTGATAGAGTTGCATACAATAAAACCTATTATAGGAGTATTGATATGGCACCACATGAAGTGCTGTATGGGAGACATTGTAGATCTCCTTTTTGTTGGTACGAGACCAGTGAATATTAGCTTCTGGGTCTTGAGCTTGTGCAGAAGATTACAAAGAAGATTAGAGTGATTCAATAGCAGTTGAAGGTAGCACAAGACAGAGAGAAGTTGTATGCAGTTAATAAACATAGATTGCTAGAGTTCAAAGTGGGAGATAGAATGGATGTCAAGGTCTCTCCTTGGAAGGGTGTTTTGAGGTTTGAGAAGAAAGGTAAGTTGGCTCCTATATATATGGGACCTTACCCAGCGGTGCACATGTTGGTAAAGTGGCCTACAAGTTGGAGTTGCCACATAAGTTGCATATGTTACATCCAGTGTTCCATGTGTCTATGTTGTGGAAGTGCCACCCAGATATAGAGTCTGTGTTGCAACCAATGAGGTTGAGCTGGACGAGGACATATCTTATGTGGAAGGTCATGTGTTGATCCTGGATAGGAGGATTAAGAAGTTGAAGAATAAGGATATCATGTTGGTTAAGATTTTTTGGCATCATCATGGCATAGAGGAAGCCACATGGGAGCTTGACGAAGAGATGTGTAGGAAGTACCAGTCTCTTTTTGTGTAGGATTTAAGGGGCAAAATCCTTGTTAGGGGTTTATGGTTGTAAGGCACTTGACCTAGATTAGTGCTTAAGTGTGATTCATTTAATTGATAGATTCTTAAGAGCTTAATATAATCCTTTTATATGCTTTTATAACATGCAACAAGCTTATGTATCCAGTTTGGTCTTGTTTGGTTGATGTTTCAGCTATGTTGGTCTGTTTTGCCCCAAGTTGCAATTTACTCAGGTTGAGGGTTTATATTGCAATTTGGCACATGTAGGTTGTGTCCTTTGTGCCTTATCATAATGAGAGATAAGACAAGTTTATGTGGGGCCTTTCTTCAACTGTGGTTGATGATGTGACATCACATGGTGATTAGGGTTTCTAGGGTTTTGGCTTTGGTGATGTGTAATGACCTTGAGCAAGTGCTGAATGTGTTGCAACCACAAAAACTCTCTTGGATGAGTGTTGCAACTACAACACATTCCCTAAGTGAGGTTTGTTTTGACCTTGATGCCCTAGATATGGTTTGGTCGAAGGGGTTTGTCCCCTAGTGATGTGTTTCAACCATGTTGATGTGGGTAGTTTTGTGTAGTGGTTGCTACACCTTGCTTTGTTTCGACCCATGGTATGTCTCGACCACAACAAGTGTGGTGGTGACCCATGTATATGATACCCCACAAAGTTTGTATCACCATATGTTGCATGCATGTGTTAAGTTTGTGCATGGATATTTTCTTGGTGAACATGTGTTAGGTGTCGACACCTCATAACCATCTTACCTCCCTCCTCCCTTGTATATATAACCTCTCTCTTCTTCATGCAAGTGTTCTTTTTGGTCCTCCTTCTTCTCCACTCTCTTGTGATCATCCTTGAAGCTTTTAGTAAAGAAGGACAGATCCCAGAGGTTTTGAGTCTGAGCAACCTTGCATGTGGTGATTTTGAGCTTGATCGTCTCCTTTGTGGTGAACCTTGGTGATCTTCTTTCTTTGTATGTAGTTTTGAACCCTTTATCACATTTTCCTTTAGTTCTCTACCCTATCTTCTTCTTCTTTGTTGGTTGTAAGACTATGGTGTAACCATGGTGGCCTTCTCTTGAGGATCTTCTACTCACTAAGGTTGAAGACTATGGTGCAACCATGGTGGTACCTATGTGAAAAGAAGTTTTCCTCTTTCTCCTTTCTTCTTCTTAGGTTCGGACTAGAGTTTTTCACCTCTTTCTTGAGATCTCCTTTGACTATGTGTCCTTCTCTTTTGAGGTGATCTTTTGGTAGTGGAGTTTCCCTTGATTGGAGCTTTCTTCTCTCTTGGAGATCATGATCTTTTGGCAGTGGAGTTTCCCTTGATTGGTGCTTTCTTCTCTCTTGGAGATCATGATCTTTTGAGCGTGGTCTCTCAATAAGGTGGGTTATATAACTATCTACCTTCTTCTATTGTTGCACCTTGCTTGCGTGCTACTATTTTCATCTCACAAACGTAACATAAAGATGGTAGATGATGTTGCTATGGTTTAGGGTTTTTTAATTTGTAGTGGTCTTATATAGATTGCTCTCTTTCTTAACCCTAACTTCATATACCCTATTTCTATGAGATGGATGAAGTGATGTTGTTACATGCAACATGATCCTTAGTTTTATCACCATGTTATAGTTTGGTCGTTATGTTTTCTTTAGATTTTTGGACTTGTTTTCATGACGTTGAAGCTTTTTTTCTCTCCTAGTTTAGTTTCTCAGTTGATCACGTTGGAGAACGTTTCTAGGGTTTTATTTCCATATTCCATGAGAATTGATCTTGGCAGTGCTTGATATTCTTAGAGTTTGACACCTATTTCGGGCATGCATGTTCTCCCTTGGTTTTTTGGTCGACTCACAAGTGGTTCATGTGTTTGATTATTGTCCTTGGTCTTTATTGTGATCGATACTTATGGATGGATGAAGTGTAGCAGGCACTACACATACATTTCTTGAGTTGATCACAACAACTTCTTGGTTTGGTTTTAGTTGAAGCACCTGGTTTAGTTGGTTGGTCAACACCTTGTTGAATTTGCCACTGTGACGTCCCCAAATTTTGATTTCTCCAAACCCTATTGGGAATGAGATGTCAGAATCCGAAGACATCATCCAATCATATCAGAAAGCGATGCGGAAGCATAATACGCATACATGAACATACAACCATAACATTCCTCAACATTCAACATGTAAATTACAACATGAATTACAATTGCATATTGAAAGAGAATTTTACACAAGTCTAAACATGTATGCTAACAGGATCTACAAAATAGGTACAACCTGGACGACTGCTCACTTCCCATCTTTTATTCCACGCTAGCTCAGAACCTAAAACATACGTGAAACAGCGAATCAACACACAAGGTGTTGTGCACATGGGCATAAAGATACATATATTTATGGGTTTCATAATTTTGAAAAATATTTGCAGAAGGAAATAAAATCATAGAAAACACTTCTTTATTAAGCGAAATATGTCAATTTAAGTCATTTTCCTAGATGAATTGCATTATCAAGGTGGACTAGTACTAAAACATAAATATTGGGCCCATCCCCGTGTACCAAGTACTCTAGGGAAACTCCCCGTACACCATGTGCTCTAGGGAGGTGTACTAGCCAACATTAATCCATTCCCTCGTAAGGGGGATAATGAACACCTTAAATAACTACAAAGCATCTACTTATCATTTATGTTTACAAGTGATAAAACATCGAGTACTATATAGTGCTACTACATCTAATATTTGCAAATAGAAGAGAGCACACATACATATCATGATTGCAAGCAAGAAAACCATAGTCATATACTTAAATAAAAACCCACGTACCTGAGTTCAGAGATTTCTAATCATTCTTGCTCATCTAGATATCTGGTCATCACCTGGTTAAGACAAGACCACATACTATCATCAGATTCTCATCATCTTAACCCTAGTCGTGTTCATTAGGGTTTATATTATCTCAGTAGGATATTCCAACGTTTACTTACATTATTGTCTTATATTTATCTTACTGATGTCATTTTCCAGATTATGGTTCAATATCTGAACATTAGGTTCCATATCCTTTTTGTGCACATATTAACCCTGGTTTATATACATTATTCAAAATAGGGTTACAACCCATGTATTAAGGGTCATCTTCATATAACATGACCAGTTTGTCTAGATGATCAAAGATATTTATGAATCTCTAAACTCAGGTGCGTGGGCTTTATTAAGTATAAGACTAGTTTTCATGAATGCATAATGATATGATGTACTTTGGATGTTTGTGTTTGCATATAAATTCTTGGATGTGTATTTGTAGTATATGCTCTGCAAAACATTAAAGAATATAAAAAGAATATAGATGGTTTGTAGCTACTAAGGGGATATATGATCTCTCTCTCTCCCTTAATTCTCTCTCTCTTCCTCTAAATATAAGGTCGGCACTCGGTCCCTATAGCCCAAGGGGCGGGGAAAATGAAGTGCGACATCTCTCTCTCTCCCCTCTAAATATAAGGTTGGCACTCAATCCCTATAGCCCAAGGGGTGGGGAAAAATGAAGTGCAACACCACTTAGTAGTACAAATGCATCAAAAGACATCTAAAAATATGTGTTTACCTGATTATCACTTTAAACAATGTTTTCTTTTACTCTTTCTTTCTCAAGTTATTTCAATTATGCAATCATATTAGTATGTATCTTTCTACCCACGTACACAACACCTTGTGTGTTGATTCGTTGTTTCATGTATGTTTTAGGTTCAGAGCTAGCATGGAATAAAAGACGGGAAGTGAGCAGTTGTCTAGATTGTACCTATTGTGTAGATCCTATTAGCATACATGTTTAGACTTGTGTAAAATTCTCTTTCAATATGAAATTGTAACTCATGTTGTAATTTACATGTTGAATGCTGAGAAATGTTATGGTTTTGTTATTTTGAATGTTCATGTATGCGTATTATGCATTCCGCATCGCTTTCTGATTAATTGCTAACGTTTTTGGATTTTGTCCTCTCATCTCCATGGGGTTTTGAGAAAGTGAAAATCCGGGGACGTTACAGCCACGATCAAAGAACCTTGGTTGAGTTGGATAATGTATCCCATGTGAAATTTTGTGGGTGCTACACCCTTGTTTTTGTTTAAATCGACACACATTCTTTGCTTTGTTCGTAGAACAACATTACTTCAGTATGGTCACTACTCTTGGATGCTTGTGTATCAGTCACAACATGAACTTTGTTTGGTTAAGGCATGGATGATGATTTGTAGTGGTCACTACACATAGGGATACATATTCTAATGGAAGTTACCCTGAGCTAACCCTAAATGGTCTCTTCATGCTATCACTTAGAATGGTCGGCACATATACATGAGAGTAATGTCGCTACATATTTGTATCCTGGTAAGGTTGATATACATGTACATGTAAATGATAGTTCATGCCTAGTGATGTTTGATCTGGTGAATCAATCATGTTGATAATAAACTTAACCCCTAATGAGTTCCAAGAAAGTGGGAGATGGTGTAATTCAGGTTTGGTGGTTGGATAGTAATATGAAAACCCTAATCGGCTATGTATGTGAAACCCTAACCCTAATTCTAGGGTGTGCTATGCATGTTGAATTTTCCTTGATGTATGGCATGTGATTATATTTTCTGTCTCCTACTTGTGCAAATCCAATTTTGCATATTGAATGAATGTCATAGCTTGTGCATGCTATGGTGGTAATCATGTGACAAAGGGTGATGACTATGAGCCTGATGAGGCATGTTGATATGATGGGTTTCATGAACTAATAAATGCTTAATGCCTAGTGTAAGGTGTTATCCTCCAGTGTTGTTATGAGGGATTGATATCACATGGCTGCGCAATTGTGGTGATAGCCTTGTATTGTTGTGTGACATGTTTATAGCCTTAAATGGCTGTGACATCAAGTGATAGTATGACAAGTTTATATCTTATATGTTTTATATCTTCTGGAGTTACATCATTCCCTTATTTGTGTCGAGTTTGTTTAGGGTTTATATGTTGTAACATGATTGATGCTAAGAAGACCCTCAATTGGCTTAATAAATCAAGTGAAACCCTAACAATATAGCTACCATGTGCCATAGATCCATCTTCAACATGAGTACCATGCTGAATGGTGAAATGAGCATTCCCAAGGAAAACCCGAAGCACATACTATTGAGTATGTGAGGTGCAAGTGACCATGTCTCCTTGACATCTTGAACCCAAGTGTTTTGAGAATGACTTTGGTCGAGTCTCAGTGATGAGCATTTGATATGACGTGATAGAGGATAGTTGCGGTATGTGCCTCAGTGATTGGGTTATTTACCCTGGTTTCTAGCGCATTGACTTGTACCAAGGCGGGATAGGTGTTTTACATGACCGTAGCCTCAACTATGAGTTTTTGTATTTATAGGACTATAGCTTTGACTATAAGTTGTTGTCTTTGCAGTTTGACTATATGTCACTGCAGTGCAGACTCGAATTGACTAAGTAGTGGAGGGGAAGATCATGGAGTGTGGTTGTTCCATTGATCTTGTATGGCACTGATTTCAACTTAGTAGTGTCCAGTTGGATTTGGGTGGTACGACTCAAATACTAAGGTCATAATGAAAGACATAATACATCCGTGTAGAATATTTTCTTAGGGTCACATACAATTCACATTGGGTGACCCCTTGCCTTATCTTCATACTAATTTCTTGAATTATAATGATATGAGAGAAATAAATTGTTATATATGTTCTTCATATTCCTTTTAAAAGTTTGAATTGTTCTACTATTCAGTGATGGCTTCATCAATTGCTTAATTTGTATAACTAGTTTAATACATATGATTTAGATGAATCTGCTCAACTTGGTAATAATTTTATTGATTTTCTTTAGTTTATCTGTGATTTTAATAGACGTTAGTGGAGAGTTATATCTCGTGTTGGGATGTTTGGTCTCACCCTGTGGGTGTCCACATCTTTTATGTGGTTGTGCACGAAGAAGTAGAGATCGTGCGGTTGAGGCTGAGTAGCTAGAGGAGCAGTAGCTATTGAAAGGTTGGACATGCTACTAGTGTTTTGTAGTAGAGTCCTAAGTTTTGTCCCTATACTCTCAGGTCCTTGGGGAGGGTTTTCTGGGTTGTACATTGATACAACAATTTTGTCTATATGCCTTTGTTGTACATGTATGGCATGTATGTATGTGAACATTTTATCAGTTGTAACAAGTTGTGGCAAGTGATCCAGTGAACAATATCATGTAATAACCTTTTACAGGAGTTATATATATATAATACATGTGGTTTTTTGGACCCAAAAACAAGTGATTCAACTTGAGGTGGATATATAATATCGATTTTAATTTACCATATTTTGTGGTAATCTAGTTGTTAGTATTAATCCCACTTTTTTTTAGTAATCTCACTTCTTGTGGCACGATGAGATGTTAATGAACATTGTAGTGACTTCAAGTGTAAGGACCACAATTACCACTTTAACCATGAGATATGATTGAGAATTCAATTTATGGCTTCCATGAATCATAGTCATGTTGGGTCTTTCCAGTCCACTTGTTCATATAAAGTACCTATGTGTTTGACTTTATATCCGATATCATGTCTAATGAGGCATAATCATTAGTCAGCGCACATAGTATCCTTAAAGTATTATTATTGTCCAAATTTCCAAATTAATATTTGACTAGGGATCTAGATAAGAATCAATACTCTTATCATACACATGATATCATGTTTAGGTACTCAACCCAACATGTCATTGAGTCATTCATTCTTAGGACATTATCATATTTTTTTCATTATACCATATCAAAGAAAACATAATAATTGGAAGCACCTATTTAATAATAAAATCAATTTTGAGGTGTGTAATAACAATGATCATATGATTGGATCTCAAGGCATATTGTCAACATGCAGACATCCATTCATGGTCATCATATTTACCTGAGAAAGATATCACACAGATATGAATATTGGGAGGTGAGATGTACCTCATAGCTAATTTCTATTTATCTAGACTCCCTTATAGGGATGGAACTCATCTAATTTTCATGATGAGGTTGATATATGCATAGGTCAACATGATACAAAAAGTTTGGATGTCTATAGAAGAGTTCAAGATCCCTTGTATTTTGTTACACCTCTACTTTAAAAAGGAAGTAGACTAAACTTCTCATTGAGCATCCTGGGAGCCACACACTTGGAAAATCCTTTCTAGGAAAACATATTTCATTCCCAATGGAACCCAAGCTCCCATGCTAAGACATTGAGCATCAATGTCTAATCAAGTTCTTTAAAATCAAAATCCTTATTGTAAATAGGAAACCAGCATGTGAATAAAAAAATGTCATTCCGAATATTGCATACACGAGTTTGCTTGATTCCACACTACAACATGTCTAGAAAAGAGCCAACATGGTTGTCTCTGGAACATAGCACCATAACCCAACTAGGTAGGGAATTTATGCTAGAAAATCCATTATATGACATTATTTTAGTTCCTAGTATTGGATGTGTTGGTATGTATGCCCAGAGAGCCAATCATAAGATGATTGGAATGTGGCATTAGATACCTCATTTGATAAAAATAAAAGGTAATTCCATCTATTATGTTTGTCCGAGTCATGAGATGATTACACATATGTAAGTAGATGTCTAAAGAATGATATCACACAATGACGTATGTTCACACAACAACATCAAGTTTCAATTTTGAAGTGAGATAAACAAATGATAGAAAAAAGGTTAAAAATTCCATTGTGATTAGGCTACATCATGCAAATACAACAAAGGGGTTGGTTTTAGATCAAGGAAGTCATTTAACTCATATCAAGTTAATCCAAAAGCATTAAACAAGTACAAATTGTTGTGAAGTAACTAATTTGTGAATTAAAGAAACATTTGATCATTAGTGACTAAAGTGAAGTATAGTAAATGATCGTATTTTTTGAAAAAACTAGAGATAGTAGGAGTAAAACTAGGGCTTGAAAGTATATCTATTTCATAGTTCTCAGCGAGTTGATCTATTTGGTATATAGGTTCATCATATTTGGGAAGGGGAGCTATGAGTTTAGTATTTTGAAAATTTTTATTGAATATTTTGGAGAAGAGGGGGCATTACTAAATATTAATGGGGTGTTTCTGGCTATTTGATCTAGATCCTACGGTCACTCACCCCCAAATGTGGTCCTCTCTCAACTTTCATCTCTCTACATCACCAGGTCACATTGGTTTGCGATTTGCATACGGTCAACCATCACTACATCACCTATTTGGATCCTTAATCCTCATGCATCTTGGGTCGGGGTAATCTAAACTTCTCACTCTAATAATGCCCTCCATCCAAAGGCTCTCAACCCTTCCTTTCCCCTATGACCATCTTGCGTAGGATGCATGAGCAGCCATGGTGGCTCCAGTTAGGGTTGACTGATGCAAGGCATGATAGGGAAAGGAGGGAGTCGGAGCTCGCAGAAGGTGTCCTTTTGCCATCACCTTGATGTTGCATACTTTCCTCCACCATTAATACTTCATGGAGGGGAGAGAAAGGGAAATGCCAAATCTAGGGTTAGCAACAACAACCATGAATAAGGGAGACAAAGAAGGAGGTGATGATGGTTCTCTAGGGTGAAAGAGTGAGGGAAAAATGAAGAATATGAGAGGAGAAAGAGACATCTCTAAATAGAGAATAATGTTTGGGAAAGGAGGATGGAAGTGGGACCTAGCTCGGTCACAAAGTGGCTCACATAATGCCTTTACACAGTGTACATCCTGGGGAAGGAGACAAGTCTTGGCCGGTTGGATCCGAAGGGGAATCATGGGACTTGATCCCATGTCCCAGGTTAGCCAAAGATAAAGAGGAGGAGGAGAAAACACAAAAAAATGGGCCACACACGTGCCCTTTTAGTTGGGCCCAAAAGAGAAAAATGTTGACCCATTGGTAAGAAAAGGATATAATCAATAATTAAATTAAAGAGAAATAAGGGATTTTCAACTAGGCATAACTCGTTCATTTGAGCTTTGATTTGACAAAATTTGGTGCATTGAAAACATGTGAATGTTCTCGACAAAGTAAATGCATGATAGGGTAGAAAGAGAATCATAGAGGGGATCAAAATAGGGGTGAGAATGATAATTTTCAATGTGTAGCAAGCAAGAGTCTCACCATAAGACATGTGTACCTAAGACAAACCAATTTAGTCTCAAAACACTTTCACTCATCAATTGAATTAAAGATTGATAAAATAACAAGATGAAGTGCATAGAACATGCATGAGGAGAGAGAAAAATCTAGGTTATGATGCTAACTCAACGATTGCATCGAACATATTAAAAGGTAAAAAGAATAAATCTCAGGGTTGCCGCCATATTTTATAGGGAAATAAGGGAAAATAGAGATTAGTATTTAAATAAGTAGTAGAACGTTAAAATACCAAAACCATAACTACACACAAATATAGATGAAAGTGGAAACTGTGGCCAAAGAAAAAATTAGACTATCTCATTATGATGAAGGAGTTAGGAAAACCCATGTGCTCAAAAATGTGTATTGTATTTATATGTAATGTCAAGTTACAGGAAATATTTTGGTTTAATTAAGGAAACCTAAGAGAAAAACATATAGTAAATTACTTAAGGTCCTAGAGTGTGAGAACACAAGATACTTAGACCTAAAAAATACATGATAGAAAGGTGCCAAAGTTTACAAATTGAATAATTTGAAATTTATTTACTTCGTGAATAGCCTAGATAGATTTTGCATATCTTTGATATTGAATCTTTCTTAGTAGATGATCTTGTAAAAGAATTTCTATCTTGAACTTGATTTTTGAAATTCCTACTTTGTTAGACTCTAGTCCTTCAATTAGTCCCTCCCTAACTTTTTCACGCATCTATAAACTACCTTGTGCATAGTTCAACAATGAGGATGTAACACCAACATTTTTTGATCGATTGCTTCTCTTTGTCCATAACGTCAATGAATACCTATGTGATACCGACAATGGGACCTGGTCACATGGATTCTTCTAGTGTAGATGACTAAGTAAAATCTTGGAGCATGTTCCAGTTCCTTTTTTGTTGCCATAATATTTTTACTTTCTTTGAAAACATGTTTATTTTGTCCCTTTAGTTGGCAAAATTCCTTTCCATTATTTTGTATATCATGTTGAGCAAATAGATAGTATGTTTTTGATATTGTTAATGTTAGTAAATTTGGTATCACATTATGTTGCACATGGGTTGGAACTATGTTGTCACTCAAAACCTTACACATGAGTATGCCATGCTTAGGTAGACTTATCATATATGACGAAGTGAAAACCATGCACTCATATGTAGTTATAAACATGTGCAAAAAATTTTGATTATCCATGAGAGACATAACTAGAATAAAATAAACATTGGGTATAAGGACTTTGTCTCTTTGTCTTCATCTCTAATCAAATGAGCCTTGAGATTCCCAACAACTCATACTTGTGAGGAAAAGAGTGGAAAACATGTGGAGGACACACTTGCATCGAGATCCTAGTTCTTTGAGAATCACAAGGAGCCACAGCTCAAGATCTACGACACACTAGATTAGTTTCTACAAGATGCCAATAGAAACATCCCCAATCCATAAGCAAAAAGAATCATGAAAAATTAGTTAAAACCATTCATGGGAAGAACTTTGTTAAAATCCCACAAATTTTGGTTGAAATACAACCAAGAAAAAACACCACTACACCCATGCATGCCAACTAGAGATTGTAGAAAACCATAGTTGCAATATGGTCTGACAATCGATGAGGAAACCATGAAATTGTGAAATAAACTTTATTATTACATTTGAATCAAGTGCACTTGCTCAAGAAAGGAAAAAAAGGTTGGATGGTGGCTCTAGCAACATTGAAACCCTTATAAAGTAAGTAGTGTATTGGGGGTTCAGAATACTACATCAATCGAAATTCGCTAGGTTTTAGTGTGCATGTAAGAAAGAGGGGCATCAGGGGATGCTTACTATAACATTTAAGTAACAGAAATGACTAGAGTCAGTGGGATACAATTTTAGTGGAATGACATGGCGTTAATGGATCAATTGAGGGTGGATTCTGAATATTGTAAGTTTGGGAGTGGATTTTCTATTGTTGTTTATATATATATATATATATATATATATATATATATATATATATATATTGCCATGGGGGATTCTATAGATTGGGGTAGAGAAGAGTATGAAATGGGATTTGGGAGATTTCTATTGTTGGGAAAGGTAGGGATCAAGTGGGGGCTCTTTCATTTTAAGAAGGTGACACAAATTTAAGGAAGGAGGAATCACATGATGAGGATGAGATATGAAAAGGAGGGAGAGAGATGAGACTATAAAGAGACTAGGTACTTGGTATCCTGGCTGTAAAAAGGATGTGATGTAGGAGAGAAAACTCCTAATGTCAAATCTCATAGATAGACAAAAACAAAATAGTTAAAAAATAATACATTGTCTGATTGATATGCAAAAAGAAAAGGAGCTAAAAGGAGTATGTGAAAATGTAAACATTATGAAAACAAATTTTTTTTGTAAAATATGTTATTATTGATCTTGCTCTCTAATGTAGGATAAAATTAAATCCATTGATACATCAATGTTTAAGTTCAGCCAAATAGGCTTATTACTAGAAAACGAAGAGGACATATTAGATTTAGAGGCATGCTTAGCCAAAGCATCTACAACATTGTTAAGATGTCTTGGGATGAAGCTCACTTGTAGCCTCAGTTCATTGCTCAGAAGCCTCTTCAGTCTGGCAATGTGTGGTTTCAGTTTGGTAGGTGGAGTTGTACCTAACTCCAGTAGCTGTACAACTTGTTGTGAGTCCGAGAGAAGATGACAGCTGCTCCAGTTCTCTCTTCTAACTATTGACACCACGTTGAAGATGGCCTGCAATTCAGCTTCTAACGCACATGATGCAGCAAATTGCTCACATAGACGTCTGTAGCATTTCCCTCTGGAGTCGATGATGTGGATACCTACACCAGAGGGTGTGGTGGAGTTGATGTAAGAAGCATCTGTGAATATGAATCTTTCACAATAATACGGGATAGAGGACTATCTGTGAGGTTGGATCATGTTGCCATTAACGCTCTCCCTAGAGAGGTTAGAAATGGTGGACACTCATCCTCTGATAAAGGATACAATGGAGAAGATATGTTTCGACTTTCCTTCATGTATGCTTTCATTTCAATAGGTCCATATACGCCAACAGGCTACTGGCCAGATTAAAGAATCGACAGAGGTTTTGGTTGCCTCAGAGATGATAAAAGTAATCCAGGTGACTTCAGGCATTTGAAGGTGATGAGGAACCAGGTTAAGGCCTGCCCACACTTTCTTTGTCGAGGGGCAGTCTCGAAGAGCATGAAGTAGCGTGTCTCTATCATTTTGACATAAGGAGTAGTTCTCTTCAATTTCAATGTGACGGCGGCATTTCTCCATGTTTGTGAGAAGGGAATGATGTAGAAGAAGCCACAAGAATGTTTTGATATGGGCTGGTAGGCAGGATTTCCAGATCTGGGCCCAGGGGCCATCAATGTGTAGCGCAGTACCATTATGTATCCAGTTGTAGGCTGATTTCGATGTAAAGTCACCAGATGCATCAAGCAGCCAACTCCATTGATCAGGGCCTGCTTCTCTATGAGGGGGCGTGCATGCTTTAATTGCAGACCAAGTCGATGATGGAAGGAAATGATGGATGAAGTCCCAGTCCCATGTGTGTGGGGCTGAGAGCATGAAGCTAACCCTTAGGGTTTGAAGACCTTCAGGGATTTGGAAGGACTGTACAAGGTCCTGTATAGAATTTCCAAGGATCCATTTGTCGGTCCAAACATTAGTCGATTCGCCATTATTGATAACATGATTTCCCGTTTGTTTGAGAACAGGGATTTGCTTTTTAATAAAGCTCCATGGAGAGGAACATGGTTTCCTGGAGATGATTTCCCCTCGAACATACTTCTCAGACATGATCTTAACCCATAAAGCATTGGAGGTATTAATGAATTTCCAAGCATTCTTCAACATTAGAGCATGATTCTGGTCTCGGGCATCCTTTATACCAAGGCGACCTGAAGATTTGCTAGCAGTGAGTTTATTCCAAGAAATAAGAGATAGTTTCCTGTGGTCCCAATTGCCTGACCAGATGAAACGACGAATGTGTCTGTTAAGGTCATCACACAAGGAAGGAGAGAGATGAACTATCTGCATCGTATATGTAGGCAAGGCTTGTAGGGTTTATTGAGCGAGGGTGATCCGTCCAGCAAGGGAGAGATGTCTCATTTTCTAGCTATTCATTCGATCCTTAATGTTGTTGAAAATACTAGCGTGAGTATCCTTGTTTACTCGGTGATGCATGATAGGCACACCTAGGTATTTCCCCATATCTGTGGTCCATGGGAATCCAAGCTTCCTACTGATGGCTCAGATTACATGTCGTTGAGTATTGGTACTGAAATAGCATCTAGATATTTCTTTGGAGATGATTTGCCATGATGCGTTGGTGAACCTTTTGAGCACATTCTTCATGACTCGAGCTTGAGTAAGTGTAGCTTCCCCCATGAGCAGGATGTCATCGGCAAAAAAGACATGGCTGAGTGGAGTCCCACCTCTAGAGAGGATCATAGGTTTCCATGAACCATTGTTCACTTCATTAGTGATTTCTTGACCGAGACGTTCCATGCAAAGCACAAAGACGTAGGGGCTAATGGGATCCCCTTTCCTGACCCCTTGTGTGGCCTTGAACGGCTTGAATGGTGTACCTTCCCAGAGGATGGAAGTAGAACCTTACGTGATGATTTGCATGATTATGTTGCAGATCTTGGACGACATGCCTATTTGCCTTAAAGTATCGCTGATGAAATTCCATCTCATACGATCGAATGCTTTGGAAAGGTCCAATTTTATACAAAGAAGATGCTTTCTGGATGATCTCATATGCATAGAATGGATGACTTCCTCTACTAGAAGAATATTGTCACTTATTTTCCTTCAAGGAATGAAACTTGATTGAGTTGGGGATATCCACTCGTTAAGGATAGGCTTGATTCATTCTGCTAAAATTTTAGAAATAAGCTTGAGACATCCGTTTGTTAGGGAAATTGGTCGGAGATCACCACAGTTATGAGGCGTCTTCACCTTAGGTATAAGCACCATGTGTGCACTAGCAAGCTTGGAGGGGATATGTTCAGACAAGAAAACCTCGGGAACTTCTTTCACCACCGAGGTTATCACATTGGGCCAGTTGTATTGGAGGAATTCAGTATATACCCCATATGGGCTAGGGGCCTTGGAGAGGGTCATGCGTACTTCCTCAGTGGAAGGCATGCTTTGTAGAAGCTGGTGATAGTCCTACGACAGTGGTGGAAAAGAACTTGCAAAATTGTTAATGTGAGATTGAGAGATAGTGGTAGGTGCAGTTAACAAGTTTGCAAAGAATTGGTGTACTAAGTTCTTGATATCAGACGGAGAACTCAGCCAATCGTCAGATGAGTTTTTCAGCTTGGTGATTTTGTTGAAGAAACACTTGGCTTTCACATAGGATTGGAAGAATCAGGTGTTGTTGTCCCCAGATTTTAGCCAATCTATGTGAGCCTTTTGTTGCCAATCAACTTCCTCGCATTGGAGGATAGCAACATATTTTTCCTGGAGGGTAGAAGAAGGGTCAGTAGAAACACCACGATGTGGATTTGTATCTGATACCTATCTTTGTTCGATGCGCATGAGAAGGTTTATTTTCTCTTTGTACTACTGTTGCATACGTTTGTTGTCCCAGGTTTGTGGATGGGAACTAAAGGCCGAGATGGCAGTAAGGAAATCTTCATTTTTATTCCATCTTGGAAGGAGCTCAGAGTGGAAGTTGGGCATCATCTTCCAGCTGGCTTTGGTTCTGAACAAACATTAAGGTTTCTTCTTCCTGCAATCAGTATTAAGGAGGATAGGGTGGTGATCTGAGTCCACCCTGGGAAGGGTGGTGATGGTAGCTTCGAGATGATTGTCCAGCCAAGCTTCATTGGCCACTAGGTGATCGAACCTTTCTTGTAAATTGCCACGGCGGAAGGTGAAAAGATGACCCTTACTTTGCATATCCAGAAGACCACATTGCATGAGGAAGTTGCTGAAGCGAGATCTTGCGTCTTTGTCGAAGTAGTTGCTCCCAGATTTCTCAGTTATGCTAAATAAGGTGTTGAAGTCACCAATAACGGCCCAGGCTGAAGGGATGGTTGCAGAAAGGTCAGCTAATTGGCTCCAGAGAAGGCGACACTTCACAAGGATCGGGCTAGCATAAACCACCTTTAAGAACCATGAATCATTCACCTTACAATGGATGAATTGTTGATGGTTTATGATGATATCAATTTGACATTTATGGTTATCCCACATAATCTAGATCCCCCAAGAGAAGTCGATGGCTTCTACTCTGTGGGAGTTATTAAAACCAATTTTGCAGATAATTTTATCTGTAGCTTTCCTACTACATCGCGGCTCCATGATGGCAAGAAGTTGAAGGTTGTGTGATGATTTGAGATCTCTCATGAGGTTGATCTTGTCTTTTGAGCAAGCTCCATTGATGTTCCAACAACACAACTTCATTATGACGAAGATTAGGAGGTTGGACAGGGATTAGTTGAATGCGACACACAGTCCAACCGACTGCTCGTCACCTTCTTCTTCATTGACTTGCATATTAGCATCGCTCTGGTCAGGAGGATCCTCATCCTGGAATGAGAGGGTTTGTGCGACATTGCTGGGATCTGGAGGGGTGTCCTTACCATCAAGTTGGTCCCCTATGCGGCCTTTCTTCCTCACCCTATCAGGGCTTTCAATAGTTTGGTACACGATATTTCTATTGCGTAACATCGCATAGTCACTGCTATTTGGGCCACCTTGGCCGTGACGTCACAAGGGAGGTCGATTATGATCTGAATTAGTGTTATTGTGCACTTTAAACTGGAAGTTACCTTCAGAAGGGTGTTGCTAAGTCCTCCCGTCACTAACTTGATCATCACGTAGTAAGACTGCAGTTAGCAGGTGGGGTATGGACTGTTTTCTTACTACCGTCTTGTTTTCCTTTATCCATATTGGCCTTTTTATTCTTTGCCAATCGTTTCTTTTTTTTGCTAACCACAGTTTCCCAGTCGTCCTCCTCCTCATCAATGGTAGGGGTTTCATCGTCCGATATGGTTACTGTAGTACCCTCCTTCTCTGTATTCCTTGGCTTGCTTTTGGGCTTAGTTGCAGGGGGGTTGTCTTTATGAGCAGGTTTGTACCGCTCTGACTTCTGGGCATGTATCGCCATAGTGTAGGAAACACTAGGGAGAGGAACTGGGATCGATGAGGAGGTAAGTTCCGGCTGAGGGGGGTTGACAAACTTGCATTCAGAGTCACTATGACCTAACCGCCCGCACTATATGTGTATATGAAACATTAATTATATAATTTTATTTTAACAATTAAATAAATATATTTGTATTCCTAAATTTTTATCATAGGTTAACTAGAGTGTTTCAATTATTCCTATGTATCTAAGTGCACTTATTACAACTAATCAATCAATGATTACTGCAACATTTATATTTACCTTATGCATATTAAACAAGTTAGTATATAATCCATCATTGTTGTGGCTATCTTTTTTATGATAAATAGAGCTATAAATTTACCAAATTCATAAGATGAAAACATAGTTGTTCAATTACTAATTATTTTCATTATGTGGGGGTTAAAGTTGGTAAATCACTCAAGGGATGATGAAATGATATAAAGGTGGGATAAATAAGTGATGTCATACTTGATATTTGGATTAACTAAAACACATTTTGAGATTCAAGGTTTTCTATATTAAATTGAATATTATCACTAAGTAGGAAGATCACATAGAGCATAAATATTTTATTTAACATTTTTTATCTTCATATAATTATTTCTGGAAAAAGGCGTTATATGATGAGGTTTTGTTGTGTTGAGGTCCACTATGAATTATGAACCCTTATTAGATTCTATTTTGTGTAAAATTATATTTGAGACCTAATTAATCAATTTATATTTTTAATCATGATGAAATTACAATATTACCCACCTTATACAACTTTCATCCTCAAAAGGCCATGATAGTATCCACATTAGGATTTTACCCATTTTATAGCTTTCTAAGTCTCCTTCAATACCCTAACTTTGTCATAAAGATTCATAATTCTACTCTAACAAGTTCTAAACTACTAGATAATTAATTCACCAATACTCCACATGCATAAGACAAACATATATGTCTAATTAATATATAGGTTTAGAACTAGGTCATACCTTATCAATTAACTTTAAAGTCAACTTAATCCTTAGAGTTCAGGGCTTCTCAACCTGGCATGCATATATATATTATCCAATTGCATTAAATTTATTCTACCTACTTTAGGTCTTACATATAAACTCAGTTGGTCGGACTTCTTCATTTATGCTAGCCATGAACTAACCTAAAGCTATCAGACATCATCATGCTACTCTCCAAAATTTGAGTAGTGTAGATGTCTCATGCCACATATTCTATAAAGAAGAAGACATGAATGATAAGTATTTTTTTTCTCATGATCTACTAAGACAATCATTTATGGCATCACCATTGAGAATAAGAGAGGATATGTCACCAACTATAATAGAAATAACATAAGGATCTAAATTATATGAACTTATATCCCTAAGACATACGTCTAGACATAATCCTTTGGGATTGTAATTCATTTAGAGTTACTAACTATTTTACCCCAAAGGAAAAAAAACTTACAATAAATCTAACTCAGTGGACACATAAAATAGATGAAAAAAGTAAAACTATAAAGCTCAGACTCATCATCACGTTTTATATAGAAAACAAGTAAATAGAGATTGGCATTTAAATTATTGGGAAAACACAAAAATATAAAAAAGATGATTCTCACCCAAGAGTGTACGGATAACGAATGTGTGCCAAAGATAAATATGATGACCTATTATGACTAGGAAAATATTAGGCAACCCTCTATCAATGAAAAAGAGGTACTATGTTTTTTATAATCTCAAGTTAAATGACTGTTTTTGATTAAAATAAGAAAACCAATACATATAAAGTGATTTTAATTTTTAGTTTGAGAATGTATGGAGGTTATAAATGATCGTGTCCTTCTCATTATTATCCCTATATGTCCTAAATTTTAAGTTGTTGGATCCTAATTTCCTCGACATCCCCATGGTGAAGATTTATTGCAAGCGTCTGAGACAAAAATCATGAGAAATGAGTGAGGATGATATATGAGAAGTTTCATACGAAAATATCTAATACCTTAGTTTAACTAAATCAAGAAAGATATGATCTATATTGTTACAATCGAGTTTAAAACAATCCCGATGTTAATTACACCTTTATTAATACTTTTCATTATTAATTGGTTGATATACATTTTATTTTAGATTAAAATTGTTCTTTGATAAACTAAAGAAAATATGGTAGTAAATTGAAACTTGAGTGCTAAAAGTGATAAGACATAGAGATCATGAGTTTAAACTCTGTTGGCAACATGATGAAGGAATCACTAATTTCATTTAGAAGGAAAACATATATTATGAAAAAAATGAGGTTTAAACCTTATTTTATGTAGAATAATCCACACATGTTGGTAGAAAGAGATTTACAAATATTTAAGGGATTATTTAATAATGATATTATCATTTGTTCTATTGTATAATTGTTGAGACTTTGATTATGAATCCAATGAAAAATAATGAACTAAATCAATGTAAAAATAAGGGATTTATGGTATTTTTAGTTATCACACAAAAATTATAATCAGGTGACGACCGAGGGGATATTAACTAACGACCCATCAAGTAGTGGACTGCCTATCAATGATGAAAATTGCAGGCTCACAAACGAATAGAAACTTCTTGTTACTTCTGCCCAACACATCCTATCGGAAACAAACATAGCTTTTAGCATACTAATCAGAAATCGATAGAATGTGTTTAATTGGATTGGTATTACAATTATTCATAAACGAATTGCTAAATAGAAAAAAATGAATCATTAGACAATTTATAAGGATATTTTCATAGAAGAATGTGAAGAATAGGGAGAACCGACCCGTAGATCAAACATGGTAATTTTTTTAAACCATGGATTCATTGTCTATTTCTCTTTCCCTTGATCAAAGTTTTTTATAGGACTTTCCAAAGGTTGTTTTCTACCTATCCTCTTTATTTATTCTCTAGTAGGTTATGTTTGCAGCTAACGACCTGGCTATTTGAATGTGGTTTTTGAGATTTTAATTTGGAATGAAGTAGAGTAGGAAAAAGTACAAACACACCAAGCCTATATTCAAGACTAATGGTCTAGAATCAGATCTATGTGAGTGGAAAATCATTCTTGAACCTTGATTTTACATAAGCCAAAATTTTTAAAAACCATAAATTGTCTTATACCTTGAAAATTGTTTTCAATTTGTTGAGCCAAAATGGGAGAATTTAGCTGAGAAATTGATTATTTTAGCATATGTTTGAAGTCTGTTAGTTAAATTAAAGAATAAACTAAACAATAGGTAAGTTGAACTCCATAGAATCAATCACAGATGTATGCACAATAAAGGAGGAAATGTGACTACCAATTGAAAAATTCTAGAATGAGGTAACTGGAGCATACTTGAGCGTACCGAGAATGAGTCCAGTGAGCATGATGTGCGTAAATTAATAAGGCACCCAACATTAGTTAGAAATTTTGGTGGTACCCAGTATAATCCAGATAGTTCAAATACTACTCAGTAGGTTAGCCTTTGTGAAACCATTGATGAAGGTAGTGAAGCTAAGTGCTTTGACTCTCCACTTGAGTACCCAAGTTTAGAGGAGCAATAAATTTTATCCAGTCATCTATTTAGCCACCAAGACTAGATGTGGCCTACCCTTTTCTAGGCTAGGGAGAGAGTTTAGGATACATACAGTCACATGTCTACTCTAAGTCTTATATTGTGAGTTTCTATCTTGCACTAATACTTGCACATGCTTAAGTACACTGCATGTACGACAAGGCATAATAAAAAATAAAAGATTAGTGAATGGATTTAGTTTATTTACTTAATGTAGTTATTACCATAACTCCTTATGTGTTGGTTGGTTTATAATTTTCAATTACCATGCTTATATTCTTCTATGTTATAATCCAGATAACAATACATGTCTAAAATATCATGATTTTTTAATGACTTTCCATGCACTCAGCCAGTATCTCACACACTATACTAAAATAGTTTTCAAGATAGGGTCTACCATAGTAGGAGGATCTAGAGGTTATCTTTCATCAAGAGTAGATCAATTGAGGAATTGAGAAGTAGTTTAGTTAGATGGTATCTTATCCTTCCTCTAGTAGTGGGAATGTGAAAATGAGGATTGAGAGAAATTTTGTTACAATTGTATTTGTTGTATATTACAACCAGAACTTGTTTATTTCAATTGATTATGATATAAGAGTAAAAATCAATTCTGAACTCATGATGCTTGTTCTTAAACCAGATGTTATTTGTTAAATTAACGTGATGTTTCCTCCATTTTGTTAATTTAAAGAAAGAAAAACTTGGAAGTGACTTCAGTTAGTGATTAGAATTGGATGGTTAGTCTAGTCCCTCTTAGTGGGCTTAAACTCTGGCTAGTGGATTTGTCTTGCGTCAACATTTTCTATTAGAACTTAGGTTTGGGATATATGTGGTAAGAAAAAAACAGGATTAGGATATTTTCCTCTTTGAACAACAATTTAATAACAATATATGTCCATATGGAGTTTGGATATGGCAGGAACAGGACGTGGTCATGGTGAAAAACAAACTAAGAGCCATTATGGCCTTGATCCTCAAATAATTGTTCAAGGTGGAGAAGATGGAGATGTGGCAACCAAGATGTAACATATCATTCAAATAGAAAAGAGAAAAATAACATGGACAAGGGGTTTTCATCTTCTATCAAGGACCTGATGACATCCTATGAACTAGTGAAGAAGCTCTATAGAACTAAGATTTTTGGGACTTCATACTCAGTTGTTGCATATGTATGGTTTTGACAGTTGTAAAAGGTTTTCTGCCTAATGGAGTTACAATAGAACAAGCATATTAACCATGCTATCTATCTAGTTAAAGGAGATGTTGGATTATAGTGTCTTGGAGTAGAAGACAAGATGAAAGATACAATGATGAGATGGAAGGACGTTGTCGATGAGTTCCACTTCAATTCTTTCCGTCCTACCTTCCAGAGTAACAAGATCATATAGTTGGAGAGCATTGGACAAGACAATATGATAGCTATGAGGCATATCATAGTAGATTGGGGAACTTTTGTTGATAGCGTGTACCAAATGACATAGATAAAATGTAGGGGGTTTCAAGCATGTTTAACATCATAAATTTGACACATTGTATCAATAGTTAGCCTAAGAAATAGAGAAAACTTTTAAGAGTTTTTGGAAGAAACAAAATGTATTGAAGAGTAGTTAATATTGATAAACATTCTAAGGGTAGAAAAAGATCTGAATAAGTTGCTAGAGGAAGACATAGTAGTGTCAAACACATATGAGGTGGTGGATTCTTTTCCAAAAAAGTATGAAGTCTCACATATTTTAGAAGGAAATGATCTAGTTTTGATGTGGTATATTCTCACATTAGAGGAAGATCTAACCCTTCTATATGGAATATGCCACATAGGTAAGAACTTTCATCAAAGCCTTCAAAATAACCACCATAGGTCCATAGAGACAAGATACGATTGTATGTGACACTTGTTGTAGGGAAAACTATGGTTAGTGTTATGGAACTGATTTTCAAGGATTCTAGTGATGTGGACATTTAAGACATTACAAGAGAAAATATCCAAAGCTTCAGAGCACACCAGCATAGTGTTCACAGTCCTAGCTTCAAACTTTACAGAGGTAGGCTTCAGTTAGAGGAGAAAGTTCTTCAGTGTCATTGGGCTCTAGTGTGGAAGTATTTAGTAGTAGTAGTGGACAATGAGGACACTATAGAAGAGGGAGATCTACAAGAAGTTTCTTCTCTATGACTCAACCATTGGAGTAGTCTTGCCCAAAGTTGTTACATGTGTGACGCTTGTCTTTTATAACAATTAAATTAAAGTCTTGATAGATCCTGGTGCAACACAATATTGTATATAGAGACCGTTAGTTAGGGGATTAAATCTTATCTCAAGATTTATCTTTTGACTTTTTGTTAAGAGTATTGTTGTTTGAGACAACAGTTTTATCAAAATTATGTCTGAAATGTCTTTTGAGTTTTAGTGGGTATAACATAGAGGTTAATCCCATACCCTTAGACATTAACTATTTTCAAATAATTTTAGTATGGATTACCTTGAGACATACCATGTAAAATTAGATTGTAGGAAGAAAGATGTTATCTTTCATCAAGGTATATTTTTCTATATCTTCATTGGAGACAAAAAAGTCTTATCCACATGCATATCATTGACTACTATATTTGATAAGATGATGAGAAGGGTCTGAGGCCTTTTTAACCCACATGGTAGATGCAAAAGCAGAGAGCAAAGAAAGATAACATAGAGGATGTTCATGTAGTGTGTGAGTTCACAAATTCTTTTTTTGATGAGTTACATGTTTACTTCCAGAGAGAGATGTTGACTTTGAGGTACAAATTCTACATGCTAGTCACTCAATAGCATTACAAGTGTATATAATGGCAGTTGCAGAGTTAAAGGAATCAAGATTTAGTTACATGAGTAACTGAATAAGGATTTCATCCAATCTAGTACATCGTGATTTGGGAGTTCCAATGCTTTTTGTGAAAAAGAAGGATGCCACTATGTGCTTGTGCATAGACTATAAACAACATAATAAGATAGTGATCAAGAACATATATCATTTGCCTAGGATTGACGACCTATTTAATATTATCTATGTATAACAATATTTTCAAAAATAAATCATAGGTAAGGTTATCATTAGTTGAGAATAAAGGCATCCGGTTTACCTAAGTCAGCCCTGAGAACAAGATGTGGACATTTTTATTTTGTAGTTATGTGTTTTTGGATTGACAAATGCCCCCTGCAATTTTCATCAATATGATGAATAGAATTTTCAGACCACAACTAGATTAGTCTATACTAGTTTTATAGATAATATTTATAAATATACTAGAGATGAAGAACAACATGAGCACTATATGAGGACATCTCTATAGTTATCGAGACACTATTGTAATGGTTGGGCCCACTTCTCTAGGCTCTAGTAGAGTTTTAGGTATGACGACTGGCCCCACAGACCACCACTAGCCTTAACTGTGCACTTTATCCTCACTCACGCGCAAGCTGGGGTCAACTTCCCGACTGGTCACCTATCCTAGTATTACTCCAAGCTGAGCACGCTTAACTATGGAGTTCTTTAGTGATGGGCTCCCAGAAAAGGAGGTGCACCTTGGTGATATGGGTAGTCCAATCATTCCTTTTAAGATTGTATTATCCGAGGCCTCAAATCCTAGGACGTTACAATCTCCCCCACTTAGACTCTTGACATCCTCGTCAAGGCTCAACTATATGGCCTCATAATCTTTCCCCATTTCAGTGTAGACCCAAATGTCTGATGTACACCCAACTCCCGATTACGGCTACCAACGCAAGGGCGGCTCCATCCACTCAAATAGCCCTTTCCAACATGTCTAGACACTACCAGCACATGGGTGGCTCCATCAACTCAGATAGCCCTTTCCAACATGCGTGGACTGCACAGCTCAAAGAATGGCATGCCACATGCCCATGTGGGCCCCACCTACTGGAGGGGATCGGCTCTGATACCATTTGTAATGGCTGGGCCCACTGCTCTAGTCTCTAGTAGAGTTTTGGGAATGACGACTGGCCCCACAAACCACCACTAGCCTTAACTGTGCGCTTTATCTTCACTCACGCGCAAGCTGGGGTCAACTTCCCGACTGGTCACCCATCCTAGTACTACTCCAAGCTGAGCATGCTTAACTATGGAGTTCTTTAGTGATGGGCTCCCAGAAAAGGAGGTGCACCTTGGTGATATGGATAGTCCAATCATTCCTTTTAAGATCATCTTATCCAAGGCCTCAAATCCTAGGACGTTACAACTATCAACTTTATGCTAAGTTCAACGCATGTGAGATGGTCGGATGAAGTTTGTGTTCTTGTGCAGGTCATATTAGGAGAAGGAAACAATGTAGACCCTAAGAAGGTGTAATCTATTCTTAATTTAGAACAACCCACAACCCCTAATGATATCAGAAGTTTTATAGGGTTTGTTGGATATTGTAGGAGACTTATTAGGAATTTAGTAGCACCACTTACACACATATAACAAGGAAGGATATGCCTTTTGTTTTGTCTGAAACATGTGAGAAAAGTTTTTAAACACTAAAGAAGAAGTTAACTATGACACCAATTTTTATTTATCGAAGGAAGACAAGGGACATGCAATGTTGTATAATGCGTCAAGGTGAGGTTTAGGATGTGTTCCTATGCAGGAAGGAATGACACTGACCTATTCTTCTACATAGAACAAGAAGAATGAGGAGAGTTATCCAACACATAATCTTGAGCTAGCATCATTAGTACATGCCTTAAATACATGGCATACTTTCTCTATGGTGAGTCATGTCAGGTCTTTACTAACCATATGAGTTTAAATTACAAATTTACATAAAATAATCTAAAACTAAGACATTGTAGATGGTTATAACATATAAAGGACTATGATGTTACTATTAATTACCACCATGTGAAAGCCAATGTTATGGAAGATGATCTGAGTAGGAAGTTTAAATAACTAGTTAAAATGTTTTCCATGGCATGTGTAAAGAGATACTTATTGGTCAAAATGAGATAGATGATTTTAGATTTCAATGTGTCTGAAAAAGGTGGGATGATTGAACAAATGAAAGTTACACCTATATTCTATGAGAAAATTATATAACTTCAACAAAGAGATAGTGAATTAAAGAAAATCATGCATGATTTGAAAGAAGGTAATAGGAAACAGTTGAGATATTGAGATGATGGGTTGTTCTATCTACATAATAGATTGTGTGTTCCATGTGGCATCGAGTTAAAGAAGTAGATTCTTGAGGAGTGTCACTCTTATATGTATGCAATGCTTTTAGGTAGTTATATGATGTATATAAACCTCAAGGAATTATATTGGTTGATATGTATGAAGAGAGATCTAGATGAGTATGTAGCCAAGTGTGGTGTGCACCAACGAGACGATGTTGAATAACGGGTACCCTGTAAGCACTCTTATTCCTATCTAGAACTGAAAACATATTGATATAGAATTTGTGGTACGATTACCTACAACATCACTTGAATTTGACTATATATGAGTGCTTGTGGACAAATTAAATAAAAATTTTCATGTTTCTTCCTATTAAGTCAAATAGGGATGCACCCAAGCTAGATAAGGTCTACATTGATGAGATAATCAGATTACATGGAATACAATTCACTGTTATATCAGATAGACACCCCAGATCTCATCAAGATTATGGAATCATCTACATCGTGCCTTAGGAACAAGTTTGAAGTTTAGCACAACATTTCACCCTAAAACAGATGGAAAGTTAGTATAGACAACTCAAATCATAGAGGACATGTTGAGAGTATGTGCTTTACAATTCAATGGCATGGATAAACACCTAGTTTTATGGAGTTTCCCTATAACAATAGTTCTCATTCCAGCTTAGGCATGATCAATTATGAAGATTTGTATGGAAGAAAGTATATATCTCTTGTCATTGGTATGAAATTGGTGAGAGGCAAATTCTAGGGCTTGGGTTTGTTGAAGAGATAGCAGAAAAGATACATGTGATCATAAAATTATTGAAAATTGCACATGATAGATAGAAAGCTATGTAGAGAAAAGACATAGACCACTCTAGTTTGAGGTTGGGTATGTGGTTTACTTGAAAGTGTTACCACAAAAATGTGTACTAAGGTTTTGAAAGTGAGTCAAACTAACTCATAGATATCTTCCTATCCAATCATTCAGATGATTGGACTAGTATAATACAAACTTTAATTCCCTTTTGAGCTAGCCAACTTATATGATGTTTTTCATGTATCTGTGTTGAAGAAGTGTCCTCCAAGTATAGAGAAGTTCATATTTCCATAGCCAATACATCTTAGAGAAGATATCTCATGAGTTAAAGGCCCTATATAAATTCTAGATTGTAGAATTCAAAATCTTAGATAGAGGAAAAATTTCTATAGTGAAGGTCCATTCAAGGAATCATGGTTAAATGAGGCTACATGGGAGTTAGAGTTGGACATGTGTAACAAGTATCCATTTCCCTTATAGAAACATTGAGACAAACGTTTTTATTTGGGGGGGGGTTACAAGCCGTACCTTGATATACTAGTAATTTGAGGGTTTAAGATAATCATCATGTTTTTTGGTAGCCAAGATAATCATGATGTTAATAGGACCTTAATTTACACTTTGCATTGTTAATTGGTTGATTTATGTTTTATTTAGCTTACAAATGTTCTTTAATATGCTAAAGAAAATATCTGTTGTGAATACATCGATGTTTGATCCTTAGTTGAAATAGTAGCAACCCACACATGTTGGTAGGTTTTAGAATATTTATAGAGTTACTTAATAAAACGATTTTTTGTATAATTGTAGAGAATTTAATTAAGAATCTATCAAAAATAATGAAACAAATTAGAGTTAAAATCGGAGAGTTATGACAGTTTAGTAATCACACAATATTACCATCCACTAACAATTAATAGGCCATCGACCAACTGGCCATCTATGGATAGTACAAACTGATGGACCACCTTTTGATGGACACATAAACCAATGGAAATCTACTATGGCTGCCACCTAGCACGACCAGTCACGAAAATGGCAATAGCTTTTAATAGACTTATCATAATTTGATGAAATTTGTTTCTTTGGATTAAGATCTCATTCTCTAGGTAAACAAAGTGCTAAATAGTAGAACATAAGAATAGAAAGGCGTTTCTTATGGAGATATTTTAGGGGAAGAATGTGAAGAATAGAGTTAATTGAAGACCTAACAATAGATCAAATGTGCTAAGTTCTTTTGAGCCATGGTTTGATTCTATCTTTCTCATTTACTTTTCTTGTTCATCTTCTTCCTCCAGTAGTCTATGTTTGAAGTGACTAATCTAATGATGGGTTATTTGAAGGTTGTTTTGGAACTTGAAAAAATCAAAATCAAGCAGAGTACGACAAGAGCGGGACATACCAAGCCTAGATTTAATATCAATAAGTAGAATCAAATATTGGTGAATGGAAAATGATCCTTTAAGCTTTATTTTATAGAAATTAATCCAAAAATTATAAAGAACATGTATTGTTGTATACCTTGAATATTGTTTTCCATTTGTTGACCAAAATATGAGTGTTAAGTTAAATAATTGATTGTTTTAGCATATATGTCATGTCTTAGATATGCAGTTAGCTTGAGAATAAGCTATATATGATCTTGTGGTGAAATGAAATGCTAGAATTTAAGGCATCAAAACCTAGGGTTTTCCCTAATCTATCTTTAGTAATGAATCTTTTATGAATTTTTATCTAGTGGATAGTTATTACTAACTAGTTAGTTGAGAAGTTAGATGTGTTGTTTACTCTAGTATTTATTAGTATGCTTAGTTTATAAGTTCAAGTAGTATGCTTTATTAATGTTAGTGATCTTAATTAAGTTTATCATTTAGAAAATATAAGTATAAGCCTTAAGTACAAAATTAAACTAAGAATGATACAATAGTATTTCTATCAGTGAGACTAAAGAATCCAAATATTATATGCCATGAACACCATAAAATTTATTATGGATGTCTCACCATGAATGAGGAAATGTGCCCACTGACTAGATGAGTCTCAGATGAGGTAGGCAGAGCATACTAGAGAGGCACGCATGACTAATCCCAATGATGACAACCTCAATGAACTAGTAAGGTACCAAATATTAAATGAAGATTTCAGTGGTACCCACTATAGTTCAGATAGCTTAGATGCTTATTAGTAGATTAGACCTTGTGGATCCAGTAATACAGATTGTTAAGCCAAGTGCTTTAATTCTCTATTTAAGTACCTAGATTTAGAGGAGCATTCTAGTTTATCTAACTAACTATTTTGCCACTGAGTCCAGATGTGGCGAGTCACATTGTAGGTTGGGGATCTAGTTTAATAGTACTAGAGTCTTAGTTCTACTCTAAGACTTATACATTGAGATCGTTGCTTGATATGATATTTCCACATGTTGTGGTACACTTGATGTGGTTTAAAGTCATAATATAAGAAATAAAAGATTAGGGAATGGGTTTACATTTTTTACTTAATGCAGTACTGATTAGAAATTTTTCCATGTTCAATGGTTTATAAATTTCACTTGTCATGCTTATGTTCCTATATATTGTAACTCGATTACAAGTATAGATTTGAATTATCGTGGTTTCTTGATGATTTCCCACACTAAGGTAGTAGCTCACACACTCTACTTGAACATTTTTTAGGAACAGGTCCATCTTAGCAATAGTTAGAAGTTAGCTTTTATAAGGAGTAGATGAAATGAGGTCTTGAAAAGAATATCTAGCTTAGTTAGATGGTCTCTTACCCTTCATATGGTCTTAGAAATTTGAAAGTGAGGATTGGGAGAAATTTTTCATATTTGTTTATGATGTATATTGAACCTAGAACTCATTTCTTTAGTTGATTATGATGTTAGAGAAAAACTCAATTTTGAACTCGCGATGTTTATGCTTAAATCATGTGTTATCTATTACATAATATTTCATTGTTCTGATAATTGAAAAACAAAAAAATTAAGGCTTATTTTAGATAGTAACTAGAAGCGGATGGATGGTATAATCTTTCTTTGATGGGCTTAAATCTTGTTTACTGAGTTTGGGCATGCCATATATGGATTATGTGCGAGTAGATATAGATCATACAAGACAAATAAATAATTCAAGAGAAATTTTGATCAATAACTTAAACACTTAAGATCCTAACATTTAATATAAAAAATGTCACCTTCTTACCATTTATGCAACCTTTTAGCATTAGGAATTGATTGTCCAAGAGAAAGGATTCTTACTTACCTCGACAGATAAACATTAAGATAGACAATATACCATCTAGCTTGAAGAGAGTCAAAAAGGGAAACAGTGAACGAGAGATATAAGGGGTTATTTATAGGTGTGAGTTAGGGTTCTAGGATTCATATAGAAGGTTCATAAACAATCTTACAGACCATAAAGATCTTCAGGGCTAGCCTATGGCATATCCCATGATTCTGACACATGGAACCTCATGGAATGCTCAGTTCAATCGATTGTACCTAGGAAGGAAAAAGTGGAGTCTTCTTACCAAACATCTCTAACATTTATTGAGAATTCCAAATAGAACTGATTCATACTATGGGATTTGAGTTATATGAATGAACATAAAGAATAGGCACAAATTTTGGTAGCCAATTCTTCGATGATAAAAAGTAATTGAATATCTCATGTGACTAAAGAATGTATAATAATCTAGATAATCCAATTGGGAAATTATAGAAAAAAAAACCTTAAAAATTAAAAAAAAAAAGATAAATTTCACTTAAAGTTCATGTGAATATTTTAATATTTGTTGAACCCTTAGTTCATGTGAAATATATGAAAAAGGTGTATTAAAGGGGTGCAAAAAAATTAATGGAATGAGTTCCGTGATAAGCCAAAGAGTGGATCCAATTTTGATTGTTGATTTGAGTGACCAAAAATTGGGTTTTAATAATTTTCCCCTCTCAATACAAGGTTTGAAGTAAGAATCAATACTTCATGTTTGAGCCATGTTTGCCCCACATTTTTTATTAAAAGGTCCAAAGAATGGACACATTGAGGTATATTATAAATATCTTCATGAGGTGAATAAAATTGGTGATCTCATTTACTCATAAAGGTGTATTATTGTGATAAACATTTACAAGGGGAGTAGAATTGGGTACGTACATATGACCATTTGATGATAAGTTGAACTCCAAGGTATGTTACTATAGTAGACTACTCATTTGATCCTCTAGAGTGTGAGTCAACTTATCTAAAGGATTCTAGGTTTCTTTAGGATCTATGAAAGTATCACTTTTGGTGCTCTAGTTCTTATGCAATCTATGTCTAATGCTCTCAATGATTCATGATTTACTAAGAAAAGGTCAAATATTGCAAGAGGTGTGTAAATAGTTTTTTTCCCTTATAGAGATGGGATGGTGGGAAAATCATTCATATAAGGATAAGGTTGAATACATGAAATCAATTAGGTTTAAGGTAGCCTCCATGTCTTGTTACTATAGTTGACTGACTATATGTTCCCTAGAGCGACAATGATTCATTCAAAGGATTCTAGGTTTCTTTATGACCTTAAAAAGTATCCCTTTTAGGTTCTCAAGTTCGTATACCTTCCATGCACGATACTATCATAGATTCATGTTTACTGAGAAAATGGTGTGAGGGTAATGAATAATGTTGAATTTTATCAAAAGGCATTTTGTCAATATAGGGGTTTTTAATAAAAAAGGATTAAGTAAAATGCTTGGTTTTGAAATGATCTTGAAGAATTATCATCTCTCTCTTTTAAATTAGGTATATGAGTGAGTTAGGTCAATTTTGAGACCTGGCAGATGGTAAATGTAAAGATATAGCTATGTGAGATATGATTTTTTAAAGTACACAGTTCCTATTAAAATAGGACTTGCCATGAAGTGCATGATGCCTACCAGGTATAAGTCTATAAATGAGAATGAGATACCTACCGTACGTAGGACTATAGTGAAGGAGTGAATCGTGAGGTGCCTAATATGGTTAGGGTTTCATTTTATAAAGTAAATAAATTTCCTTCTCAAAACATGGCTTTATGCATGGGAGTCGTACAGTTTAAGGTTATGATTTGAGACCCAACTCTGATAACTACCAAATGTAGAACTTTTCTGACATGTGACTAATCTGGTTTAAGGTCTTAGTTCATGACCTAAAATATTCATATCATATGTTGGTCTAGTTTAATGTCATAGTATGGTACCTCAGAGATTGAAAAAAAAGGGATGCATGTTCAGGACATGGATTGTAGAATAAAGGTATGAAATTCAAAAAGGTCTAGTTTAAGGTCACAGTCAAGAATAAAAATAGATTGGAAAAGAGTTCCATGTTTATAAATAACTTATGTTAAAAAGGATTTAAATTTAAAATGGGTCTAGTTAAAGGTCATACCCCAGTTGCATTTTTTCATTGCCTACCATCAATATGGGTTGTACTTCAACTGATCCAGAGTAGGATTTGGTGATGAAAGTGAAATTTGAATATCATGAAACATAGTCTAGGATTCATCATCCAAGTAAAAATTACATGCCAGGAGTGATACTGGAATCTTATTCTTTTCTAAGAGAGGAATACTCATGTTTTAATATAATGTAAGGACCTCACTTTTCATCATCCAACAATAAATAAAGGATTGTAAAGTTGAGAGACATTACCTCATATTCCCAAGATCATATTTTACCAAATAACAAATATTATTTACAAATTGCAATGATGCTCCTCTAAGGGATTACATGAACTGCCAACATGAACTAATGCATATTGAGAAGAAGTATCTAACTAATCCTCTGCTAGTTAGTTTTTATGTCTTTGGTGGATTTTATGTAATTCATCATGTCTTGATATCTTCATATTTGCATTTACCTAAAATGACATGCAACAAAACACAAATCATTATATTGCTCATTGTGTATTTGGGGTGCATGTAAAAGTGTGCAAATAAGATAACAATATATAGTCAATCAATTACTTATAAATAAGAAATGCATTTCTTTAGGTTTCATGAATGAAACCCAAGATCTAAGGATGGAAGGGGATTGAGAGAGAAAGACAGAGAAGAAGAGAGAGGTGGGAGAGAAGAGAAAAAGTACTATTCTATTTAAAAGAGTTGTATTTCCTTGCAACTCACATCATTGGTTCCTTGTATTACTAAGAGTGTATTTATACAAAAAGGTCCGACCTATTACGTGAAGCCCAAGAAATGTATAGGAATGTATATCAAAGTAATCAAGTGTAAAGCAAATGAGACATACAAGCTACAAAATGTAACTCAAGCATTTCATCAAATAGGTGGAAGGCTCTATATCACCCAATACCCCCCCCCCCCGCAAACTGGACGAGGGTAGCTGAAGTCCTAGTTTGAGCCGAAGAAATCAAAACATAGATTTGATGAGAGGTTTGGTGAACACATCGGTTGGTTATTGGGATGATGTGATATGAGCAGTGATAATATGTCCCAAAACAACTTTCTCATAGATGAAATGATAATCAATCTCGACATGTTTTATTCCGGCATGCAAAACTGGATTGACAGAAAGCTAAAGAGCTTCGAGATTATCACAAAAGAGTTGAGCAGGTTGAGGAAGAAGAGCATGAAGATCGTAAAGATGAAAGGAAATCCACGTGAGCTTTGCTAATGTGGAGTCTAGAGCTCTGTACTCAACTTTACAGCTGGAACAAGAAACTGTGGTATGCTTTTTAGCACTCCGTGTGATACAAGTGGTGCCAAGAAATATACAAAATCCTATTATTGAGCATAAGGTGGAAGGACAACCTACCCAATCGGAGTCACTAAAGGTAGTGAGAGTAATTGAAGTAGCTCACTGAATAAATAAGCTGGTAGAGTGAGAACCCTTCAAGTAACATAAGATACGTTTAACCAGATGGAAGTGATGTTGCGTTGGTGAGCAAGGAATTGGCAAGCAGTACTGACTGCATAAGCTATATCAGGTCTTGTGATTGTTATGTACTATAAACAACCGACTAGTCATCTGTAGAGTTGAGCATCCGGAAAGTTTGGAGATTCAGAAACATTATGAAAGTTGAGAGCAATAGGAGTAGAGGAATGTTTGCAATCAGTCATGTTACCTTGGTCAAGAACATCCAACAATGTATTTCTCTTGACTAAATAGAAGTCTAGATGAGGAAGTAGAGACTTGGATGCCTAGGAAATAGGATAGGTTGCCAATATCTCAGAGATTGAAAGTGGAACTTAGAGCCTTTTGAAAACGACTAAGCAGTGTCATGCTAGTACTAGTGAGAATTATATCATCAACATAGAGAAGTAGATAGATGACATCCTTGTGATAATAATATACAAGGAGAGAATGATCAACACTACTGTAAAAGAATCCAAACTTGAGAAGAAAGTCACTGGGTTTGTTGAAACAGGCACATGGAGCTTGTTTAAGCCCATGGATAGCTTTATTGAGTTTGCAAACATAGTCAGGATGATACATGTTGATAAAACTAGGGGGTTGTTAAATAAAAAATTGTTCCAATAGATCACCATTTAAAAATGCATTGCAGATGCCAATTTGAACTATTTTCTAGTTGAAAGTAGTAGCCAGTGCAAGAACAACCCGAATGGTGGTATCTTTGACAATAGGACTATATGTTTCAATGTAATCAACACCTTCTTCTTCATTGTAACCCTTAGCCACCAACCGTTCCTTTAGCCATTCTAAGTGACCATCAACCTTCATTTTATACTTGAACACCCCCTTGGACCCAAGAACATGGCCATGAGCAAGATGAGGAACTAAAGTCCAAGTGGCATTATGTTCAACTGCACTAAGTTCATCTTTCATAGCCTGAACCTAGTGAGGGCATTTCAAAGCACTCTTGATGGAATGTGGTATTTTAGGAATGGCTTGAACAATCATGGCATAGTGAGAAGTATGATTTAGAAGGCGTTCTTTGGATCTGGTGATCATAGGATGGATATTTGAACTTGATTTGGAAGCATCTGTCCTTTGTAGAGAAGTCAAATGATCCCTGACTTGTTGTGTGGTATGGTCAGTTAGAGTGGTTGAGACAACTTCCATAGAGTCCGGATCTGGTACATAGTGGTTTTCAGTAGAAACACTACTAGTAGTAGAAGAGACAATGTGAGGAGAGCTTATTTGAGGTCGTTCACAAGGTGTAGCTATTTGACAATCAGTAATAGAGGCTAAACTTGATGGATTTATAGGTGCAATCAAACCAGGATTGTAAGGATCAACAGATGCAATATTTGGGAGTGTATTAACATCAGCAATATAATCATTACATGTTATTGTTGTAGATTGCACTTAATCAATATCATCTAAAGAATCGTCTGAAGAAAAAATAAACTCAAAAAACATAGAAAGTTTGCCTAGAGAAACATTATGTGGAATGTGTTCTTTGAAGGGAAACACATTTTCATTAAAAACCACATGTCGAGAGAAATAGATGTGATTAGTAGAGACATTCGAACATTTGTATCCGTTGTAAGTATCACTGTAGCCAAAAAAGACACAGGGTAGTGATCACGGTTGTAACTTGTGTTTATTGAAGTCTTGAAGGTAGGGAAAACAAAGACAACTAAAAGCACGCAACATATCGTAATCATACATTTTCAAAAATAAATTGAATTAAGGAGATACACGATCTTGTATTTTTGATGGCAGACGGTTAATGATGAAGTTTTTAGAGGAAAAAGTTTTAGGCCAATAGGACATAGGGACTTTGGCATCCAGAAGCATAGTTAGTCCCAATTCAACAACATGTATGTGCTTTCTCTCTATTAGGACAACCTGTTCATGAGTGCGTGGACAAGAAAGATGATGAACAGTGCCATTCGAAGATAGAAAATTATGCATTTTGTGATTTACAAACTCTCCTCCTCCATCAATCATGAGCACTTGAATTTTAGTATGAAAATAATTATCAATCATTTTACAAAAGAAGACAAAATGATTAAAGAAATATGACTTAGCCTTCAGAGGATAGAACCGGGAAAAACCAGTACATTCATCAACTAATAAGGCATAGTAGTGAAATCCATGTTTAGACATTACAAGAGACTTTCCCCACAAATTACAATAAACTTGTCCAAACAGAACATTACTTTTAACATGACTATTTCAGAAAGGTAATCAATGACTCTTGCCTAACTGACAACTATTGTAGAAATCTAGCTGCTTATTTGAGGAATGTATTAGCTTGTTATCTTCTAAATGTTTCTGTACTTCTCAGTGAGTATGACCAAGTTGTCTATGCCAGGTGCAAGAAGTTGTGGTGGAACCTCTAATTGATAGGAAAGATTTGTGTCTACCAGAGGTGATCGAGTACATTCCATCCTTAATAACCCCCTGAGCTAGGGTTGTGTGCATCTACAAATGTTGTATAAGAAATAAGTTCTTGTAGAAAATGAAGTAACAAGGGAAATCTCGGGTCAGTTGAGCAATAAATAGTAGATTCCTCTTTATGGAATGGACAACCAAGACTTTCTCAAGAGGTATACCATTATTTTGTATTATATGAGATCTACCAATATAAGTGATAGGGAGATAGGTATCGTCTCCGATCATTATGAAGTCGTATCCCTTATATAAAATAATATTAGTAAGAATACCTACACTCTGAGCAATAATATTACTAACACCAGAGTCAACTTGCTACTCAGTCATGTTGAAGTTATTTGGTTCAAAAATCTACATAGCTGCCACAGCCTTAGCTTGTTCAGTAACTGCATCTTCAGTATGATTTCTAGGAATCTCCAGACTATGATATGATTTGTCAAAATGATGCTAGCAATAGTTGGACTCGTGACCTCTCTTTCCACAAATATGACAAAAGATAGGAGGATGAAAGTAGTTTTCAAAGCTACCAGGAGTCGGCCTAATGCTCTAATTGAAGCCACGTCCTTAAGAAGAGAACTGATTTGGAGGTCTAACTCCAACAAGGCCTGTATTAGGGTTGTATTGCTAAACATATGGATGATTCATTCGATAATTCCCTCTTGCAGGATTTCTAGGTGCAAAACTTGATCATTATCCCAGAAAAGCCATATTAGGACTAGAAAAGGATTTAGAAGAGCATCTACGCATATCATGATCCTTTAACAAAGAGATTACTTCATCATAGGAGGGAAGAGGAGGCCTCATTATCGACATAGTGAATGTTGTTGGATCTAAGGGCTCTAGTGGGGGGTGAATAGAGATACAAATTTCTCACAAAACATATTAGACCTTCAAATTTTATTAAGTTTACATTAATAGATTAATTATAATTTAAATTCCTATCTAACAAGCATAGCAAGGATGAGAGAGGTTGATAGCAATCACTGGACAGAAGGATGTAGAGTGGTTCCACACTTCAAACTAGATGTGAGTCAGTCCACTACCTAGAGAGGTCAACCTCTAGGACTTTGCAAGTGCTTTTCTCTATATTATCATCAATAAGAGTTACAACACAAGACCACCAAAGGACTTACCCATTCAAACACAAGGAAATATCCACCTTACCAATGGACTTACACACTTAGCTTGAGTCTTCAACCTTCACCAAGGTCTTACCCACTCAAGCTCAAGTCTTCCTCCTTGAAGGACTTTGCTTCTCCTCTTAGATCTTTAGCCTTTTCCTTCTCCTTAACCTAGAGAAGATCACCACCTCTTCATCAACCTTGAAGAGGACCAGCTACATCTCCTTCTTCACTTGATGGAGCTTGCTTCACCTTTTATTCATGTGGGAAGGGGATAGGGAAGTAGGAGAAGATGAGAGCTTTACATGCACAAGGGTGGATCTCTCTTACAATATGCCTAACTCACTCACAAATCACGAAATGAAGTGTAAACTAGAGAGAGAAAGGGGTTCAAGGAGTAGTAGCACACTCAACTATATCTAGGACCTTGAATATCTTGAATGAGAAAACTTGGAATGAACTCCAAGGAATCCTATTTATAGTTGGGGGTGCTCCCTTGAGTTGGGGAACAATTGATAACACCCATTTTATGACTGTCAGAACTCATTGTCAAAATAGCCATCAAACTCAACTTCCTCTTCATTATGTTCTATTTATCATAAAAAACCATATCTGTTGCGTTTCTGACAATATTTCCCATCTTTTGAAGGGCTTTCCTATTTTGCTATAAGAAAACAAGGAAAAATGGGCTCAATAAGCCCACCAGCAAAGGATATAGATTCTCATGTCCTGACTGCCTGACGCGCTATAAGAAACTGTCATGTGGACTCAACTATTCATAAGGCACGTGATAAGTCATAAACTACTATGACTTTTACCCGTCATGGTGTTAGCCCGTCACGCTAACAACCCGACACGGTCGTAACGCGTCATGATCATCCGGCGGTTCCATACCCCGATATGACCTTAACCTATCACATCTAAATGTAGACATTACCACTGTGTGATACAACAATAGCCTGTCACATATTGTAGCTGGATATGCCTTGATGCCCGACACTACAATATGCCGTCACGGTCGCTGTCAGGTTGACTACCAGCAAGTACAACCCAACACAACATAGTGGGAGACAACCTGTGATAGCCCCATTCAAAGCACCAGCTAAGTTCATAACTGGACAGACACGTGGACCAATAAATCTACAACCTCTACCAACTTGCTGCCTATAAATAGCAGCTATATGCCTATGATGGTAGGGGACAGATCCTAGGAGGAGCTAGTACTCTGAGTTCCTAGGAGTTTGCGAAGTGATATTTAGGTGAGCATGCTCCCATCCTGAGAGGGATAGGAGGAGTTCACTTAGAGATCATTTCGGTAGCAGCAAACAACACCCAATGATCCTTGAAGCTTCTCGTAGCATGTTGGGTTTATGTCTGAGCTCAAACCCGAGACGGTCGGCCTAGACAGAACAACCCAACACGAAGAACCCAAGAGATGGGATAGTGACAACCTGACACGTATCTTACTCGATACACATCCTAACTCGATATGGTCCCTACACCCATCATTGTTGCAACCTAACACGGTTGCAATCTGAAATGATTGCATCGTGTTGTAGTCATATATAGATACGATCACCACCCACCGTCGTTGCAACCCGATACGGTCAACAACCCGACATGATCATAACCTGATATTACCACAACTCAGTATCGAGTAGCATTGTCCCGGGTGTCATCTACTATACATTTCAGTTTGTTAAATCAAAGGGATCGATACCTATCTTCCTTTCACATCATTTACATTCATTCGATACAACATTGTAACCAAACCATTATATGATTATTGGAATATGTAGAGCATTTCTCATATCATTCTGTGTATAGCTTTATTTCATTGAATGATCTCTTTCTATAATCTGAATTCTAGTCCCTTATTTCCTTTACACATTGTTGACTAGCTATCGAATCGTGTTTCCTATTTTGACTTCTTTGAGAGAGGAAAGTCATGAACTTCTAGAGCTTGGTCTGGTTCGGATGTACGAGAGTACCTGGGACCAGAGCTACATCTAGTTTATTTCCCACACAAGTCTGTATCTACCCCCCTTGAGAGAGGCTTCCAGTACATGGTTTGTTGGCACCTTCTTTGAGAGAAGAAGGCTTCGGGTGTAGACCACTGCTGCTTATTTTGTTAAAAAAATTCTTTCTTTTTGCCTTCCTGGATGATTTTTTTCTTTCTTTCTCTTCAATTTTTCCTTTATGCATAACTACCCTAAAAACTGCTAAACCCCAGAATACGTAAGCCCTTATCTTTCTGGTAACTTCCCTTGGAGATAGATTTTAGTTTAATTGTTTCAATTCTTCCCGATTACACTTTCTTACAAAAACTTTATCCATTGGCTTTTCGACGACTTAGACAAGTAAAACTTAGGTTCCAAAGCGCTATTCCCCCTTGTCCCTGTGTTTGACCCCGAACTTCTACTTCATCCCCATGCGAGTTGTGAGCATCTTAAACATTCATGTATTATAAATTACAAAAGTCTGATGACTTAGACTTGCTTCCTTCTCCTTTTTGGACCCATGTTTAAGGTCGATCAACTTTTTGGCATCGTTGCCGGGGATTAGGAAATGAATACCCTTTTACAAACCTGAGTTTTACTTGCAATTTTTCAAAGACTTTGTATAGATGTATATAAAACTATAGATACATATTTCACATATCTACCTCACCACCCTTATCCTTTTACATTTCTTCCTTTTAGGTACTTACATCCCATTTCTCTCACAAGCATGGCTGACCAGGCTCCCGAGGCTAGATCCCTTTGATCTTTTGTTCAAGTGAGGGCAATTGAGGAAAGGAACCTAGTGGTGGAGCAACCACTCAATATGACAAACTTTGAGTTGAAGCCGGGTTTTCTCCAGTTGTCGCAACACAACTACTTTAGAGGAAATAACAGAAAAGAGAACCCTTAAAATCATTTCACGATGTTCAACAGGACCTACAAGACTTTCAAGATTAACATGGTCCTGATAACCTATATCTACACCTAATGCTTCCCTTTTTCTCTGAAGGACAAGGCATTGGAGTGGTACTCAAGCCTCCAGGACAGGAGCGTCCCAAACTGGGAGCGTCTCGCCAATGCCTTCATCACCAAGTTCTTCCCTATTGAAAGGACTATAAAATGTTACAACATGATCAATTGATTCTCACAGAAGGTTTCAGAGAATCTCCATGGGACGTGGGAGCAATTCTAAGGTTATCAACATGAATGCCCACACCACAACTTTTCTGAGCCAAGCTTGATTACCACCTTTAACAATGGCTTGTGTATCGGTGAGAGGAAGTCCTTGAATGCTGCAACATGAAGCGATTTGTTGGGGCTCAATGCTCAAAGATCTAGGGATATCATCGACCACATGGATATAAATCAACAAGACAGTAGGTACAATAGAGAATCAACAAGTAACTCTACCCCTGGAGAATCAAAGGTGATGGAAGAACTATCAGACAAGCTAGACAAGATAGTGACCGATGTTCAAACCTTGAAAAAATAGAGCTACAAAAGCAAGGCCCAACAAGAAGTAGCCATGCGCTATGTCACTTGCGGAGAGCCTGATCTTCTTTCTAACTTCTGCCCACACACAACTGTTCCGGGTGATCCTGATGAAGAATGTACAAAAAATGTAAGCTATGTTCAGTACCGATGCCCCGACCACCTAGGGTTCTCCTACAGGAACACCAATGTTGTAGAAAATTCACACCAGCTAATCAGTGGGACCTCTTCTAGTGGTCCACAGAATCAACAATGCCAAGCTAACTTCCAGCAACAAAGAAGTTACCATAATATGTAGTAAAATCAACAACAATGACCATCAATGATGTCTGAGTTAATGCCTTTTGTGAAAAAAGTAGAACGACTTGAATGAGAAGCTACACAAAAGTTTTGTGGATAGCATAATGTTACTCAATCTCATGCAACAACAAATAGGAGGTTTCTCAGCCCAGATTGGGGAGCTCCAGCAGCATAACAAGTAGATAAACTAGTAGTTGGCGAGCCTAGCATAGAGCATCAACCATCAGGTGGGACGATTTCCTTCCAGCACTGAGGCAAACCCAAGAGGAAATGAAACTACAAAGATGGCCATCCTGAGACCAGGAACAATGCTGCATTTGCTGATTAACAAAGAACGAAAGCCAATTGTACCACAGTATCGGTAAAAGATGTAACACCTAAGGAGCCTATAGAAGTACCTGCCAAGCAAAGGAAAGTAGCAGATAAGGGAAGCATTGAAGTAGCCTCTAAAGAGAATCCTAATAGATATGCACCCCACATACCTTTCCCGTATAAGCTAGTAAAGGCACAATTAAAGAAAAGATATGAGAAATTTATAGTTGTAGTTAAAAAACTGCACCTCGACATACCTTTCTTGGATGCCATCGAAGAGATGCCCACCTATGCCAAGTTTTTCAAAGATTTGATTTAAAAAAAAAATAGGTGAGGACATCGAAATGGTGAAGTTGGCCCAAATGTCCAACTCTTTTGTGAAGGCAAGTATGCCTACTAAGAAAAAGGACCCTGGCACTTTTGTCATCCCTTTCCAACTTGGTGATAATGTCACCCGAAAAGGACTAGCTGATCTGGGGGCAAGCATCAGTATCATGTCTTTCTCTTTTGCAAGAAGATTGGGGTTTACCGATATTGTAAGCACCAATATGAGGATCCAGGTAGTGGATCATACCTTTACAAAACCAGTCGAAATGGTAGAAGATGTACCCATCAGGGTTGGACATTTCTTTATACCATGTGCTATCGTCCTCATCAACGCCTTGGAGGATCCTAGCTACCTGATTATCTTCGCAAGACCATTCCTAGCAAATGGGAGGGCACTCATCGACGTGGAGACAAGGATGATAACCATCAGAGTTGGAAGAGAGCACATTGATTTCAACATCTGTGATTGCATGAAAGCCCCCTCATTCCTTGAATCATCTTACTTTGTCGAGAGCTACCAAAAATTCTATGATGAGGCAAGAGAGGAGAAGGCTATGATGGACCTGTTAATGCACGCTTTGGTTAGAGACACAAAAGTGATTGAGGACCCAAACGTGAAGGAGCTCCTGGACCTTCTGGATGAAATGGAGCTAGCTAAGTCTGATGGCCCCTTTGAAATTGTGATGTATGTTGCACTATAGAGCCATCCCACCAAAGAGCCAGATAAGAAGACCCCTCCTTAGTTAAAGGATCTACTGAAGGGCCTGGAATATCAATTATTAGATGAGGAGAGAATGAACCCATTCATTATCAATTCCAAATTAACTAATGAACAAAAAGAGCAGTTTCTAGTTGAGTTGAGTCATTAAAGAAAGCTTTAGGTTATTCCATCAGGACCTGAGGGGTGTAAGCCCCTCTGTGTGTATGCATAGAATACATCTTGAGGAGGATGCCAAACCATGCACACAACCACAGGGAAAGCTTAATGAGAAGTTGCGGGAGGTAGTCAGCAAAGAAGTTAACAAGCTTCGAGATGCTGGCATCATCTAATCTATCAGTGATAGCATCTGGGTAAGCCCTACCCAGGTAGTGCCCAAGAAAGGAGGAATTACAATGGTCAAGAGGGGCAATGGAATTGAAATCAAAACAAAAACTGTCACAAGTTGGTGGATGTGTATTGATTATAGAAAGTTAAATGCTGCAACCCGAAAAGACCATTTCCCACTCCCTTTCATCGATTATATGCTCGAGCATTTAGCAAACCACTCATATTTCTATTGGTTAGATGAGTACTTGAGATTTTATCAAATCCCAATCCACCTGGATGACCGAGAGAAAATGACTTTCAATTGCATCTATGGAACCTACGCTTTCTGAAGAATGCCTTTTGGGCTCTGCAACGCACCTACAACCTTTCAAAGATGCATGAATGCTATCTTCACCGATTTTTTGGAGGAAAAAGTTCAAAGTTTTCATGGACGACTTCAGTGTCTATGGAGGCTCCTTCGAGGATTGCTTGTAGAATCTATCCCTCGTGATGAAGAGATGTGAAGTACAAAGCTTGACACTCAATTGGGAAAAAAGTCATTTTATGGTACAGGAAGGCATCGTTCTAGGACATAAGATATCAAATAAAGGAATCGAAGTCGACCGGTCAAAGGTTGAGGCTATTTAAAAACTCCCCCACCCACATCTATGACAGGAGCTCGAAGCTTCTTGAGACATGTCGACTTTTACCAAAGATTCATTAAATATTTCTCAAAGATAGCAAAACCTTTATCCAATTTGTTAATGAAAAACGTAAATTTTGAGTTCACCAAAGAATGCATCATGTCATTCTCTACCTTGAAAGACACATTTGTCTCTACTCCCATCATCATGTCACCTAATTGGAATCTTATATTCGAGTTGATGTGTGATGCCAGTAATAATGCAATAGACACATTCCTCGAGAAAAAGAAGGGCAAGAATCACCACATAATCTATTATGCTAGCAAAACATTAGATGAAGCTCAGATCAACTATACCATGACAGAAAAAGAAATTATAGCCATCATCTATGCATTCGATAAGTTTCATTCATGTCTCGGGGGCTCCTAGGTGATTGTTTATACAGATCATGGGGCCATCAAATATCTGATGCAAAAGAAAGATGCCAAGCCTAGGCTGTTGTGCTAGGAATTACTTCTTTAAGAATTTGATCATGAAATGATTGATAAGAATGGTACCGAGAACTGGTTGCCGATCATCTCTCCATAATTAGGATTGAGGATGACCACCCACTCTCAGTAAATCAAATTTACATTGATGAGGCAATCTACTCTGCTAGAGCAGCCAACCCAGAAGACCATGGTATGCGGATATTTACAATTTTCTAGCCTGTAAATAGCTTCCCCTGGAGATTACTTATAATCAAAAGAAGAAATTATTCTCTGATGTGAAGTACTATTATTGGGACGACCCTCTAATGTTCAGGAAATGTGATGACAACCTCTATAGGAGGTGCATACCCAAAGATGAAGCCCCAAAAATTCTATATGAATGTCACTCCTCTCCTTATGGAGGTCATTTGGGAGCAGAAAGAACAGCGGCCAAGGTCCTACAATCTGGCTTCTACTGGCCCTCTTTGTTTAAAGATGCTAATGCATATGTTAAGGCCTGTAGTGAGTGCCAGTAGACTAGAAACATTTCCCACAAGAATGAGATGCCTTTGTCTGACTGGATTGAAGTTTAGATCTTTGATGTCTGGGGAATCGATTACATGGGACCTTTCCCTTCGCATACGGTTTTTAGTATATCCTAGTTGCAGTGGACTATGTCTCTAAGTGGGTGGAAGTCATGGCCACCATCACTTGTGATGCTAAATCTGTGATAAAGCTCTTTATAAAGGTTATCTTCCCAAGATATGGGGTCCCCAGAATTGTGATTAGTGACGGGGGATCACATTTCACCGAAAAGCAATTTGAGTTGTTGCTGAAGTATGGGATTAGGCATAAAGTTGCCACCCCTTATCATCCCCAGACATCTAGACATCTGGAAGTCTCAACTAGACAGATCAAGCAGATCTTGGAAAAGACTGTTGGGAAATCCCACAAGGACTGGTCTACAAAGTTAGATGACGCCCTCTGGGCCTACATAACATCCTTTGAGACACCACTCTTCACCATGTCATACCGTTTGATTTATGGAAAAGCATGTCATCTCCGCTTCGAGCTAGAGCATAAAGATTTTTGGATCATCAAATGTCTGAATATGGACCCAACCCTGGCTGGGAAGAAAAGACTCTTACAAATCTAAGAGCTCGAAGAGCCTAGGCTTCATGCCTATGAGAATGTGAGGATCTATAAACAAAAGACTAAAGTCTGGTATGATTCTCACTTGAAGAAAAATGATGTCAAATAAGGTGACAAAGTTCTACTTTTTAAATCTTCCATTTGACTTTTTCTAGGGAAATTGCAAACTCACAGGTCAGGATCATTTGTGGTAGCAAAGATATAACTGTCTGTAATGATGGAGCTGTTCAATAAGGATGACCCCACGAAAGCATTACCAGTCAATGGACACCATATAAAAAGATTTTATGAAGATGAAGCTTTCACAAGATGCTCTGAACTAGTCGTGAATGATGCTAAAGCCGCACCGGAAGAAGAAGCCTGAGTAGGATTTAAAATGTTGAGCTAAAGACAAAAACCATAGCACTCCTTGGGAGGCAGCCCAAGTTTATTTTCCTAGAATAAAACTGTTATTTCCCTTCCTTGTGAAAAACATTCTAAACATTGTTGTTGTAATAAGGTCCGATTGTGTGCACGCAACAAGCACACTAACTCTCGTGTTTTCTGGGCCACTAATTTTATTTTTATTGCCTTGATCTATAATATTAGCTAAGGTTGGAGATTTACGACTTAGGACAGTGATGTCTTAAAACTCAAGAGAATTCTACTTTCTTGCTTGAATAATCACCATGGTTCTGGACGACCGGGGTGAGGTGGTGCCTAAAGAGGCTCCATATCAATTTCGATGAATACCGAGCAAGTATATCAAATTTTCCCGTGAATGTGCCACGCATAGAGGCATATCAGGCATTTCTCCCATGTCGCCCAAAGCCCAATGTTCACATGATATCGGGTGCTTGATCAAGTGCTCAACCCGATACGACTGTTAGGCAATATTGGTTTATAGCTAAAAGCTCATCAGGTTAACCGTGTCGGGCAACAGGATGTATCGACTTCCTTCACGTATTGCTTATATGTGTGTCGAGTCGCAAACCTTCTCACACCCGTGTCGCGTAGATCGTGTGTCGTCCAGTACATATCAGGTTCTTCATATCGGGTAACATGTCACTCTTTCGGTCACGTGACACGATGTGTCTAGACCGATTTTGTCTTACTTAAGAAGACGATTTGCATAGCTACACGACACGTACTCCCATCTTTCTGATTTCACTGCTCTCGACAGACGACTATATAAGCCGCGAGACGTTAACTGTGATGGGCTACCAGCTTTCACTCTCGTATCGTGCAAGCTCCCGTATCACCCAAAGCAACCTCCTCTCCCGTCTAGGGTTCCCAACTCCTCTCTTTTGTGTAACACGTTCGAACTTCTTCTCCCTAATAAGGTAACACCTAATATCACGTTGCATTGGTCATATCACGTAACTATATCATGTAGCCATATCGTGCACTACCTAGTTGTACTAGGTTTTGGCCTATCGGTTTACATTTACTTCACGCCCAGACATGACGGGCCGCATGATATCGGGTTTCAGCTACTCCGAGTCACTCGTATCGGGCTAGGCACTATTGAGTTTTAATAGTATCGTGTTAAGCGTATCGGGTAGGACCGCATTGGCTTTCTGCATTCCCTCCATATCGTGTCAATCATATGATAAACGTGTGTATCGCACAGAGAGGATACCAAGTTGGCTTAATCCTAACCCAACAACTTGCATTCTTTTGCAACCCAATATCGGTTTAGCATGTCGCCCAAGTGTATCGGGATGACCACTTCATACCAAGTTTCACCTTTGTCACCATCACATGTCGAGTTGGGCTATTCTCCCTTCAAGCACCCTAACCCGATACACGATACAAACTTAATAAACATATAAATTTATAAATCATTATGCCGCTTAATGTGTTGATTTCTTCACCTTTCAGGTAATGGCACACACCAAGGAGACCATCATCTAGGTCGACCAGCACAGTCAGAGGATCACCTCTGAAGACACCACAAGAGCCACTGTAGTGCAGAAGCACCCTAACCCAACAACAACTCAGCATTGCACTGCTGACAAGAGGCCCCACACCGAAGCAAATGCGACCGTTCAACCCACTGTGGCGGAACCCGAGCCCTTGACCCAGTCTCCAAGGAACTTCACTTCAAGAGATGTAGAACACCAGCAATGGTATACTGAACTGGCGGTGAAGGTCTACCACCTAATGAGGTTCTGCCATGAAGCCTCTTTCAGCAAGATTGGTATCTTTGAGAGGTTGAAGAACGTCCTTGGTGCCGCTGGGCTTCACAACATTTGCTTCTACTTCTCCAACTCCTACACAGAGTTGACCAAGGTATTCATATCCTCCCTCTGATGGGTGTCGAACAACCTCAAAGAGAGTAAGAAATTTGGTAGAGGTGATCAGTTGTAGGCCCAATTATACAATATAGTATGAGATCACTGAGAAACTGCTCAACAAAATCTTCTCCAAAACTGAAGATGAGTAGATACTGCTAGATGACAAATCCAGGATATGTGAGGATGACAACTTCGACCCAGTGAAGATGTGGAAGGAGCTAACAGGCGAGTCTACCTTCAAGCCCAGTAGCATGGTGGTTGCAGTCCACTCTTGCTTTTGGAGGATCATCCACAAGATAGCGGCCAACCTCCTCTTCAGCAAATTTGAAACCAGCACCCTTTATACTGAAGAGTTGCACATGATCTAGTACATAATGGCGGGAAAGACAATAAAATTGGGGTGCTTCCTTATCAATAGGGTCCATCCAATCAAAGATGCAACCAAGGAGTACAACATGGGAGGAATCGTCAACCTGATAACACTAGGGCTCAGATATCCGAAGGAACCTCAGAGCCTATCGCGGACTCAAGGTGATGAAAAATAGATATCAAGTTCCTCACAAGGGCCAACATTCTAAAGAAAGAAGGCTCTCAAATATCCTACAGGTTTGCAAGAACTGACATTCTACTCTCACTACCAAGCTGCATCAACTACAATGCAAAGAAGCTGGTATGCCAAGTTGTGTCAACTATGATGCAAAGAAGTTGGTATTTACACCGGCAAAAATTGAGGCTTACTCATAATTTTCTGCCATTCACCAGAAGGCGGTTGCAAAGAAGAAAGGGGCCTCCAAGACTACTCACCAACAATGGTCCCCAGTAGCCAATGACCACCTCGAGGCCAAACTAGCTATGCAAACTAGCACAACTGTGCCAACAAGCACAGTCGTAGAGTAGAAACCTCCATGACTAAAATGACATATGAACCCACTATAATAGCCATGTCAGTCGCAATGATGTCGGTAGAACCTTCCATAGTGCATCCAGACACGTCTTGTAACAGCAAGGAGGTCTTCATCCAGCTCTTGAATAATGAGCTCAGGTCCACTCAACAAACTCCCTTGTAGCCGGCCATAAGGAGGTCATCTCGTTGGAGGATGAGGCTGAGAATCATGCGACTGATCACCATCCTCAAACTCTACCACCCTCCCCACATCCCCACACTGAGGAGGAAGCTACCACACCAAGGGAACCTACATCTTGCCCGGGGGACACGCCTACATCACCGTCGTGCTAGAATCACCTCTGTCTGAAGGGGTGCATTCCATGGGCCCTGCCGATAAAGAAAAGAATCCGCAATAGAAGTCATCGTCGATCACCTACTCCTCCTTCTTTGGGGCACACCTTCGTCTATGAGTTCGATAGCTTGAGGGAGGTAACCCGTAACCATAGTGCTACATTTTACTCCCTCACCTGCAAATTTTAGACTTTCCAACAGTGATTGGGAGTGTAGGGGCATCAACTGCTAACCCTGGTTGGTATACCAAAACTAACAAGATGTGATGAACCAGACAATGCAGGTCGTGCTTCAGTGCCTGGATGCTATCAGGCGCAGACTCGAGGAAAGGAGCGCACACCACCATTCGAGGCAATCTCAAAGATCATCATTTCCATCATCATCTTCTTCTTCTTCATCTTTGTCAACCTCCTCAAATTCTAGCGGGTCCTCTAAAGTATTAGAAATGCCCAAGAAGGATGTGACCAAGAAGCTTGTCGACGGGTCCCCCAAAAAGAAAGAAAGCAACCACGGCATCGAAAACATAACTCATCCTCCAAGTGACACCGTGACAGTGTTAATGGGTGAAGCTCATGAGGTCACAGAGACGAGAGACACAGAGTAGGGCCTACATGAGATTTTGGTAATCACAGAGGGTTTCAACCTCCACACAGACATCTTTCCAGATCTACATGAGTGGATACACCTAATAGGGAGCCAGCCAGTAACAGCTGATACGAAAGCTCCACTATACCCACTGGAGCCAATTGATGCTACAAAAGACCTCTCTAACAGTCTGACGGATGACCCCTGAAGGAGAAGAAGGTGACCTATACAGCTCTCTAGTAGCACAGCCCCCTCGAGGGAAGAACTCAACAATTGACCGGTTTTCTGAGCCGTCTAAAATACCTCTATTTGAAATGTCTGACTTCGACAGATACGCCATAGGCTACCTCACTGCCTGCGACCAACACCTTCTCAACATGGTGCTTAGACCACAACTTGATGAGAAGACCATCATATGGAACAACAGGTGCTTCTCCCTACGATGCCGAGTACTTAAAGGAATATTCTACTCAGAGGATGTAATAGGAAAGATCCTCTTTCACATCATGCAAGGCGCAATGATAGAAAATATCACATTGAACACAGGCTGATAGCCAATCTACAATGCCACTCTCGCACTGGCCAGGCGACTGCTAGCAGGAGCATACGAATCACAACCGGTGGTTGACATGCTGAAACACATTGAAGAACACAACCCAGGACTAGTTTTAGCCCCCCATAAGCACAGACAATGTTTGTTCCTTTGTGTCACAGACCTCCATTCTCACGAAATCACACTCTTTAACTTCTATGCATGGGAGATTCCTCAATTAGATCAAGACTTCATTCATCCCGAAGATAAGCTCCTAAAGCTCCTTCCACTCCGACTTCATCGGGTCATCAAACAAGGCATCAAACGCCACAATGATGTTTGAAACTTCTATGCAATAAGAGACTTCCTAGCCAACAAGACTCGGGAAGAGGTAATGGGGCTTTCATCGTGCTACGAGCTATGGAGCTTCTAAACAACTTTCAATACATGTTGCAGCTCCAAGACATGAATTTCTACTGGATGAGGAGCATCTACACACTGTTGATGATTAAAGACAAGTGCTACTTCTTAGATCTCGATCTTCCCAAGGATTTCCTGGAAAAAGAATATGATGCCCATTTTTCACAACTAGGCGGCCAACTAAGGGAAGAGACCACACTCTCTCATGTCCAATACCGTGGTAGGATGGGAAAGTAGCTGCGGGACCTACACATCCTGCACGACAAAGACGGTGCATCTGTTTCGCCTATATTCCCAAACTCAACCATCAACATTTTTTATCATTTAGCCTACAACTCTCTATCTCAAGAACAGGTCAATCACATCTTGATACATCTTGCTGATTCCAACACCGCAGACATTATTTATGCAAAAGACTCTATAGTGGTCCGATTGATGATCTTAGAGACTTAGTCAAAATAGGTGGGTGCTTAGCTATGACAGTGGCTCTATCTTACATCCATATACTACAACAAAGATCGGTCAGCTCTACATCACCCATCCCATTGTGTTCAATGATATTTGTCTAGCTGAAGAAATAGGGGCACGCTAGCTGTTTCAATAACAAATCCAGGAGAATCTGCCATGCATCATCTTTCTACCTATGTTGCACGATAATCATTAGATGCTCATTATGCTCTACACCAATGCTCGCGTTGGGATCTTCTACAACAATTCAGACACCCATATTGGCTGGCCTATTAAGTATGTTATCATGCCACAAACACCTCTTGAACAATTAGCAAGAAAATTCTACAATGAGGTGGTCGCCCTGGTAACACCATACACTGCAGATCCTGGGACAACCTGGAACGATTTCCAATTCTTCCACCACAATCCACAACAAGCCCCTCTATCAAATAATTGCAGAATATACATGCTCCACTGGATATCCAGTGCGTCAGCATTACAACAAGTACCTGAAACGCTTCATGACCTCAACTACCACGGCCAGCGAGGACAATACGTCATGTAGCTCTTATCCGTTGAAGGAGCACATTCAGTTGAACCCTCACCAACCTATAACCACTCTTTCCTATTCCTCTTGCCACTCTGGGACGGGATAGGGTGTGAGATGAGTTTTTTTTTTTTGGGGGGGTCTTTATAGCACCAGTGAGAGAGGTAGTCTACAAATTTTTCTCCTTTCCCTTCCTCCCTTTTCTTTAGCATACTCCGTGTATACATTGTTTATAAATGTTTCACAGTAAGCAATATATAAGCACACCCCATCTACTATTTAAACTTGTAAAAATTACTTTATCTCAAATACTTGGTACAACTCCTAGTTTGTTCTCTTTGTGCCTAAGGTTGTGTACATTTCTACTATGCTATCTTGAAAATGTAGACTTAAACAACAAAGACTATAACATTTCTGAGCCAACTTTAAAAAATAATTTTCTCCGAGTTAAGAGATATACATGAGAAGGAAAGAGCTACCCAAATAGCAAACTCTCCCTTTTCCTACCCACCAAAATCCAAAAAGAGAGAAAATGCTTATGAGAGTGAATAAAAGCATGAGATTTATGCCCAAAAAAAATACACACTTGTCTTCTCAAAGGTACCCATCTTTAGGCATGGTAGATCCGGGGTAGTGGTATGTAGGATGTGAAATCACTGCTCTAGAGACAACTGGCTTGGACAGTAGGGACCACTTGCCCATTAACGACCCATACCTGGATGGCCGGATGAGAAGCAAGAAAAATCCAAAAACCTTAAGCCTTCCTAAATACCCCACTTCTTACCTCCATGATTCAGAAGTTTGGTGTGAAATTTAACTTCAAATAACATGCACCAAAGTCTCACAAAAGCTGGGAGAGATCATTTCCTACAATTAAGGAAAAGGAAAAGTCAATTCTCTCATGGTCGGACATAAGTCTCCTTAGGAAATTTCAAAAATCTACTTATCCTTTGTCCGAAGTCCACTCCTGGTAGTTAAAAGTGTTGTAAATAAAAGTTTTAAAATTAGTTTAGTTAATTGAGGACAATCAAATTGCTAAGTTTGGGGGTGGTTGATAACACCCATTTAATCACTGCCACAACTCATATTCCATCGTTAAAATAGCCTACAAACTCAACTTCCTCTTCATTATGTTTTATTTATCATAAAAATCATGTTCGCTATGTTTCTAACAATATTTCCCATCTTTTGAAGGGATTTCCTATTTTTCTACAACAAAAGAAGGACAAATGGGCTCAATAAGCCTACCAGTAAAGGATATCGATTGTCATGTCCTCACTGCCAGAAACATTGTAATAAATCATCACATGGACTTAGCTATTCACAAGGTACGGGACAAGTCATAACCGACTACAGCTTTTACTCGTCATGGTGTCAGCCCATCACGCTTACAACCCAACACAGTAGTAACACGACATGATCACCTGGCGGTGTCATAGCCCGATATGACCTCAGCTTGTCACAACCAAATCCGAACATTATCACAACGCGATACAACAACTGTGATGGAGTGGACCTTTGGAATCCTTAAATATCAATGGTCTAAAAATTGAGTTATGGCACCAAAATTTTAGTGGATTGAAGTTTGAGTTAAGATGAAGATATATGTTCAAAACTTAGTAACTTTTTGATGTACCTAGAGGGATCTTTTTTTAAGGTTCGAAATTGTTTAAATATTGGATGCATTATAATGCTTTGGATGAAGATATAAGTCAGTTGTCTACGTTCTAATCAATGGATATGTCACACACCCCTAGTCTTCGTTGTGAGTATGTTGTGATGGATTGGTTAAGTGGGGTCCTTTCATAGCCCTTGGATGTAGTCAAACGAATGAGCAGTTGAGGCAATCAGAGGTGCCATGCTTCAATCTGTCCCACGTCATGATCGTGGCTGGATAACTGGATGTTCAACCTCTCCATGATGAAAGCCGCTACTAGACCTTTACATCTGTGGTATTGGCTTAGAAATAGCAGAGAGGTAGTGGTTGTTTCCCCCTGCCCTCTCCATCACCACATGAAAACCGCAGGCCGACGTCGAGAAGGAGACGCGCGGTGCACAGGCAGGTGCCGCACTCTAAGATTGCGAATGAGAGAGGGGGAGCCACTCCATGCTTGTCCACGGCGGCGTCCAGAAGTGCAACTCATGTTAGAGCAGGTGAGAAGTGAGAAGGAGGTGGAGTTGTGTGATTCCTCATCAGGTACAACAATGAAGAGCAGCGAGTGATATCTGCTGATCTCGCACTGAAGAGGGGGTAGCAGGCGGGTCCAACATCAGACCAGTCCCAGCGACAGCAGGCTATGGTGGAGCCATCTCGACCTGGAGGGATCCCTTGTGACGACAGTGAGTATTGGAGCCAGGGAGGAGCCGCAAAGAGCTATAAGGAACACAGATCAGGCAGTGTCTCTCACTGGAGACCCTAGCATGGAGGCGCTGATTGTGAGATAGTGACCCAGAGGTGACATGTTTGCTCGCCGTTCTTCTAGGTAGGCGCCCACGCCCAGCAAGGAGTGACAGAAAAGTAAAGCCAACGCCGGCGTTGAGATCCTTGAAGCGCTACATACGGGAGTGAGGAGGTGCACCAGTCCACAGCAGCCAGCTAGACCGACTGGCTCCCAGGAAACCAAATTAGAGAGGGCGGCTCGAAGCTGATCTGGGCAGCGTCCAGTCGGAGAAGAGATTTGCGGCGACATGATGCTTGTTGCAGAGAGCGGGGCTCACGTTGGGTGTATCCCGTAGGCGTGAGGATGATGGCGAGGAGCAGGAACTCGCTACGTAGTGTGCACTGGAGGATGGAGACCGGAGGTTGGTGCAGAGTCCATAGAGGACTCTCGTATCAGGCTGTGCCGGCGTCCTGGCGATGCGGCCGAACGACGCAGACGGCCGTCAGGGCAGACTCAAGGTCAGCGATGCTAGCATGAGCAGAGGGTGCCCACTTCACATAGATCATGAGGAGAGGAGGCCGTTTGTTTCCTTGTTGTGCGCTGGCGGCTTCATGCTAAGAGGAGCCCACGACGGTAGCCTTATGGCTGCGCTTGCGATCGTGCGAGAAGAACACCAGAACGAAGTGAAGAAAAGGGGAAACCACGTGAGAAGGAGAAAAAAATAACCGAGGGCAGAAAGAAAAGTTAAACCGGGTTAGACCACAAACTCAAACGGCTCAAGCAGACCAAGCAAGGAGTCGCGCCCCAACTGAAGGCCACGTGGCGGAGTGCCATTGGCTCAGGGAGGTAAATACCCCAAAATATTATACATCTTTGATAATTTGTAGAAAATAGTTCGATTATCAGAAAAATACAAATAAGGTACCCAAATTCTCAGAAAATTGTTTAGAACCACATGAAACCTTAATACTAGTATTTTGATGCTTAAATCTCAGTGATATATTGCAAGATGTATTATGGTCTTTTCATGTATAATAAATAATAAACGAAGACCTAAAATTATGGAAAAATGTCAGTAAGTATATAATAATGTGTAAAATGCATATGATGTCAGAAATTATGTTTTCGATGCATGGAATCATGTAATTTTCTTAGAATTTCTATCTAGGGCTAATAACCCTATAAGAAATGCAATAAATACATACGTGCTCTATAAATGATGAAATTTACAGAGAAAGCTCATATCAGTATATTAAACCTCAGTATTAATTATGAGATCATAATGATGAACAGAATCCATGTTATACGATGATGTTTTCTCTTAATGTGATATAAACCCTAATCTTGGTTAATGATGTAACCTAGGGTTAATATGTGCACAAAAAGGATATGGAACCTAATGTTTAGATGATGAACTTTGATAATGAGATGTAATCTGGAAAATGACATCAGTGAGATAATTATAAGACAAGAATACAAGTAATGGTACACATATCCAAATGAGTAAGCAAACCCTAATATGAACATGATTAGGGTTAAGATGAGATGTAAGATAATGAGAACCTGATGATAGTATATGATCTTGTCTTGATCATGTTTTACCAAGGTTATAGATGACATCAGGAGTATATGTGATTAGGATGTCTCTTTGGAAGGTACGCTATTACCTCTTACTTGGCTTATTATACAATATGCTTGTGTTATATGTGTAGTAAAATACTTGGCATATAATATTGGATGATATGATTGTTCTTGCATGATATGTTGCTTGATTTTCCGTACTTATGGCTATGAACACATGAAATATAAGATATCTGATCCATCATATGATAGCACTAAACTCTTTGGTAGTACAGTGCATTGATAAACATCAAAGCCCTAGGGGCAGATGTAACATCAAAGCCCTAGGGGCAGATGTACGATTCATATGACAAGGCCTAAAGACATCAAAGCCCTAGGGGCAGATGCATGAGATATATGATGGAAATAAGTTTAAAATATGTGTTCTCTTTTGTTAATGAACATCTTCATGCAAGTATATGATTTTCTTATATTTCTTTATAACTGCCAAGTACATTAGTTTTATCTTATTGCCAAGATATGATGAGAGGTAAATAAAAGACACGTAGGCGTACTCAGTACAATATTCATGAAATATTGTGCTGACGTGTACCGCATGTAATCTTTTGTTTAGGTTGTGGTTATTCTCTTGAAGATCCAGGATAGTTGAGAGTTGTGTGGCGAGCTGATGTACAGGTGGACCTGTTGTCTTAAGATCCTGTAGTTTAGTGGTAGTACATGTATATGTATAGGTTTGCTGTTCAATATGTAATATCAAATGTTGTAACAATTCATGTTGTAATTATATGTTGAATTGTGAACATGTGTGTATGGTTTTATTATTGTTCATGTACATGTGCTATTGATTGTTTCCTTCTGACTCCCTTGATTTTCTTCTTCTTAGCCTTATGTGGGATGTTTAAATTGGGATTCTCGCTGAGGTGAGGGTTTCAATTTGGATGTATCACATCAGATTAAGTTTTAGAAAATTCGGGGACGTCACAGGTGGTATCGGAGCATGAACAATAGCAAAGCCTGACATTTGCTCACTATGAAACTCAAAACCAGAAAACCTTGAACTTAATAATATCCTTAGGGTTAGATTAGTCGTCTTTTTGAGACTAGATTTGACCTAGCCTCTAGGTTAGCACCTAGATGTCCGAGAACTAGGTCTAGACTGGTGCTTGTTAAGTAGCAAGTCCTTAGATGTCGTTCTTTCCTTGTAGTGCAGCGGTATGGGACGTTGCACTATTTGGAAATGACGTGCATCAAGGGAAGAGAAACCCTAAACATATGGTGCTCGTTGTCTAGAGTAGCTACACTAGTATACCCCTTGTTCTCACCCTTTTCACTAGTTTTCATGACACTGTACTCTCTACTATGCGTGGGACACTCATTTTCATGATTTGGTTTTTGATTCCAAACGGATCGAACCTCGATAGTTTTCTCTGACGCTTGTTTTATCGGAGAAAAACTATATAATATTTTAATATCTATATGTATTACAAAAATTTGTCCCCACATATGTACGAGTAGGAGGTGGTCATGCAACCTAAGTGAAAGTGATGACATCAGTCTAGAAGATAGAGTAGTTCTAGATTAGATGTCTAGAGCCTTGTTGGAATATATGATAGACGGAATAGATGATATAAGTTTTGATGATATGATGTAAGTCTTATATAGATGATATAAGATGATTTATGATGATCTATGTTTGTCTTCAAGGACTTAAGTTAAGTTTTGAGGATTTGAGATAAGGTTTTATGATGAAAGTAGATAAGCTTTAATGTGATAAGATATGTTAAGTTAAGACAAGTTGTGAATCAGCATGAGCCTCAATCTCTTTTATGAAGGAGGACCTCTAGTGTTAGGACCAGTTTTAGGGTTAACTCCAGAAAGAGTGAGACCCATTGGGAGAAGGTTAGAGAACCTAAACTCCAAGATATGAGAATTTTGAGATATGTGATATGATATGTCCTAAACTAGACTACTCCTGAGTGAATGAGTTGAGTTCCTAATGCATGATTCCTATAGTCTTCTTGAACCCTAGATGTCCTTGGGAGGACCAAACCCTAGAGACAGAGAGAGGCTGGTTATATATATGCGAATAAGGAAATATGAGTACCTGCCATCCGGGTGAGGGAGAGAGCCCAAGACCCTGGAGGAGGTAGCTATGTTAGTTATGTGAAGCCTCATGCTCGGGTTGGTGGTTTCCCACATAGGAATCTAGTGGTGTACATAAGAAAGTTTTGGGTAAGATGTTTCATGGGTAGAAGACCTATGAATAGTATGTCATAGCATGTTTTGGTTTGTGCTTATGTGGCTAGAGCTTGTAAGGCTATCACTAGTGCCAATGAGGTAATCTGAGAACCCTAGACTAAGAGGAAAGATAAAGTATATGCATATGAGATACTCGTAGAGTTGAGTTAGCTCAGAGAGACTAAGCATGGCACTACCCTCGTGGCATGGGTTAGAGGAACCTCATTTGGACTATATAAAGTTTGATATATGTTTGATGAGCCACTTATATAAGTTTGTTTAGCACAGCCATGATATAATATATGTAAGGACATGATCTAATCTCAAGATGTGATATGTAGACATGATGTGATGGAAACCTAGAGATGGTTTAATAGATGTTAACACATATATGGTTAACCATGTACACGAATAATGATGATAATGTGATAATTGTTGGTTAATCTTGTGATGAAATCACTAACAAATGCATCAATTTATTTCGAGTAATGAAATAAGATCATATGAATGAAACATGCTATAAGAGGTGTTAATCTGAGTGCTTAACAAATATGGAAAATATTGTTTGATAGCTAGCACAACGTAATGATTATGACACCTTAATATGATCTAGATGGATAAAGTGGGTTAATTATAGTTAACTCCCTCCTAAAAGGTATATGTTAATGTTGAACTTGTTCTAACAATTTTCTCAATAAGATGTTGATGAAACTTTGACATATGGGATAACTTCAGTTATCTCCTTGAGATCATGGTAATATGATGTGGGAACCCTAATGCATGGATAAAGATATGGATGCAACCCTAACATACAAGATATGTCATGACATAACCAGAGCTTCTAAACCCTTGTTTGAGCATTCTATAAAGTGAGTTTTACCTTAGATGTTTTAAAACCTCCTAATAGTGGTTTAGATATGAGTAAGGAGCTTTGTTTTTGGATATGTTGCACATGGAGAGGTGCCTTGTATGTGATTTTGAGATCTTTGGTTTTCCTCAGAGTAGGAAGACGGCTTAATTTCGAGGATGAAATTCCTTTTATGTTGTATATGATGTGAAGAACTAGTTTTTGATTTAATTTCGAGGACGAAATTTCTTTTAAGGTGTGTAGGATGTGATGGAGTGGACCTTTGGAATCCTTAAATATCAATGGTCTAACAATTGAGTTATGGCACCAAAATTTTAGTGGATTGAAGTTTGAGTTAAGATGAAGATATATGTTCAAAACTTAGTAACTTTTTGATGTACCTAGAGGGAGTTTTTTTAAGGTTCGAAATTGTTTAAATATTGGATGCATTATAATGCTTTGGATGAAGATATAAGTCAGTTGTCTACGTTCTAATCAATGGATATGTCACACACCCCTAGTCTTCGTTGTGAGTATGTTGTGATGGATTGGTTAAGTGGGGTCCTTTCATAGCCCTTGGATGTAGTCAAACGAATGAGCAGTTGAGGCAATCAGAGGCGCCATGCTTCAATTTGTCCCACGTCATGATCGTGGCTGGATAACTGGATGTTCAACCTCTCCATGATGAAAGCCACTACTAGACCTTTATATCAGTGGTATTGGCTTAGAAATAGCAGAGAGGTAGTGTTTATTTCCCCCTGCCCTCTCCATCACCACATGAAAACCGTAGGCCGACTTCGAGAAGGAGACGCGCGGCGCACAGGCAGGTGCCGCACTCTAAGATTGCGAATGAGAGAGGGGGAGCCACTCCATGCTTGTCCACGGCGGCGTCCAGAAGTGCAACTCATGTTAGAGCAGGTGAGAAGCGAGAAGGAGGTGGAGTTGTGTGATTCCTCATCAGGTACAGCAATGAAGAGCAGCGACTGATATCTGCTGATCTCGCACCGAAGAGGGGGTAGCAGGCGGGTCCAACATCAGACCAGCCCCAGCGACAACAGGCTATGGTGGAGCCATCTTGACCTGGAGGGATCCCTTGTGACGGCGGTGAGTATTGGAGCCAGGGAGGAGCCGCAAAGAGCTAGAAGGAACACAGATCAGGTAGTGTCTCTCACTGGAGACCCTAGCATGGAGGCGCTGATTGTGAGATAGTGACCCAGAGGCGACATGTTTGCTCGCCGTTCTTCTAGGTAGGCGCCCACGCTCAGCAAGGAGTGACAGAAAAGTGAAGCCAACGCCGGTGTTGAGATCCTTGAAGCGCTACAGATGGGAGTGAGGAGATGCACCAATCAACAGCAGCCAGCTAGACTGACTGGCTCCCAGGCAACCAAATTAGAGAGGGCGGCTCGAAGCTGATCTGGGCAGCGTCCAGTCGGAGAAGAGATTTGCGGCGACGTGATGCTTGTTGCAGAGAGTGGGGCTCGCATTGGGTGTATCCCGCAGGCGTGAGGATGATGGCGAGGAGCAGGAACTCGCTACGTAGTGTGAACTGGAGGATGGAGACCGGCGGTTGGTGCAGAGTCCATAGAGGACTCTCGTATCAGGCTGCGCCGGCGTCCTGGCGATGCGGCCGAATGACGCAGACGGCCGTCAGGGCAGACTCAAGGTCGGCGACGCTAGCATGAGCAGAGGGTGCCCACTTCACATAGATCATGAGGAGAGGAGGCCGTTTGTTGCCTGTTGTGCACTGGCAGCTTCGTGCTAAGAGGAGCCCACGACGGCAGCCCTATGGCTGCGCTTGCGATCGTGCGAGAAGAACACCAGAACGGAGTGAAGAAAAGGGGAAACCGCGTGAGAAGGAGAAAGATAGAACTGAGGGCAGAAAGAAAAGTTAAACCGGGTTAGACCACAAACTCAAACGGCTCAAGCAGATCAAGCAAGGAGCCGCGCCCCAACTGAAGGCCACGTGGCGGAGTGCCATTGGCTCAGGGAGGTAAATACCCCAAAATCTTACAGATCTTTGATAATTTGTAGAAAATAGTTCGATTATTAGAAAAATACAAATAAGGTACCCAAATTCTCAGAAAAATGTTTAGAACCACATGAAACCTTAATACTAGTCTTTTGATGCTTAAATCTCAGTGATATATTGCAAGATGTATAATGGTCTTTTCATGTATAATAAATAATAAACGAAGACCTAAAATTATGGAAAAATGTCAGTAAGTATATAATAATGTTTAGAATGCATGTGATGTTAGAAATTATGTTTTCAATGCATGGAATCATGTAATTTTCTTAGAATTTCTATCTAGGGCTAATAACCCTAAAAGAAATGCAATAAATACATACGTGCTCTATAAATGATGAAATTTACAGAGAAAGATCATATCAGTATATTGAACCTCAATATTAATTATGAGATCATAATGATGAACAAAATCCATGTTATACGATGATGTTTTCTCTTAATGTGATATAAACCCTAATCTAGGTTAATGATGTAACCTAGGGTTAATATGTGCACAAAAAGGATATGGAACCTAATGTTCAGATGATGAACTTTGATAATGATATGTAATCTGGAAAATGACATCAGTGAGATAATTATAAGACAAGAATACAAGTAATGGTACACATATCCAAATGAGTAAGCAAACCCTAATATGAACATTATTAGGGTTAAGATGAGATGTAAGATAATGAGAACCTGATGATAGTATATGATCTTGTCTTGATCAGGTTTGACCAAGGTTATAGATGACATCAGGAGTATATGTGATTAGGATGTCTCTTTGGAAGGTACGCTATTACCTCTTACTTGGCTTATTATACAATATGCTTGTGTTATATGTGTAGTAAAATACTTGGCATATGATATTGGATGATATCATTGTTCTTGCATGATATGTTGCTTGATTTTCCATACTTATGGCTATGAACACATGAAATAGAAGATATCTGATCCATCATATGATAGCACTAAACTCTTTGTTAGTACAGTGCATTGATAAACATCAAAGCCCTAGGGGCAGATGTAACATCAAAGCCCTAGGGGCAGATGTACGATTCATATGACAAGGCCTAAAGACATCAAAGCCCTAGGGGCAGATGCACGAGATATATGATGGAAATAAGTTTAAAATCTCTATTCTCTTTTGTTAATGAACATCTTCATGCAAGTATATGATTTTCTTATATTTCTTTATAACTGCCAAGTACATTAGTTTTATCTTATTGCCAAGATATGATGAGAGGTAAATAAAAGACACGTAGGCGTACTCAGTACAATATTCATAAAATATTGTGCTGACGTGTACCGCATGTAATCTTTTGTTTAGGTTGTGGTTATTCTCTTGAAGATCCAGGATAGTTGGGAGTTGTGTGGCGAGATGATGTACAAGTGGACCTGTTGTCTTAAGATCCTGTAGTTTAGTGGTAGTACATGTATATGTATAGGTTTGTTGTTCAATATGTAATATCAAATGTTGTAACAATTCATGTTGTAATTATATGTTGAATGGTGAACATGTGTGTATGGTTTTATTATTGTTCATGTACATGTGCTATTGATTGTTTCCTTCTGACTCCCTTGATTTTCTTCTTCTTAGCTTTATGTGGGATGTTTAAATTGGGATTCTCGCTGAGGTGAGGGTTTCAATTTGGACGTCTCACATCAGATTAAGTTTTATAAAATCCGGGGACGTCACAAAAACATCCCATCATGTATCATATATAGCCTGATATGCCTTGATGCCTGACACTACAATAGGCCGATACGATCACTGTCTTGTTGACTACCAACAAGGACAACCCGACACAGTAGAGTGGGTAAAAACTAGTGACAACCCCATTCAAAGTGCCAGCTAAGGTCACAACTGGCCAGACACATGGACCAATAAATATACAACCTCTACCGACATGTTGCCTACGATGAGAGGGGTTGAATCCTAGGAGGAGCTAGTGTGTCGAGTTCCCAAGAGTTTGCAAAGTGATAGTTAGGTGAGCATACTCCCATCCTGAGAGTAATGGGAGGAGTTCACTTAGAGATCATTCCAGTAGCAACAGACAACACCCAATGATCCTTGAAGCTTCTCCGAGCATGTCGTGTTTCTATCTGAGTTCAAACCCAAGACTGTAACATCCCTGACCTGGGTTATGCTTTAACCCTAGGTGTTTTGATTAAGAAAGATGATTATATGCTTAATCTCATCTTGTGAAAAGTAATTAAGGTTCAAAAGGAACCTATGTTTCAATTTTGGTCCTGTTTGAACAATGTTGAAGCAATGTTTGCTTATTTTGGACTAAAGTGCAAATTACCCAAGTTGAGGGGTTAAATTGCAAATGTTGCATGATAAGATGTTCCTATGATGTTTAGACATCATAATAATGAATATTATGTAGTGGTATGGTTTCCACAAGCTTGGACACCAAGATTAAGCTTGTAAAGCAATCCTTGTGCATTAAAACCTAGTTTTGGAGTAAAGTGCAATTTACCCAAAATCTAGGGTTCAATATGAAAATTACCACTTCAATATGATCCTTAATGTTTCTTGGCATCATGTAGAGCAAATCAAATGAGAGGGGTGCCTCATTTGAATTAAGTTGGAGGAGAGAGAATCTTGATATTAAAATAATCAAGATTTAATGCCTAATTGAAACCCTAATTCGATTTAGGGCAAAAATGAATATAAATAATTGAAGGGCTTTCAACCAAAATGTTTTGGGTTGATTTTGAATAAGGATGGACGTTCCTTTGCCAATATAAGGAACGAAAATATCTTAAGTAGGTGAAATTCCACTCACCTTATTATAAAGAAAAGTAATATCCACTCACATATGGGATATTAATATAATATGATTAAGGTGCTTAATTTGCTTTTCTTTAAATTGAGGATAATGAAGGAGAATTAAAGGCAAAGGAAGGTGCCTCGTATCCATGGAATTGAGGGGGAAGAGGTGGCCATAATTTTTGGATTAATTGGATTTTTATAAGGCATTTTCTCTCTCATCAATTTCCTTCTAAAAGTGCCTTTTCCAAATCAATTGAAAGGCTTTTTCGTCCCTTTCTTCTTCCTTTGCTTTGGGTGAGCTCAAGGGGACTTAGGAGAAACAGGAGGACGAGCCCCAACCTGTTGGTAAGCCTCTTGACCCTTGTTCATCATGATTTCATGGTGGAAATCGAAAATAAATTAAGGATTCCTTCTTATTTTGATCTCCTCTTCAACCCTAGCCAACTTTTACAATCAAAAGCTTGAGGACGAGCCTAGGGGGAGTTGCAAGAGCTTCATCCACCATTAATGGCATGCGATTGGAGCTTTGTAGCTCAATTGGAGGCGGGTTTTATAACTCAAACCCTTAATCATTGCTATTGCATCAATCATCTACGCTTTGTTGATTGTTTTCTTCAATTTGTTACAAACTTGATTCTTTGCTGCAATTTTCATCACGAACGGTTGCTGTTCTTGGGTTCACTAAGGAAGATGATGATGACATCATAATAAGCAAGCACCTCACCAAATATCTTGGGAGAAAACGAACTCAAAGGTTGGGACCAAACGGGTTCACCAAAACCGTTTGGTGACCAAACGGGTTGCAAACCGTTTGGTGGCAAACGGGTTCAAACCCGTTTGAAGGAGTTGACCAAGTGTTGACCGTTTGGGTATCGCGTTCATAATTATGTAGGCTAATGACCCTACAAATATTAGGGGTTAACTCCAAAGGAATCATAGGTTGAAGGCCAATCAATTAGACAAATCGAATTGAATTAAGTGCTGTTTTTCAACCTGAATAACTTGACCTGCTTGGGCAAACGGGTTCAAGACCGTTTGAGATGGTTGACCAAGCATTGACCATTTAGAATTCCTGTTCATAAAGATGTTGGTTAATGACCCTCCAAATTTGAGGGGTTAAATAAAAAGGAATCATAGGTTGAAGGCTAATCAATTAGGAAAACCTAATTGGATTAAGTGCTGATTTTCAACCTGATTAACTTGACCTGCTTGGGAAAACGGGTTCAAGACCGTTTGAGTGAGTTGACCAAGCGTTGACCGTTTGGGATTCCTGTTCATAATTATGTTGGTTAATGACTCTCCAAATTTGAGGGGTTAACTACAAAGGAATCGTGAGTTGAAGGCTATTCAATTAGGGAAACCCTAATTGAAAACAGTGCTGAAATTCCAATGAGTTAAGTGGAGATTTTGGGTTGATAGCCCAAACGGGTTCAAACCCGTTTGGGGATCACCCAAACGGTTTCAAACCCGTTTTGGGATCACCCCAAGACCGTTTGGAAGTCTGGGGTCAAGTATAGTTGACCAATTGAAGGTACAAAGGTACTAATCATATTGCAATGTAGTGCTGATGTGTTGATCAATTCGATAGACCAATCCATGATGATTTTTCACTAGAATCCAAAGGTTGGATGGGCCAAACGGTCTCAAGACCGTTTGGAGCTCATCCAAACGGTCTCAAGACCGTTTGGTGGTCACCCAAGACCGTTTGGAGGTCTAGGGTTGAGTATGGTTAGGTGTTTGAAGGCCTAAAGGTACCAAGTTGATCTGCAATAAATTGTTGAATTGGTGAGCACTTCAATGATCCAAACTCTACTTGGATGGCTTGGTTTTGAGTGATATGATGGGCAAACGGTCTCAAGACCGTTTGGAGGTCATCCAAACGACCTTAAGACCGTTTGGGGTCAGGTCATACCCAATTTGGATGATGGTTCAATGGTTTCAAAGCAACTAGTCTTACATTGATTAGTGTTGTTGAATCATCGATTCCAAACCCTAATTCAATTGAATCAAACCCTAATTGATGACCAATTGAGGGTCAAATTAGTTGAAGGTTGACCTATTAAACTCAATTGAAGTATGAGGGTAGGTCCAATTGATGATTGGTTCCAAGAATTCAATGATTGAAGGAATCAACATTGAAAACCCTAATTCAATTGGATACTCATGTTATTGAAGGTCCAATTGATCAAACCTTTTTGGAAACCTAATGTAATTAGGTGAGAGATACCCTTAATAGTACTAATCAATAATGCATAACAAATGCATGGATCCAATACATGATTAGTAAACCCTAGTTGAGGGTGTATCCTTATGAACCCTGGTTGAGGGTGTATCCTTGAGAAACCCTAGTTGAGGGTGTATCCTTATGAACCCTGGTTGAGGGTGTATCCTTGTGAAACCCTAGTTGAGGGTGTATCCTTATATACCCTGGTTGAGGGTGTAACCTTGTGAAACCCTAGTGGAGGGTGTATCATTGTGAACCCTGGTTGAGGGTGTATCCTTGTGAAACCCTAGTTGAGGGTGTATCATTGCGATTGTTTATAGGCAACTTTATAATAAAGTTATGCCTTAAACTAAGATAAGTCCAAGTCATGTGAGATAGCTGGACAATTCTAATGTGTGGCCTATGCATTATATGCTAAGGGTGAGTATTCTGTGATGGAATGTATTAAGAGGGGAAATACCTTAATACAAGATAAAGTTGGTTAACTCAAGAGGGTCTGAATTAATGAGAAATGGGGAACCCTAACCCTAATTTGGGGAAAAGGGAATGATAAGCCCTGTTTGGTAGTGAACCCTAATTCTTGGTTAAGGAATGATGGTGTTGCTATTGTATCACATGATGTGATGAATATCTTGTATGACTGTTATCATGCCTAATAACCATGCAGATATGATGAGATGATGAATATAGCCAAGTTTGGGTTGTGACATTTATATAATAAATGTTGATTGGCTTTTTGTGTGTTGATGTTGTTGTTGCTTAATAAAAGTAACAATGTGTACGGATCTTATGAACCATGTGAATAAGTTGTTGCCTAGTGAGAAGTGACAAGATGTGAATGGCCTTGGGAGCCATGTGAATAAGTTGTTGCCTAGTGAGAGGTGACAAGATGTGAATGGCCTTGTGGGCCATGTGAATAAGTTGTTGCCTAGTGAGAGGTGACAAAATGTGAATGGCCTTGTGAGCCATGTGAATAAGTTGTTTCCTAGTGAGAGGTGATAAGATATGAATGGCCTTGTGAGCCATGTGTGATGCTTGGGTAACAAGTATCATGTTTCTTTATAGCATTTGTCTGAATAAAATATGTTTGAGAACTTGAATGATGCTAAAAGAATATGATAATGTACTTAATTAATCAAGTGAAATCTATTCATGTAGTGCTCTGACCATAGATCCATCATCGTCAGGAATAGGTGATGGTGAAACAGGTTGCTCAGCGGCATATCCTGGATTTCGTATATTTTTTAATATACGGGGGTCAATGGGAGAAAATATCCTTACGTCCTCTTGAAGTGATTGTGAGGAGGTAAACAAGAAACCTCTCAAATCCTTCATGAATAGGTTGGGATGGATGTATCATTAATCTCCCGATGATTGGGCCAGATAATGTACCCATCTCCCAATGTTTTTGTCGGGTCGACGGAGATAAACATGAAATCTCTCGATTACCGACGAGAGTGCAGTTGACACTATAACTCTGTAGCGAAGTTGCCAGTATACCCTGGAAAGCTATGTTAGCAGAGACATGAGATGTCCTGCGTTTTGTCTCGCACTGACCGAGACGTGGGAGGTCATGGAGTCCGGCTCTTCCATAGACCTATGTATGGTACCGGTTTCGACTTCGCAATGGCCGGTTGGAGTATGAGCGGTATACCTCATCTCCTCAGAGCTTAAATATGATTGTAAAATGTAATCATCCGTATAGCATGTTTGATTAAGGATTGAATACGAAGATTCATTGGCTGATGTTGCATTTCTTTATGCATTCCTTAGCTGATAAATGTTATTTATGTCTCTTTATTTTCTCTGCAAAGTAGACAGATGAATTACTTATCTACCATGGGTAGATGCAATGCTCTCCTTGAGAATAGGAGATTATCTTATTCTGTTCTATGATGAATAATTCTGCCTGATATGGTAAAAGTAACCCCTGCTCAGTTTTAATTTAATAAACTGCAATAACAATGTTTTGGCGGAGAGTTATATCTCTCGCTGGGGCAATTTTCAATTGTCTCACCCCCGTGGGAAACATTTTTAGGTATGCATGGGAGGCAAGGCAGGAATTCCCTAAGATCAGAGAAAGAGCAGCAGCAACAACAACAACAAGGACATCAATGAGATCTCAGGTGGAGATATTGTCTGTCAAGTCATATAGATAGTAGTCCAATGTGTCGTCTCTGTACTCTCAGGTCCTCAGAGTTTTAAATGATTCAATCGGAGTTTTGGCATAGTGCCTCAAAGTTTTTATACTGCCTGTGTATATTTGTTAGCAGGGCAGTCAATGTTGTAATCCTTAAAAAGGAATTGTACATGTTGTGTACTTGTGATCCAGGATGAAATGGAAACACTTTGGTTCTTGGTTAAAGAGTTTTCCTATGAATGGATCTCTTTGCAAATGGTTTTAATTTTTAGTGATTTTTGGTAATCCGCTGCAACTAATGATCACTTCCGCATGTTTTATTATTGTTAATGACACTTGTTATCTTAATGATGGCGGGTGTCGTTACAATTTAGTGGTATCAGAGCTCTAGGTTCGTTGAGTCTACAGAGACACAGGGCTAAGTTGTTGAGTTTGTGTTAGTGTCCTCCAGTATACCCTATAATGATTTCTGCTTGTGTAGAGAAAGGGTAAAGTTTAAAATGACTGGAGAGCACAATGAACACATTGCTTAGGGCAATGTTGTTGCACCAAGAAGAGGTGCAAGGGATCATGCAAGAATAGAATGAGTGCCTGAGAATCCCCATTAAGACCTGATCAGGATAGAGAATCCTATGATCATGCTCTTGTTGGGAAGATTAGGGCAACAATAATGCATATGAGTGGACTGGATGCTAGGCTTACAACCTAGGTTATCAGTCCTTAATACATAAAACTTGAGCTTTAAAAGAGTTCCTAAATGACTTAGTCATGTTGGAACGAGGGAAAATATGGAAAAGATTAACTTATGGCAAGAAAGTAGACTCTGCCATGAGTTTAGACAGATAATAAATCTGTGATGGAAGTGCCCAAGAAGGGGCAATAAGCGGAGAAGTAGGTGATGATCTCTATAATTTTAGAGACATTTTCCTAATGGTTCTAAAAAGCCAAGGTTTTTGGTACAAATAGTGCAATAAATGCCTAGTGTACCAGGGCAGCAGCCCCTAAGAAAGTGCAAAGGTCTTAACCTTTCACTTGTAAGATTCCATGGCTTAGTTTTTTTTTCTTCAAGTAATAAGACCATGATGTGAGTACAAGGTATGTTATAAATGTGTACATGTTGAGTACACTAAACCCTTTTTCTTATAAAAAGGAGGATTGTTGATATTTTTTTCCCCATTGGTTGCTATATAGGGATGAAATGATGAGAACTAGAATTTGAATTCTGTTCAGTATTCTTTTAAATGCTCTATATTGATCTTACCTCCATGAAAGAGGAAGAGGTATAGAAGAGATGCCTGGATAAAATCCAGGGATGTTAAATCTTATGTTATGGTAATATGAAAAGAAAGGAATATGATAGCATGTAAGTGCATACTACTTGATCTCAGTACTTGTAAACCCTGATCAGGTGTACAACTATTGATGATAAAGTGAGTATGGAAACTCTTAGATTGATATCTTTTTTATTGCCCTGATCAAGCAATCATTCTGATACAATCTAAAGAGTATCATGAAATTGGAAATATGATATGGATAAATGTATAATATCTTAAGAACAAGAAAGAAGGATCTGATAGGAATTCAGATCAGTATGTGTATATGAGGAAGTAAAAGTATGACCCTCATATGATGAGAAGGAGAACAAGGGAGGTGATCCCTGTTCTATAAAGTTGTAAATATGATAAAAGAAAGATGAGAATATAATGTGTTTTCAACACATGCGACTGATACCAAGGTAAGAGATTATGGTATCTAAGAATTATCAGATGGTTTAGATTGGCTACCTGGAATGGTCAACTATGAAATCAGTCTGATTATATAAAATGATATGAACATCATATGTTAGGGGTTTATGCTTTGCATAAACATAACAACTAAATATGTCTTTAAGATAAGTTCCCATTTGACTCTATGAGAATATTGTGTGAAGGAACTTTGTGCTGATCAAAGTTCTATGATGTCTACATAACAATGAGGTGTTATGAAAAGACATGATGATATGATGAATGAATAATATCTGTTCCCTTTATCTGGGATTTCGGGGACGAAATCCTTATTAGGGGTTTATAATTTGTAACATCCCTGACCTGGGTTATGCTTTAACCCTAGGTGTTTTGATTAAGAAAGATGATTATATGCTTAATCTCATCTTGTGAAAAGTAATTAAGGCTCAAAAGGAACCTATGTTTCAATTTTGGTCCTGTTTGAACAATGTTGAAGCAATGTTTGCTTATTTTGGACTAAAGTGCAAATTACCCAAGTTGAGGGGTTAAATTGCAAATGTTGCATGATAAGATGTTCCTATGATGTTGAGACATCATAAGAATGAATATGATGTAGTGGTATGGTTTCCACAAGCTTGGACACCAAGATTAAGCTTGTAAAGCAATCCTTGTGCATTAAAACCTAGTTTTGGAGTAAAGTGCAATTTACCCAAAATCTAGGGTTCAATATGCAAATTACCAATTCAATATGGTCCTTAATGTTTCTTGGCATCATGTAGAGCAAATAAAATGAGAGGGGTGCCTCATTTGAATTAAGTTGGAGGAGAGATAATCTTGATATTAAAATAATCAAGATTTAATGCCTAATTGAAACCCTAATTCGATTTAGGGCAAAAATGAATAAAAATAATTGAAGGGCTTTCAACCAAAATGTTTTGGGTTGATTTTGAATAAGTATGGACGTTCCTTTTCCAAGATAAGGAACGAAAATATCTTAAGTAGGTGAAATTTCCGCTCACCTTATTATAAAGAAAAGTAATATCCACTCACATATGGGATATTAATATAATATGATTAAGGTGCTTAATTTGCTTTTCTTTAAATTGAGGATAATGAAGGAGAATTAAAGGAAAAGGAAGGTTCCTCGTATCCATGGAATTGAGGGGGAAGAGGCGGCCATAATTTTTGGATTAATTGGATTTTTATAAGGCATTTTCTCTCTCATCAATTTCCTTATAAAAGTGCCTTTTCCAAATCAATTGAAAGGCTTTTCGGCCCTTTCTTCTTTCTTTGCTTTGGGTGAGCTCAAGGGGACTTAGGAGAAACAGGAGGACGAGCCCCAAACTATTGGTAAGCCTCTTGACCCTTGTTCTTCATGATTTCATGGTGGAAATCAAAAATAAATTAAAGATTCCTTCTTATTTTGATCTCCTCTTCAACCCTAGCCAACTTTTACAATCAAAAGCATGAGGACGAGCCTAGGGGGAGTTGCAAGAGCCTCATACACCATTAATGGCGTGCTCTTGGAGATTTGGAGCTCAATTGGAGGCGGGTTTTATAACTCAAACCCTTAATCATTGCTATTACATCAATCATCTATGCTTTGTTGATTGTTTTCTTCAATTTGTTACAAACTTGTTTCTTTGCTGCAATTTCCATCAAGAACGGTTTCTGTTCTTGGGTGAACTAAGGAAGATGATGATGACATCATCATAAGCAAGCACCTCACCAAATATATTGGGAGCAAACGATCTCAAAGGTTGGGACCAAACGGGTTCACCAAAACCGTTTGGTGACCAAACGGGTTGCAAACCGTTTGGTGGAAAACGGGTTCAAACCCATTTGAAGGAGTTGACCAAGTGTTGACCGTTTGGGAATCTCGTTCGTAATTATGTAGGATAATGACCCTATAAATTTTAGGGGTTAACGCCAAAGGAATCATAGGTTGAAGGCCAATCAATTAGACAAATCGAATTGAATTAAGTGCTGATTTTCAACCTGAATAACTTGACCTGCTTGGGCAAACGGGTTCAAGACCGTTTGAGATGGTTGACCAAGCGTTGACCGTTTGGGATTCCTGTTCATAATGATGTTGGTTAATGACCCTCCAAGTTTGAGGGGTTAACTCAAAAGGAATCATAGTTTGAAGGCTAATCAATTAGGAAAACCTAATTGGATTAAGTGCTGATTTTCAACCTGATTAACTTGACCTGCTTGGGAAAACGGGTTCAAGACCGTTTGAGTGAGTTGACCAAGCATTGAAAGTTTGGTATTCCTGTTCATAATTATGTTGGTTAATGACTCTCCAAATTTGAGGGGTTAACTCCAAAGGAATCGTGAGTTGAAGGCTATTCAATTAGGCAAACCCTAATTGAAAACAGTGCTGAAAGTCCAATGAGTTAAGTTGAGATTTTTGGTTGATTAGCCCAAACGGGTTCAAACCCGTTTGGGGATCACCCCAAGACCGTTTGGAAGTCTGGGGTCAAGTATAGTTGACCAATTGTAGGTCCAAAGGTACTAATCATATTGCAATGTAGTGCTGATTTGTTGATCAATTCGATAGACCAATCCATGATGATTTTTCACTAGAATCCAAAGGTTGGATGGGCCAAACGGTCTCAAGACCATTTGGAGCTCATACAAACGGTCTCAAGACCGTTTGGTGGTCACCCAAGACCGTTTGGAGGTCTAGGGTTGAGTATGGATAGGTGTTTGAAGGCCTAAAGGTACCAAGTTGATCTGCAATAAATTGCTGAATTGATGAGCACTTCAATGATCCAAACTCTACTTGGATGGCTTGGTTTTGAGTGATATGATGGGCAAACGGTATCAAGACCGTTTGGAGGTCATCCAAACGACCTCAAGACCGTTTGGGGTCAGGTCATACCCAATTTGGATGATGGTTCAATGGTTTCAAAGCAACTAGTCTTACATTGATTAGTGTTGTTGAATCATCGATTCCAAACCCTAATTCAATTGAATCAAACCCTAATTGATGACCAATTTAGGGTTAATTGAGGGTCAAATTAGTTGAAGGTTGACCTATTAAACTCAATTGAAGTATGAGGGTAGGTCCAATTGATGATTGGTTCCATGAATTCAATGATTGAAGGAATCAACATTGAAAACCCTAATTCAATTGGATACTCATGTTATTGAAGGTCCAATTGATCAAACCTTTTTGGAAACCTAATGTAATTAGGTGAGAGATACCCTTAATAGTACTAATCAATAATTCATAACAAATGCATGGATCCAATACATGATTAGTAAACCCTAGTTGAGGGTGTATCCTTATGAACCCTGGTTGAGGGTGTATCCTTGAGAAACCCTAGTTGAGGGTGTATCCTTATGAACCCTGGTTGAGGGTGTATCCTTGTGAAACCCTAGTTGAGGGTGTATCCTTATAAACCCTGGTTGAGGGTGTAACCTTGTGAAACCCTAGTGGAGGGTGTATCATTGTGAACCCTGGTTGAGGGTGTATCCTTGTGAAACCCTAGTTGAGGGTGTATCATTGCGATTGTTTATAGGAAAATTTATAATAAAGGTATGCCTTAAACTAAGATAAGTCCATATCATGTGAGATAGCTGGACAATTCTAATGTGTGGCCTATGCATTATATGCTAAGGGTGAGTATTCTATGATGTAATGTATTAAGAGGGGAAATACCTTAATACAAGATAAAGTTGGTTAACTCAAGAGGGTCTGGATTAATGAGAAATGGGGAACCCTAACCCTAATTTGGGGAAAAGGGAATGATAAGCCCTGTTTGGTAGTGAACCCTAATTCTTGGTTAAGGAATGATGGTGTTACTATTGTATCACATGATGTGATGAATATCTTGTATGACTGTTATCATGCCTAATAACCATGCAGGTATGATGAGATGATGAATATAGCCAAGTTTGGGCTGTGACATTTATATAATAAATGTTGATTGGCTTTTTGTGCGTTGATGTTGTTGTTGCTTAATAAAAGTAACAATGTGTACGGATCTTATGAACCATGTGAATAAGTTGTTGCCTAGTGAGAAGTGACAAGATGTGAATGGCCTTGTGAGCCATGTGAATAAGTTGTTTCCTAGTGAGAGGTGACAAGATGTGAATGGCCTTGTGGGCCATGTGAATAAGTTGTTGCCTAGTGAGAGGTGACAAAATGTGAATGGCCTTGTGAGCCATGTGAATAAGTTGTTTCCTAGTGAGAGGTGACTAGATATGAATGGCCTTGTGAGCCATGTGTGATGCTTGGGTAACAAGTATCATGTTTCTTTATAGCATTTGTCTGAATAAAATATGTTTGAGAACTTGACTGATGCTAAAAGAATATGATAATGTACTTAATTAATCAAGTGAAATCTATTCATGTAGTGCTCTGACCATAGATCCATCATCGTCAGGAATAGGTGATGGTGAAACAGGTTGCTCCGCGACATATCCTGGATTTCGTATATTTTTGAATATACGGGGGTCAATGGGCGAAAATATCCTTACGTCCTCTTGAAGTGATTGTGAGGAGGTAAACAAGAAACCTCTCAAATCCTTCGTGAATAGGTCGGGATGGATGTATCATTAATCTCCCAATGATTGGGCCAGATGTTGTACCCATCTCCCAATGTTTTTGTCAGGTCGACAGAGATAAACATGAAATTTCTCGATTACCGACGAGAGTGCAGTTGACGCTGTAACTCTGTAGCGAAGTTGCCAGTATACCCTGGAAAGCTACGTTAGCAGAGACACGATATGTCCTGCGTTTTGTCTCGCACTGACCGAGACGTGGGAGGTCATGGAGTCCGGCTCTTCCATAGACCTATGTATGGTACCGGTTTCGACTTCGCAATGGCCGGTTGGAGTATGAGCGGTATACCTCATCTCCTCAGAGCTTAAATATGATTGTAAAATGTAATCATCCGTATAGCATGTTTGATTAAGGATTGAATACGAAGATTCATTGGCTGATGTTGCATTTCTTTATGCATTCCTTAGCTGATAAATGTTATTTATGTCTCTTTATTTTCTCTGCAAAGTAGACAGATGAATTACTTATCTACCATGGGTAGATGCAATGCTCTCCTTGAGAATAGGAGATTATCTTATTCTGTTCTATGATGAATAATTCTGCCTGATATGGTAAAAGTAACCCCTGCTCAGTTTTAATTTAATAAACTGCAATAACAATGTTTTGGCGGAGAGTTATATCTCTCGCTGGGGCAATTTTCAATTGTCTCACCCCCGTGGGAAACATTTTTAGGTATGCATGGGAGGCAAGGCAGGAATTCCCTAAGATCAGAGAAAGAGCAGCAGCAACAACAACAACAAGGACATCAATGAGATCTCAGGTGGAGATATTGTCTGTCAAGTCATATAGATAGTAGTCCTATGTGTCGTCTATGTACTCTCAGGTCCTCAGAGTTTTAAATGATTCAATCGGAGTTTTGGCATAGTGCCTCAAAGTTTTTATACTGCCTGTGTATATTTGTTAGCAGGGCAGTCAATGTTGTAATCCTTAAAAAGGAATTGTACAGGCTGTGTACTTGTGATCCAGGATGAAATGGAAACACTTTGGTTCTTAGTTAAAGAGTTTTCCTATGAATGGATCTCTTTGCAAATGGTTTTAATTTTTAGTGATTTTTGGTTATCCGCTGCAACTAATGATCGCTTCCGCATTTTTATTATTGTTAATGACACTTGTTATCTTAATGGTGGCGGGTGTCATTACAAAGACGGTCCGCCTAGACAGAACAACCATAAATGAAAAACCTGAGAGCCGGGATAGTGTTAACCCGACACGTATATTACCTGATACATATCCTAAACCGATACGGTCCCTTCACCCATCATGGTTGTGAAGCGACACAGTTGCAATCTGACACATCTGCATCGCATTGAAGTCATATCCTGATACGATCACCACCTTTCATGATTGTGACCTGATACGATCAACAACTCGACACAATCATAACCTAATATGAACACAACTCAGTATCGGGTTAGCGTTGTCCTGGGCGTTAGCTGTTTTACATTTTGGTTTCCAAAATCAAGGAGATCAATACCTATCTTCCTTTCACAACATTTACTTTCATTCAGTACAACATTGTAACCAAACCGTTATATGCTTATTGGAATCTATGGAGCATTTCTCATATCATTCTGTATATGGCTTTATTCTGTTGAATGATCTCTTTCTAGAATCCAAATCGGATATATGAGAGTACATGGGAGTAGAGTTGCATCCAATTTATTTCCCACACGAGTCTGTATCTGGCCCTCTTGAGAGAGGTTTCCAGTACACGATTCGTTGGCACCTTATTTGAGAGAAGAAGGTGTCAGGTGTAGACCGCTGCTGCTTGTTTTGTTAAAAGTTTTCTTTCTTCGTGCCTACCTGGATGGTTTTTTTTCTTTCTTTTTTTCTCTTCAGTTTTTCCTTTATGCAAAACTACCCTAAAAATTGCTAAACCCCTAATACCTAAGCCCTTATATTTCTAGTAACTCCCCTTGGAGATAGATTTTATTTTCATTCTTTCAATTCTTCTCAGTTACGCTTTTTTAACAAAAATCTTATTCCTTGGCTTTTCGATGACTTAGATAAGTAAAGATTAGGTTCTGAAGCGTTATTCCCCCTTTTCCCCATGTTTGACCCCAAACTACTACTTCAACCCCATGCTAGTTGCGGGCGTCCTACACATTTGGGTATTATAAATTATAAAAGTTCAATGACTTAGAACTTCTTCCTTCTCCTTTTTGGACCCACATTTAATGCTGAACAACACTCTTGGCCAAAATATAGCCGTTTTTGCACAAGGAAACATATCTATCTTTGCCCAAACAAGTCACCAATGGTTATAAATACTTTTTCTGTGATTTTCGTACAATGTATTTGGTCGAGTTTCAATAAAGCTAACTCGACCGATCGACTAAAAGATAAAGTCAATTTTCAAACTATCGATCGAGTTTGTTTTTTGGAACTCGACTGATGAGCTAAAATTGAGTTTGCTCAATGAGTTAGTCGGTCAAGTTCTATGAATACACAACTCGACTGATTAGCTATCTTCAGAAAATCAACCATAGGATCGGTCGAGATTGTAACTCGACGGATCAACAACCTGTGATCGATTTTCTAAATTGGCTATAAAGTGATTAAAACTTGGTATTAAGTGTCTCACATATTTTTCTCATATTAGTTACAAATCATAGCATCAATACAAGTGATTAGAAAATTATTCTAAGGTCATTTGAATTGATTTCCTTATTAGCACACTTGCATTGCATTTGAGTTGAACTTGGACAAGCTAGGGCTTGTGTAATTTGATCCTTTTCGTGTACCTAAAGCCTGAAATCAATCTTGAACAAACATAGTGGATACATATGAATGGAATGGTTGAGTTATTATCAAAATATGGACAATGTATAACCTTTAGGTCAACAAATGTTTCAAAGTTGAATCCAAGTCCACTGAGAAGGAAATAGACTTTGTCATTGTCAGGCAGAGGCTTACCGATATCATGAAGCTGATCACAGATGAGTTTGAACTCTTATAGATACTCAACCACACACATATTCCCTTTCTGGATTCACCACAATCGTGTGGTTAACTCAAAGCTTCTAGACTGAGTAGACTCATACAAATTCTTAGTGAGAGCAGTCCAGATCTGAGAAGATGTAGATAGACCGACCACGACTCCGAGTACTTCCTCAGTCAGAGTTCCCATTATCCACACCTTGATCAGTCTGTCAGTACTCAACCATAGCACATAAGAAGGATTAAAAGTGATCGTTCCTTCACCGTCGATGATGATCTTCTCTGGTGGCTTTTTGGTTCTGTCGATGAAGGAATCAAGGGATTTTTTGCTCTCAATCAGTGCCCAAACTTGAACCTCCCAATACAAATAGTTGAAACTGGTTAGCTTCAGGGAAACAAAATTGGAAACGTTGATACCGGCAAGTATGGATACTTGTATGTTGATGTTCTTGATGTCGATGATGGTCTAGTGACTGAGGAGGAAGACATACTTGACGGTGACAGAAGCAATGCTCTGATACCACTTTAGGTTTTGTGAATGAAACCATAGATCTAAGGATTGAAGGGGATTGAGAGAGAAAGATAGAGAAGAAGAGAGAGGCAGGACAAAAGAGAACAAGTATTGTTCTATTTAAAAGAAGAGTACACGAGAATCGTATTTCCTTACAACTCACATCATCGGTTCCATGTATTTCTAAGAGTGTATTTATACCAAAAGGCTCGGCCCATTACTTGAAGCCCAAGCAATGTACAGGAATGTATATCAAAGTATATCAAGTCTAAAAAAATGAGAAATACAAGTTACAAAATGTAACTTAGGCATTTCATGAAATAGGTGGAAGGCTATGTATCACCCAATACATTTTCTCACATACACTAATCTTTATGTGCTACACAGTGGAATTATGATACAGAAGAAAGTAAATAAACGTCCAAAAGTTTATGTTGGAGAAGTCATCAACAAACACCAATAGTTGATAATGTGAGTATTCATAATCTTAAACACGTACCTCAATGTAGAGCCTTTTGGATCATCCATTCATACTTCAAGTATATTCAATCAATCTGATCTACAGAACTGAGTAATCGACATTTAATCTACATGTATGTACATCCTAAAGTGTTACCCTCATATTATCTAGATTACACCATACTCAAGTCCTAATCTTGGGTCTAGGGTTGCCTCATATTTAGATAAGGAATAAAGGTACAAGCCCTAGTTCCATCCCATAAACATTAGGTGAAATTGTAATCTTCAAATCTATCATATACGTGCATTATCAACACCTACATCAGATTACATGTATTAATAACATGGTAAGTTGTGATATGTAGTTAGTAAAAATCTAATACATGTATGTGACTATTGGTATAAAAACCCTATTATTTTCATCATCATCTTGATTTCTCATCTTATTCAATGATATCATTTAATCTGGTATGATAAAAGTTTTTAATAATCTATTCATCAAAGACTAGGGTTTATATACTTTAATTATCTCTTAATCATGTACAAGTCCTAATTTTAGAACTATGATCAGAATTAGGTCTCACTTATATTTTATTTATGTTCCACTTATTTTCTTTATCAGTTTGTGATGAATCCTCCAGATTCACCATTATAGTCGCCAATTCGATGGATTTTGTGGCGCATATCGACTGATCTACCCTCGCTTTGGGTTTACTTTAAGTATCCTTTCATTCTCGTGTAAATAGTGCATCAATATCTCAAATAACCCTAGTTTCCAGCTTATTTGATCTCATTTTCCCCTACTCACGTTCTCTCTCCTCTGCAGATCATCCTCAACTATCACCAACAATCATGACCCCTACAACACTGACACTAGGGGTCTCAAGACCGTTTGAGCCCATGCGGTCTGAAGACCGTTTGAGCCCATGCGGTCTCAAGACCGTTTGAGTCCATGCGGTCTCAAGACCATTTGAGCCCATGCGGTCTCAAGACCGTTTGAGCCCATGCGGTCTCAAGACCGTTTGAGCCCATGCAGTCTCAAGACCGTTTGAGTCCATGCGGTCTCACCGTTTGAGTCCATGTGGTCTCAAGACCATTTGAGCCCATGCGGTCTCAAGACCGTTTGAGCCCATGCGGTCTCAAGACCGTTTGAGTCCATGCGGTATGAAGACCGGTTGAGCCCATGCGGTCTCAAGACCGTTTGAGCCCATGCGGTCTTAAGACCATTTCATTTCCGTGAAGACCGTTCGGCTAGTGTAGGATCAAGATCGCATCAGCAACTAGCACCTCCGCCGGTGTTGTGACCTGCTCACTGACACCACCGCTGCCACGACGACCTTCTTTCCACAAGTGTCGGTGTCACCGTCAGCAGCAACGACGATGCCCATGATGGCCGGCTTACCACAAGCGGCGCCGCCGTCTTCCTCACCGTCACCAACAACGTCGGTGCCCACCTACACATGATCTTCGGCGTCGTCGTCTTCATCGTCTCCCTCGCCAACCACGCATGCAAACTGTTTGAAGCATGCAACATACACCAGCTGCCACCTTCATCCCCGCCATCGCAGCAGCAACGCCGATGGCTTCTCATGTGGTTTCATCGCTGCATGCTCATGCAGTTTGCTTGGTTGCTCATGCGGTCTTGATGGTGTACATGAGATCGTTTGCTGCAAAACCGCATGACTCCACGTGACCGAGCGCTGCGTTGCGTCAAGGTGAAGCTGCCAAGACCGCTTACACCCACGTGAATGCATGCATGATCATTTGGATCAGCTGGCAAGATCGTTTGCTTCTTTCTCTTGAGCGAAGACCGCTGCAAAGACCGTTTAATAATCATATGAAGACTGCATGAAAGCTGAGGCTCGTGAATGGAGATATGGCCTCACATGCATAGCTGATTAGAGATATGTCCACGTGAAGGCTGAGGCTCGCGATCGTGAGGAATGCATGAATGCATGCACACTATGAAATCAAGAACGGGTAGCTTGCTGCTGTGGACACGCTAAACTGAATAAAGAAATCAGTGGAGAGAAGACCGCATGCACACAGACCGCATGGGCACTAGGACGTGAGACCGCATGAGGCAACTGCTAGGAAATGAAGACCGCATGGATTGAAAAGCAAAAGGACAAGACTGTGAGAAATGAAGACCGCATGGATTGAGAGGACCGAATGAAATAGTTGCTGAATGCGCAAACCATTTTCTCCATCTGCTGGAATCATCATGCGCATGCAAGACCGTTTGGAAAAGCGGAGCTGCAAGACCGCATGGAGCACTATAGCTGAGACCGCATGAGCACTTGTGCAAGACCGCATAAGCAAGACCGCATGGAAAAGTAAGTGCAAAGCCAAACCGCATGAGCAAGATATTTATCAAGATTTGTGCTTATAAATAGGACCCCATGGGTCCTCATTTGGGGACCATCTCACGACGGCCCAAGGCTGCCGGACCGTGACCAGTGCCGGGACGCCGCCAGAATGCCCGAGCACCGTTTCCGACCAAACTTCACCCACAGCCTTAGAATCCCGGCCTGAGTCTAGATCTGGTGTGTTGCCAGACTGGGGACAGATCTAGAAGGATGTTCCATCACCATCTCACCTCTATCATCTCACTTCTACCATTGTTCTACCTCATTCTACCCGTGCAATCTCGGAGGTAGACATGATGATCGAGGCAAAGAGACAGGCGTCATCGACCACAACGGAGCAGTTCCGGAGACTGCGACGATCTACACCGAGCTGTCACAGATCTACTCTTCTGCTCTGACGATGCTTTCTTTCTCTCTCTTCTCTTTCTTTGTTGCTCCCTCTATGAGGAGCGAGCAGTTCCATTCACTGGGGTGCGGGGACTAGCCCCGCTGCCCGTGTTTTGTGACTTGTACTAAAAAGATGTTATCATTCTGATTCAATACTAAATCGTTTCATACATGCTTGAATGTTGGCTGCGTTCTTGTATGCATCTATTGTCTTTCATTGTGGTTTGTCTATGACTTCCCTTGGGACTCGAATACCGATTTAGTATTGGTTTCTGGTGTGTGTATCCACCACACATCCGTTTCGGTATCTGGGAATGCTTTCCAAGGAGTGGAGTAAACTCACCTCCATCGTTGTACTTTTGTACTATGAAATGGAATCAGTTGACATACAAAAGTGCAACCTTGACAGGTCGAGGAACACACTCTGAGGAGAGAGTGGTGCAAAGTACTTGACCATTCATTCGGGAATGGCTGACGTTGCAACACTCTCATGTTTCTCATAGCTATATCCTCGAAAGAGGGATAGTCTATAAGGATACTAATCGATTTGGTAATTATCGCTCGCTTGTTAGTCTTCTGATGCACGTTTCACGAGGTTGAGTAAGATTTTCTCTTCAGAGACTACATATCTTCATTGACACGTAGATACGTACCGGATGAGAGTTACTCAACCCGTGAAGGATGTGTGCATTGCTCTTGTCCTATAAGACATCGATATTGTACAACATCCATGTATCTTGCTTACAAGTCTTGCTATGTTTGGTACAAGTACAATTCATGTGTAGTGGTGGCGAATACCTGCATCACCCCAGTGATCCATCATCATTTGCTAATCTTAGATTTTAATCCTTAAACTAGTTTTTATTCTTGCCTTTACTTTTGCACATTTTAGGTTAAATAACTCAAATCAAACTTCTGGTCTTAGATGATTAACTTAGATTGATACGAAACAAGAAAAAGACACTCAGATTCTTAACGTTGTCCCTTGGGTTCGATCCTAAATCTGTACTATGATAAGGCTTCCACACTCTTGTGGGGTTGGAGCATTTATCTAGCACCAGTTGTAGGTAAACCTAGAGAGGGAATCAACTCCCTAGGGTTTTTGGTGCATATTAGGACTTCCATTGGAAGAGTAATCTTTTGGTGCAAGTTCTAGCTTCATCAAAAAATGGCGTCGTTGCTGGGGATAACGGTATAAGAATCATCTTTTTCGAATTTCTTGTCGATTTAGGTTTCTCTAGGGTTTTTCATTTTCTTTTCAAAAACCTAAAAAAAAAGTGAAGGGCTTAATCTCGCATATCTTCTTGGTTTTGAAGTGGTTGGTTAAGTCTGATACACTCTTTCCTTGATTTCAGGTACCAACTCTCTTCAGAATGAAGCAGTCGACACCACCAACCGTTAGATGTCAACTATGTGGTGACTATTCTCATGCATCTATTTACTGCTTCAATGTCCCTCCTCTCTACGTGATGGCTCTGCGTCAAATAATCATGAATCGGATAGCTGGGAAACTCAAAGTAGCCTCTTCACACAGCTATGGATATAACGCAGGTTATAGTTCGTATCACCCCTGAGGCTACTATGAAAAACCTAAATATGGTGGATTTCAAGGCGTGAACTACAATGTAGAAGGGAACCTGGAAGATGATGAAGTGCATGAAGATCAACACACACTAATGGAAGAACTACGTGCTCTACAGACATCGGTGGCTCAATAACTAGCTGATCAGACAACCGCGATCAAGAAGTTGATAGCCGATCTTGATCGACTTATCGACACTCCTGAGCAACATATAGAACAACCACCTATTTCAACTAAGCACATCCCCAGTCCACATGTTGAAATCAATTACGATGATGATTATGAAATCATGTGGGATATGCCTTCCAATGATCTTCATGCATCAGTGCAAGGTGAAAGATTGAGTAACCGATATGAGGATTGTCTACAGTCAGAAGATCAATGGGGGATAAACTTCAATACCTACCCACCTTCTGACTCCATAGACCCAGATCCAACCATACAGATTGAGGGGCAGTTAGCAATGATTGACTCCTTATACGACAAATATTCTTCAACTTCAACTGTCTTGTCATTGAATCCCAATGAAGAAGGATCTACGTTACATGAACTCTACACTCCTTCACAGTCAGACATAGATGAATACGAGACTGATTCAGATGAGGAGACGTCTTTTATGCAAGAGACTCAAACGACTTCATTACTGAAGCAGGATCCGATTTGTCCTTATGAAGAAATTTATGATCATTCGGTTGATCTAGAAACAAACTTTGAGGATGGGGCTAACCAAGACCCTGATCCAGGGACGGACCATACCACTCTCATTGAACCCGATAGTGATGAAGAAAAATCATGGGGAGATGATGGATCTCATGATGATGAATCCATGACCAATCCTTTCCATGAGATGATGTCACTGGAGCTACCACCTCTACAAGAAGTCCAGACGGAGCCAGTTCTCAAACAAGAGCATGATTTTTCTATTGAATCTCCTTCTAGTCAATTGAAAGAGTTGAAAGTGCACTATGAAGAGAAACATGAACCATCTCTTGACTTGGGAATGGATTACGATATTACCGTAAACTCTTGTAATGACAAAAAGGACTCTTGGGAAGACATCAAGCCGCAAACCTATCCCTTTACATCCATACATCCCTATGAAGAAGCCCCTCCTGATATTCAAGAAACTGAGATATGTCGATTACCTGAGCTAGGTTCCATTCCTCTCATAGAAACTCCTCCCGAGCACTCAATAGAACCGGAGGAGTGTTATGAAGAAGAATTGGAACAACAATATATTAGCCCCAATATTGAAGAAATGGGTTCATCAGAGGATTTTAGCCCTCAAAATGATATGTCATGGACTAATCCCTCCCATAAAGAGACATCACTGGAACTCCTATCTCAGGATCCCATGAATTTCTCACCTGAGCAAGAGTTCATTTTACCAGTCAAACCCTCTTCTAGTTACTCGGATGAATTAAGGATGTTCTACGAGGAAAATTCTGAACAAAATCTTGAAAATAAGAACGACGCTCTTACCAATCTCAACATTGATAAAGATGATGATACTTATCAAAATAACTCCTCTGATGAAGAAATGTCATCCTGGCTACCATATCCCACACAAGAAAAGCCAGGTGATGAAATGAAGCCGGAACCGGATCCACCACCTGATCCTAGACAGGAGGAAGTTCAAGTGGCCGACCCTCAATCAACTGCCCTAGATTTTGAAGAAAGCAGTTTTACTTTGAACTTTGAGGGTGAGCCACAACTGGAGGGCACAAGTGGGCATAACCTTGATTTCTTGCATAGTCCTCAAGTTTCGACTACTTATATTTCACCTACCTCGCTGACGGGGGAAGGTCTTTGGATTCTTTTAGACGGACAACGAGGTGAAAGAAATGTGCATCCAAGCCATCCTGAAGACTCATTTGAGTTACCACAACCACCCAGTCAACAGGTTGTTCGGGCCACTTCCTCGTTCTCAGCACCAGCAATCGCAAGACATCTTTGCCGCACTTTATTCCAACTACGAGGACCGCCTGGTTAACATTGCGCAACCCTTCCCCTCCACCTCGAACCTAATTTTTGTTCAGAAAAGAGCAAATTCATGAGATCAAGGTGGAGGGCGGGTGGTATGACTTTCACTCCACCCTCTATCTTTATTGCTTCCTATTTTTTCCATTCTAGTTTCTTTTTCATGATTTTTCTGCCTTTCTGTAGCCTTCCAATAATAAAGCCTTTATCTAGTCGGCTTTTGTTTTTCAAATCTGCGATCATCACCTCTTTTCGTTGCAAATTTCCAAGAAAAGAATGCTAAAAACTAGCCAATGCATGTTTTTTGAATAGTCTATGAATCCTAATGTCATACCCTCAAACACGAAAAGATGATACACTTCAATACGACTAAGATAGATCAAATACATCACACCTTTATCTGATTAATGGATCTGTTGTATGGATTTCTCATTTGATGTTTAATTATGTCTCTTTATTAGCAGAATGTGATGGAGAAAAGAGACCCGTCGCATGGAATCGCTAAGAAAACTGCATCATGATCCGAACTCTCTTCTACACTTCTTCCTTCATTTCCATACCCCTCTGTTCACTAACCATGCCAAAGTTTTAAGTTCGGTGTGGCACGCCACACTCCTTTCTAGTGAAAACTAGAACATTGCCGAACTTTAAGTTCGGTGTGGTAAACCACACCTCTGCAAAACTCTAAGTTCGGTGTGGTACACCACACCCCTCTTTCCATTACCACTTCTTCCATACCCTTAAATACATAACAAGGGTGTATCACCTTCTTTTCTTGATTCAAAGAGTATACAATGATGATTGTGCACATACCGAGGTTGGCGAAAAATCTACCCCGATTCCAAAAAGAGGCTTGGCAGCCCAAATATACAAAAATCCAAAAATACCCTTTCTCCCAAGCCAAGTGAGAATGAATAAAATCCAGAGTGTGAATAAAAACATGAGAGTTGTGCCCTGAATAAGGATAACCGATAAAGGTCTTGCCCGACCGATACATTAGCTGCCCTCATAAAGGCAGATGTGTCGTGACCGGTAGTGAGATCCTAAGGATCCAAAAATAACCTCCTTACCTCCTCTCAAAGAGGTAAAATAGCCAAAAGCCTTAAGCCAACCTATACACACTTCTGAGTTACCTTTAGAAAAAAAAATTGGGTGTAAGGCTAAGTCAACCAGAGTTGTGCATAAATCATTCAAAGTATCTCGATGAGTCAACTAATATTGAGAGTCTTGATTCAATCAGAGGAGAGACTCTTATCTCTTGATCATACCCCCATTCTCTCCTTTTTCAACACCAGTGACAGATCATATGTTTTTTTGTTGATTCTGTGGGTCTTTTCAAAGTCTCATAAAACTTTTAAACATGACCGATACAACAGAAAGTGAGAAGGAAATACTTTAGTGAAATGAACTCAGAAATGAGGATATCATAAGATGTATTCTATGATCTAAGGAAGCTTTGATGCTGTATCAATCTGAGCCATGAACAAAATTAGGATATAACAATAGGATGAGGCAATCCTGAGATGAACGATTTCATTGGCGACTGTTTTAAGTTTTTCGTTTCTCGAGACGAGTAACGCTTAAGTTCGGTGTGGTGATGAATCTTCCAGACTCATCCTCAGTCACCAATTCAAATGATTTTTTGATGTTTTTTTCCCTAATTTTTGTTTCGCCTCATTTTCCTTTTCTCTTTTTTTGTGAAAATTCTGACACTTGCACGAAGGTGAGGCATTTACGAGACCAACTGCATGCGTTTCGGCGACTGTCTTGGGCATTTTCGTTCCTCGGGATGAGCAACGCTTAAGCTCGGTGTGGTGATGAATCCTCCAAATTCACCATTATAGTCGCCAATTCGATGGATTTTGTGGCGCATATCGACTGATCTACCCTCACTTTGGGTTTACTTTAAGTATCATTTCAGTCTCGTGTAAATAGTGCATCAGTACCTCAAATAACCCTAGTTTCCAGCTTATTTGATCTCATTTTCCCCTACTCACGTTCTCTCTCCTCTACAGATCATCCTCAAATATCACCAACAATCATGACCCCTACAACACTGACTCTAGGGGTCTCAAGACCGTTTGAGCCCATGCGGTCTCAAGACCGTTTGAGCCCATGCGGTCTCAAGACCGTTTGAGTCCATGCGGTCTCAAGACCGTTTGATTCCATGCGGTCTCAAGACCGTTTGAGCCGTTTGAGCCCATGCGGTCTCAAGACCGTTTGAGTCCATGCGGTCTCAAGACCGTTTGAGTCCATGCGGTCTCAAGATCGTTTGAGACCATGCAGTCTCAAGACCGTTTGAGCCCATGCGGTCTCAGGACTGTTTCATTGCCTTGAAGACCGTTCGGCTAGTGGACGATCAAGATCGCATCAGCAACTAGCACCACCGCCGGTGTTGTGACCTGCTCGCTGACACCACCACTGCCACGACGACCTTCTTTCTACAAGCACCGATGTCACCGTCAGCAACAACGACGATGCCCATGATGGCCGGCTTACCACAAGAAGCGCCGTCGTCTTCCTCACCGTCACCAACAACGTCGGCGCCCACCTACACATGATCTCCGCTGTCTTCGTCTTCATCGCCTCCCTCGCCAACCACGCATGCAAACTGTTTGAAGCACGCAACATACACCAGCTGCCACCTTCATCCCCGCCATCGCAGCAGCAACACCGACGGCTTCTCATGCGGTTTCATAGCTGCATGGTCATGCGGTTTGCTTGGTTTCTCATGTTGTCTTGATGGTGTGCATGAGATCGTTTGCTACAAAACCGCATGACTCCACGTGACCGAGCACTGCGTTGCGTCAAGGTGAAGCTGCCAAGACCGCTTACGCCCACGTGAATGCATGCATGATCGTTTGGATCAGCTGGCAAGATCGTTTGCTTCTTTCTCTTGAGCGAAGACCGCTGCAAAGACCATTTAATAATCATATGAAGACCGCATGAAAGCTGAGGCTCGTGAATAGAGATATGGCCTCACATGCATAGCTGATTAGAGATATGTCCACGTGAAGGCTGAGGCTCGCGATCGTGAGGAATGCATGAATGCATGCACACTATGAAATCAAGAATGGGTAGCTTGCTGCTGCAGACACGCTAAACCGAATAAAGAAATCAGTGGAGAGAAGACCGCATGCACACAGACCGCATGGGCACTAGGATGTGAGACCGCATGAGGCAGCTGCTAGGAAATGAAGACCGCATGGATTGAAAAGCAAAAGGACAAGACCGTGAGAAATGAAGACCGCATGGATTGAGAGGACCGAATGAAATAGCTGTTGAATGCGCAAACCGTTTGCTCCATCTGTTGGAATCATCACGCGCATGCAAGACCGTTTGGAAAAGCGGAGCTACAAGATCGCATGGAGCACTGTAGCTGAGACCGCATGAGCACTTGTGCAAACCGCATGAAGAGCACAGTGCAAGACCGTTTGATTATTGTGCAATGCAAGACCGTTTGATTTTTGCGCAAGACCGTATGACGTGAGACGGCATGGATGGTTGGGAAGTAAAGACCGCATGGCCTATTTCCATGTGAGGACCATTTGGAATAAACAAAACAAGACTGTTTCCTCATGAGTAGCCTGAGGACCGAATGAAATAACTACTGAATGCGCAAAGCGTTTTCTCAATCTGCTGGAATCATCACGTGCATGCAAGACCGTTTGGAAAAGTGAAGCTGCAAGACCGCATGGAGCACTCTAGCTGAGACCACATGAGCACTTGTGCAAACCGCATAAGCAAACAAGACCACATGAGCACTTGTGCAAGACCGCATAAGAAAGACCGCATGGAAAAGTAAGTGCAAAGCCAAACCACATGAGCAATATATTTATCAAGATTTGTGCTTATAAATAGGACCCCATGGGTCCTCATTTGGGGACCATCTCACGACGGCCCAAGGCTACCGGACCGTGACCAGTGTCGGGACGCCGCCAGAATGCCCGAGCACCATTTCCGACCAAACTTCACCCATAGCCTCAAAATCCCGGCCTGAGTCTAGATCCGGTGTGCTTCCAGACTGGGGACAGATCTAGAAGGCTGTTCCAACACCATCTCACCTCTATCATCTCACTTCTACCATTGTTCTACCTCATTATACCCATGCAATCCTGGAGATAGACACGACAATCGAGGCAGAGAGACAGGCATCATCGACCACAACGGAGCAGTTCCGGAGACTGCGACGATCTACACTGAGCTGTCACAGATCTACTCTTCTGCTCCGACGATGCTTTCTTTCTCTCTCTTCTCTTTCTTTGTTGCTCCCTCTATGAGGAGCGAGTAGTTCCATTCACTGGGGTGCGGGGACTAGCCCCGCTGCCCGTGTTTTGTGACTTGTACTAAAAAGATGTTATCATTCTGATTCAATACTAAATCGTTTCATACATGCTTGAATGTTGGCCGCGTTCTTGTATGCATCTATTGTCTTTCGTTGTGGTTTGTCTACGACCGCCCTTGGGACTCAAATACTGATTTAGTATTGGTTTCTGGTGTGTGTATCCACCACACATCCGTTTCGGTATCTAGGAACACTTTCCAAGGAGTGGAGTAAACTCACCTCCATCGTTGTACTTTTGTACTATGAAATGGAATCAGTTGACGTACAAAAGTGCAACCTTGACAGGTCAAGGAACACACTCTGAGGAGAGAGTGGTGCAAAGTACTTGACCATTCGTTCGGGAATGGATGACGTTGCAACACTCTCACGTTTCTCGTAGCTATATCCTCGAAAGAGGGATAGTCTATAAGGATACTAATCGATTTGGTAATTATCGCTCGCTTGTTAGTCTTCCGATGCATGTTTCACGAGGTTGAGTAAGATTTTCTCTTCGGAGACTACATATCTTCATTGACATGTAGATACGTACCGGATGAGAGTTACTCAACCCGTGAAGGATGTGTACATTGCTCTTGTCCTATAAGACATCAGTATTGTACAACATCCATGTATCTTGCTTACAAGTCTTGCTATGTTTGGTACAAGTACAATTCATGTGTAGTGGTGGCGAATACCCGCATCACCCCAGTGATCCATCATCATTTGCTAATCTTAGATTTTAATCCATAAACTAGTTTTTATTCTTGCCTTTACTTTTGCACGTTTTAGGTTAAATAACTCAAATCAAACTTCTGGTCTTAGATGAATAACTTAGATTGATACGAAACAAGAAAAAGACACTCAGATTCTTAACGTTGTCCCTTGGGTTCGATCCTAAATCTGTACTATGATAAGGCTTCCACACTCTTGTGGGGTTGGAGCATTTATCTAGCACCAGTAGTAGGTAAACCTATTGAGGACATCAACTCCCTAGGGTTTTTGGTGCATATTAGGACTTCCATTGGAAGAGTAATCTTTTGGTGTAAGTTCTAGCTTCATCAGTTTGATATATAATTTTGTTATTTTTAGACAATCCTAACATTTTGTATGAATTAAAAAAAATAAACCTTCATACCTTAAACATGGGCCACATGGTGCCTTCCCATTGTTCAGTGCTTATGATGACCCAGTGACACATTAAGACAAGGTTCATGTCTTGAGTTCTTCTTTGAACCAGCCATTTGGGTTCAGTTCACTATGTTGAACCTGTTGGCTAAATTGGACATTATTATAAATCCCTTTGTTTTGATGATGACAAACATTTCATTACTGTGGAATTCACTTTCTATTTGAGTGTTTCAGAGATAACCAAAAAAGGTGGTGGATAAGACTTGGAAGATCCTTATGCTCAAAATTGCTTTATTTTCATGATTGTAATCAATGTAAAAACTTGTACAAGTTTATAATGTACAAGTACTTAGATATCATGTAAATCAAGCATTAGATCTTCCTATCCACTCACAACACTTAGATAGGTCACCCCCCAAGATAGTATCATAGTTGCATATTGATACACACACTTAGTACATATCTAGAACCACCAAAACAAGGACTATCTCGGTCGAACAAATTCTCAACCGAGAGAAAATCGGTCGAACAACTTCTTGACTGAATATGTCCTCAGTCTAATGCACAAACACCTTTGCATAACCTGCTAAATTCTATCATTGAGAAAGTTTCAGTCGAACTTTACTTCGACTGAGATTGAGTTTCGAGCACGTTCTATAGCTGTTAGACTTGGTGGGAAAAAGTGGTTAGGAGTTGAGTTGAACGTTGCAAATCCACTAACCTCAGTCTCCCACTTAATCGAAGAAAAATTCGACCGAGAACAACTCGGTCGACAAAGAGTTCGACCGAGCTACATTCTGGACTGCACTTTTCAGCATTAAACAAATTGTCATTGCAATATAATTAGTGGACACATAACGACTAGTTGAGCACTAAGAACACCCTACAAGGTGTCTAGAACATCCCCAAGCATTAGCAAACAACTCCTATAAATAGTATAAGCTATAGGACACCCATACCATCACGTGTGCATACAATTACACTTGATATTCAATCTTTGTGAACAACAAGCTGAGGTTCACTTGCAATCTGTTCTACATTAGTGTCCTACATCTTAGTATCTCCTAGCCACCACACTACCACATTCATCCGCAATGGATAGGAGATCAATACGCTTGATATAGGATCAAAGAGCTGTACTCAATTGGTATCATAGCAGGCTTCAAGGAACTTTAACAAGTCTTGAAGAAAATGGGGGATGGAGTACTAAACAACCTCAATTTGGAAGGAACACTTGTAGCTAGGCCTCCACCATTTGATGGCACCAACTACTACTATTGGAAGAGGAGGATGAAATTCTACTTTCAAGGGATCAGCTGAGATCTTTGGAGAATGGTCTCAAATTCCTACACTCTTCCTCAAATAGAGTATGCTACATGGAATGCAAATACAGTAAAATTGGCTCAATTGAATGCAAAACCTGTAAGTATCCTTTATTGTTCAATTTCCATATGTGAGTTTAATAGAATATAAAATTATGAAACTGCATATGAAATATGGCATAGACTCTCTATTACTTATGAAGGAACTGTTCAAGTAAAGAATTCCAAAATTTGTATACTTAAACAAAAGTTTGAACAGTTTCATATGGAACCAAATGAGTATATTAGTGAAATATGCAAAGTTTTCTTCTACTGTTAATGGTTTGAATGCATTAGATAAAGCCATTAGTGAAGAGGATCAAGTGTCTAAAATTCTTAGGTCACTTCCTCCCAAGTACAAGCCTAAGGTGCCTGCAATTGAATAAGGCAATGACCTCACTCGACTGAGGTGGAACAACTCATTAGAAACTTAGAAGCACATGAGGCAACATTAGAGGAAGAAGAAAGATTAGCAACTGAACACAAAAAGGAGAAAAGAAAGGACATTGCATCCAAAGCATCAACCAAGATTAGTCATGACACAAATGAAGAAGATAGTGAAGAACATACTCTCATTGTAAACGGTAAGCAGTATATAAGTTTTAAAACTAACAAAACTTCTAGTGTTTCTTCCTCCAGGTGCTTTGAATGTGGCAAAAAGGGACACTTAAAAGGTGATTGTCCCAAACTTAAGAAGGGAAAGAAATTATCTCACAAGAAGAAAGAAAAAGCCTACAAAGCTACATGGGATGATTCAAGTGATGATAGTAAAGATGGAGAAGAAGAAGTAGAGTGCCTTATTGCTACAACAAATGAAGAAGAAGATGAGGTAAGACTTTTTTATTTATCTAAAGAAGAGTTAGTTGCTAGCATTGAGGAATTACATGATAAATATATTGATTGTAAAAAGAAACTTAAAAGAGTTACTAAAACTAATGAGGATTTCTATGCTCAATTAAATGATATTGCTTCTAAAAAGGAAAGTATTATATCCGAAAATTCTTCCTTGAAATCATCTTTTAATGATTGCAATAAAAAGTTGCTTACTCTTGAAACGAATCATAATTTTCATTACCAAGAAAAGGTTGAATTACTTGAAAAATTGAATGATCTTCAAACACAACCTATCTTGTGTACTCATTAAGATTATGATGCTATTGTTAAGGAAATAGATGCTTTATCATCTGATCTAGATCAAGGAAAGATAGATATCAAAAAGAAAATGAATGAGATTGCTAAGTTACAAAAAGAAGTTAATAGCTTGAGAAATAATGGTATTCTTGATAAGATCCTAAAGAATTCTTTTGGTCACGTTGGAAGAAGAAGTTTAGGATATGTTCCAAAGCTAAACTCTTATCAACCTAAACCTAGGAGAACTCAAGCACCCAAGACCAAAATCATATTTGTACCCAAGAACACAATTCAAAATCCTAGAATGAGAAATGAAATTGATTCCATATGTTGTCACTATTGCTTGCGTCTTAGACATTATTCCTTCTCATGTCCTCACAAGAAAAAGGATGTTGAGTTGGTATGGGTTCCAAGACCCTCAAACTAAACACAAATAATTAAGTTGAGATATGACCAAAGACTCTAATTTGACTATCTTTATGTCCTATCTCAACTTAACATGGACCAAAGTAATTTAATCCATAACTTGTATACACATAATTTTGAACAGACTTACAGAGATATTCTCGGTCGACAAATAATTTGACAGAAAGTAAGTCGGTCGAGACACTATTCGACCAACAAAGGCTCTGTATTGGACCTGAAATAACTGGAAAAACAGTAAATCACTCGGTCAAAATATAGTTTGATCGAGATATCAGTCGGTCAAAAATTTGTGGACTGAATCTAAAGATGGTACAACTTGTAGTCAACCTGTAAAAATCTGGATAAAAATAGTAACTCACTCAGTCAAAAAGAACTTTGACCGAAAGGAAATTGGTCAAGAAAGAATTGTTTGGGTTTTAGGGGAGACAGAGAAGGCAGCGGAAACAAAAATTTCTCCCCAAACCCATACCAAGGAAACGCGTCAACGTCTATATAATAGGAAAGGATGGTTTGTAGAATCATACCTTGTCCCGAGGCTTGCTCGGCGACAATACCTCGCGCCTTGCGCGGTCTTCAACTCCGGTCTTGGACGGCGTCTGTGCAGCTCCTGGTCGCACCGGGACTGACTCCTCCTCCTCCTACCGGACTGTCGGATGACAGTTGTCCTCCTGAGCGGCAGTGTCCTCCCGTCTCTGTAGTAGTCCACACGGACCACCTGGAACTCCACTCTACTTGTCCCACAAGGAAGTGGAAGGAGTCGCACCCTCCTGTTGACGTACTAGTCACCAACACACTCTCCTGCTACCAGTTGCAACTGCAGTTGTCCTTCCCTTGCTGCACCTCCCTTTTGCAGGAAGCACTTGCTCGAGATCTCTCACGGTTACCAAAACCAGAGAGAACGACAACTTCGCAAAGCAACCGGCTTGCATTGAGTTGTTCTTTGAGAAGCCCCCAATACCCCTATATATATAGGCGGGTCACGGGACAGGGTTCTCTGTGCCCGACAATATGGGACTAAAGCAGGAGTAGAAGGGTTCGAGAATTTTCCACAAAAAGCAACCGGTTCACAACTTGAAATGATCGGTTCACAACTGAACCGATCGGTTCGGCCATTGAGCCGATCGGTTGGACCTGAGCCGATCGTTTGGGGCACTCCAACCGATCAGTTGGTGCCCTGAACTGATCGGTTCATAGTCCTAATCCGGCTCAAAAAGACTTTCCTTGTTTCGTTCCCAATTGGTATCGAATACCAATGTTATTTCCAATCGAATTGGGCCCTTTGAAACCAAAGGAAAATTCTTGCCGACATAACTTTCCCAACTGGTCGGTTACACCAGTTGAGCCAATCGGTTCAACTCTTGAACCGGTCGTTTCAACCTGGGCATGAGCCGATCGGCCTGGACACTCCAGCTGACCGGTTCAGCACCTCAGCCGACCGGTTCATCACATGAGCCGATCGGTTGGGAGAACAGGTTGGGCAAAATCAGTCTATTGCGATTTCAATCAATCTGATACTCCAATCAATGCGTCCAACACCTTGAACCATACGATATTCATCCATCGACTGATTGAGTGTTTAACTGAACTACTAAACTCCTTTAGTAATCAATCTAAACATTGCTTTGTGGATGAAACTCCTCTTCCAAGTTAAATCCTATGTGTGTGACCCTGCAGGTCCATTTCACGTTGGCAGTGAAAGTCTATAACACTTATGACTTCACAAGCAAAGAGCGGTTCCTAGTCACACATCATTGCTACCCAAGTGAAAGTAGAAAGTTGGAGAACAACTTTCATCCTACAATCCGTGAATGGTGTTACAGTGAATGTATCATTCCTTTGTCACTGATATCCCGAATGAACTCAAGGCATGGAACAGTCATCCTGTCAACGTTCATTCACTTTCTTGATCTCAGAGTAGATTGAAGGAGATATGTATGACATCAATATCGCATATTGATTCACACATGTGTGCGCACGCCTATCTCAATCCTACTCATCAAGTGGCCTTGGATATCAAACTCCCTTAGGAGGGACAAATCCCATATATATCACTCACCCCTCAAAAGCCCCATGTGTCAAAGCCACCCAATCATCACCTTTATAACAACCCATGTTTCAGGACTGCGTCTGATGATGTCAAAGTGTGCCCAACGACATGTGTTGAGTGTAGTGATTTCAGGTCTAAGAATCACACTCACCACCATCACTGTGAGTACAGACTGTGACTACCATCTCATGGTTCCATGTGTCAAACTCACGGTGGGTCTGTCCGGTACCTTGTTCTCTAACAAGTACCTATGTGTTTGGTTTGATATCTCTATATCATGACTAATGAGATTCTGTCATCAACCAACACCACAATCTAGTCTTGTGTGTCATTGCTGTCTATCTACCTTCCACAATGACATTCGACTAGGGACATAACAAGAATGTACAAACTCTTAGCATCCGTATGATCTCATCGTTCAGGTCATGAACCTGAAGGCATACGTCATTGAGTACCGTCATTCTCTAGACATTCAATCTGTTCTATCACTATCTCATATGACTGAACCAGAAAGAATTGGAAGCTTGCCTTTGATGTTTATCAAATCAATCTTAATGTATCCCACCAATCATCCCATGATTGGCTCTCATGGCATATATACCAACAGACTCCCACTTGCACTGCGAGCCAATCACCCTTGAATCATATTCATAGTGATTTTCAAACATGTCCCACATGTCACTGTGCTCTAGTGCCAACATAGTGAGTAATGGCAACATTTTGCTAAAGTTTGTACAAATTGCATGTATCACATCTCTTCGCTGTACGTCACACGTATGAGATGGAGTTGCTGTAATATGCGATCTAGTATTCCTTTGCTAACCTTTAGCCACATTGCATGATCAAGGATTCCAGACTTGTCATCAATGAGTGGAATATCTATAAGTTCATCTCATGAACTTCCAGATCCATATAGTATCTACTGGTGTTCTCTAACACATAGATACTTGGCATTTCCTTTTAAATAGTTTTATTGGAACATTTCCAATTATCAACCAACTTTCACTTTTATACATCCTATGTATATTTTGTGATTAATTTTCTGTCCTTTCGGAAGTTCGCATCAATGTAACTCTTTACATCAAACTCTTCCTTATCTCCATAGAACTAGTACTTCCCAAGTACTTATCAAGTTCTTATGATATTCCAGTAACCCTTACTGGAATCAGACAGACATCCACTCGTCATGTCCCACATACAAGTTATCAGGATGAGCACATCATATTGTCATGTCCTACATACAACATGATGAATGCATTTTATTCTTGCCATGTCATACATGTAAGACAATGGGATGATTACATACATGATAGATCCATATCTATTCTTAGTGTTCCCATTCTTCATAAGAATTGGACACTTGGCCTTGGGATACTAACTCCATGTAACATGGACAAGTTTTCTCCCACTGAATATGTGCATACTGAACACTTCAGTACAGATTGCCAATGTATGCTTTCTCTTTCCAGGTCAAGAGATTTTCGAGAACTATCTCTATAGATCTCTATTCCTATCACATAGGAAACATCTCTATCTTCCTTAAAGATAATTTCCACTTTTGGATTTCCATTCTTGAACAATTCCATTTCACATCAATATGTGGAATGTGAATACGTTCCCACTAAATCACAGATCCCTTTTTTATCTTTGACATATCAGTCAAAACCCTTTGACTATATCATCAAAATAAAGATCCAATTTTGAGTTTCTTGTATTCAATCAATCACATTGATTAGTCCATTGTAACTTATAGACTTCATTTGCATTAGTGGATTCATAAACCTTATAGGCTGTGTCACGTACACATCCTGGTTTTATTCCTCATAGGAATGCGGTTTTAGTATCCATATGCCAAATGTCTTAGCCATTAAGTTGCAATCAACAAGCATCATCCTTCTTAAAATGTTATCCATGTGTCTTAACACTTAAGACTCATCTGCACTTATGGATATGATCCAATGAGTGCTACCATCAAAGTCATACCTTATGGTTCACATGGAAGTCATTTAGGATGTAATGGTTTTAAACCATAACTCAAGATTCGGTTCCTCATATTCATCTTGATAGTTGACTCATCACATGAACAACTCATCACATAGATAATTGAGGTGTATCTGTTAAAGATATAAGAACTCACAACTCTTGTGATTCTTAATTTCTTTTATTAGTGTGGGGTATTCTTTTATTAAGAAGAATTCAGTTATTCGATAATCATTCTCTAACTCCTTAGAGTATGATTCCTTCTTGATTTAGACATCACCATGCCTTAATCATGAGTTCACTATGATACATTATCATAATCACTCGTAAGGATCTCAAACATTTGGTTCAAGTGTTTCACTCATTGATCTCATCAAGAATTAACACTTCACCAAATTTGCACTTCATCTATGAAAATCTTGAACATTTCAAGATATTCATATTGGTATTTCTCTAAACATCATTAGAAGTATTAGCATTTGTTCCAATAGGTATGTAAATACATCACATGTATTATACCTAATAGGATAATCATTCTCGCACTACCATTAGTGAAGATTGATTAATCATGTCCAAGATATTCATGTCTCTTACTGGTTCTCTAACCAAAAGAGTCTAGATTTATCCATCATATGGAAACTAGAAATGAATTTCTTATGATATATGCTAATTTAATTGTTTGAGTTATCAATAACTTTAGGTATCATTTTATCTTATGCATACCATGTATCACAAGATAAACAAGGCATTGCCACAAATATCATATCTTTAAGATTGAAACATCAACTTTATTAATTGCCATCATTGTCATACAATATGCAAGAATAAAGTGTTTCTATATATTAGAAATATATGAAATAGCAGTTCTCAACTCTATTTCGTGCCCATTTAGGCTGAAATAAACTAAAAGATACTCCTATCTATGGCAGCAACACTTGCTCCAATGGTGGGTACTTCTTTCTTGGTCCTTTCACAAAGGCCTTCACTTCTTTGCGGATATTGCATATCATATATGACATATCCATATCTTGGTATCATATACCTCAGATAAAGAAGCGGTTCATTTCATGATACCTTAGGTGGAGATCTCCATCCCCTCCTTCATCTTCTTTTGTTCTTCCAGACATAGAAGGCAATTCCCTCATACACCCTTTCCCCATGTGCCTTGAGGCTGAAGACGGCTTGGATTGCTGGCTAGCATCAGAACACTTCTTTGCTTTGCCCTTATCCTTGCCCTTAAGAATTACCTTTCTCTTTGATCATATCAAAGATTATGGTTTGTCTTTCTTCATCTTTGCCTCTACTATCCTCAACATGTCCAACAACTCTGTCAACGCATGTGAAAGTTGTTCATGTTGTAGCTTATCATGAATTGTATGATCCTCGCAACATTTGCAGTATCATACCAATAGCCAACTCTTGGCTCAGAGGGAATCCTTCTTAGTCAGGTTTTTCCACATACCCAATCACATTGAGTGTGTGAATCCCTTACTGGATCTCCTTCTGTCATGACATACTAGGACAGTGTCTTGGAGACATCATATGTCTCATGTTGTCTATGCAACTCATAGTTCAGAGAACACAACGTCAAGCACTCCTCATCAATGTCTTTCTCAGTACGCTTCCATAACCATACTTTCAGCCATTGATGTGGTGGGATCGAGTTCATCTGGTTCTGGTATAACTAGGACTTAGAGATTTCTCTCTTTGACTGAGAACACTTCTCATCATCCTAACTAGTCGTGGAATTATTCCCATTCAATTTGTTAGTCTCAAAGACCTATCACAAATAAAGTGATTTGTTGATTAACCATTTATATTAACAAAAAGGAAATATGTGCAATTTTAGTCCAAAACTCATTTTTGACTTATTTGATTGATTTGAAAAATTGACGATAAAATTAGGCCTTTAATTAATTATCGCTCCCACTATTTTACTTCAAATTGATAGCCCTCACCATCAATTCGGAAGATTGCAGCGTACAACCTTCTAGTGGGCAAGATCTTGAAATCCTCTAAGCCATGGACCAGCTAGGCCTGTCACCTACAACATAGATCTCTCAGGTAGGCAACTTTTGCCAATTGCATCATATGCAACTCTTGATAAGATGTCATATACAACTCCTTGCAATGATCGTCTCCATGCCTCAAGGTGCTAGATCCTATCTAGGTCACCTTGTTAAGTCCGACCCAAAGCAAACACGATGAATATGCACCCTGCTTGGGTAGACCCACACATTCATCCTTCACGCTTCCACGAGGTAGACGGTGCACCACGCTAGGGCGTGCCCACACTTGGTCGAACAAGCTTTTCACGTGTGTCGCATTTGGAAGGCATCTAAAACTTAATATTTTAATGAGGGATTTGGTTTTTATATACATATACATATCCAATCACCACAATACATAGTACGTATCATATACATGCTATATCCCACAGAAAACATGCACAAACGATAAAAAGCGATGATTATGGCCATCCTAATGTGATTCCTCGAGCCAAGAGGAATCACGGTCATCTAGGTCTACATCACATGCAACCTGTACAAGATGAACTCTGTGCCTTGCCATCCGAGTTGATCAACTCATCACATGAATGATCTGTACTCTCCAGCCGGTCGTCTGGGTACTCCCCTAAAACACATGGCTTTTATCATTTTGTGCATGTTTTCTGTGGGATATAGCATGTATATGATACGTACCATGTATTGTGGTGATTGGATATGTATATGTATATAAAACCAAATCCCTCATTAAAATATTAAGTTTTAGATGCCTTCCAAATGCGACACACGTGAAAATCTTGATCGACCAAGTGTGGGCACGCCCTAGCGTGGTGCACCGTCTATCTCGTGGAAGTGTGAAGGATGAATGTGTGGGTCTGCCCTAGCAGGGTGCATGTTCATCGTGTTTGCTTTGGGTCGGACTTAACAAGGTGACCTAGATAGGATCTAGCGCCTTGAGGCATGGAGATGATCATTGCAAGGAGTTGTATATGACATCTTATCAAGAGTTGCATATGATGCAATTGGCAAAAGTTGCCTACCTGAGAGATCTATGTTGTGGGTGACAGCCCTAGCTGGTCCATGGCTTAGAGGATTTCAGGATCTTGCCCACTAGAAGGTTGTACGCTGCAATCTTCCGAATTGATGGTGAGGGCTATCAATTTGAAGTAAAATAGTGGGAGCGATAATTAATTAAAGGCCTAATTTTATCGTCAACCTTTCAAATCAATCAAATAAGTCAAAAATGAGTTTTGGACTAAAATTGCATATTTTCTTTTTGTAGTTCAAATGGAAACAAACAATAACAACTTTTCTTTGCGATCGGTCCTTGACAAGGACAAGCTAAATGGGACAAACTTCCATGACTGGTATCGGACATTGAGAATTGTTCTCACTCAAGAGCGTAAGCTCTATGTCGTGGATACTCCAATTCTAGAGGAACCCGCTCCTAATGCACCAAAGGCAGAAAGGGATGCTTACAAGAAGCATTCTGATGATGCCATTGATGCAAAGTGCTTGATGCTATGTTCAATGAACCATGAGTTGCAAAGGCAACATGAGAACATGGGTGTCATAGAGATGATTCTGCATCTCAGGAACATGTATGAAGATCAGGCACGGCAAGAGAGGTACAATGTTTCTGGGGCGTTGTTCAAGTGCGTCATGACAGAAGGAGATCCAGTTGGTCCTCACACACTCAAGATGATTGGGTATGTGGAGAACCTGCAGAGACTGGGATTTCCATTGAGCCAAGAGTTGGCTACTGACGTGATAGTGCAATCGTTGCCAGAATCTTACAGTCAGTTTGTGATGAACTACAACATGAACAACTTTGATAGCCCACTGTCAGAGTTGTTGGGCATGTTGAGGACAATCGAGTTACAGATGAAGAAGGACAAGCCTAAAGTTGTGATGGTGATCACGAGCAAGAAAGGCAAGTCCAAGCGCAAGGGAAAGGGAAAAGCTAAGAAAGGTTCTGAAGCTAGCCAGGAGTCCAAGCCATCTTCAGCTCTCAAGGCCAAGGGAGGCGTGACCAAGAAAGGAAATTGCCACCATTGTCAAAATCCAGGACATTGGAAAAGGAATTGTCCTCTCTACCTGGAAGAACAAAAGAAGAAGGAGGCGACTGAAGCCTCTACTTGAAGGTGTCATGTAAATAAACTTGTAACACTTTTTGAGGTATATGATACCAAGATGTAAAGTGTAAAGCATTCTTACTTGGGGCAAGTGTTGCCTTTATAGATAGGAATATTTTAGTTTATTTTCAGCCAATAAGGCATGTAATACAGTTATGAACTGCTATTTCATACTTGCCTATAGATAGAAACACTTTATTTTTGCATATTGTGTGACAATGATGGCAATTAATAAAGAGATGTTACAATTTATAAAGATGTGATCTTTGTGGCAATGGCTTATTTATCTTATGATATTTGATATGCATAAGATAAGACGATACCTAAAAGTTATAGATAACTCAAACAATTTAATTAGCATGAATCATGAGAAATTCATTTCTAGTTTCCATGTGATGGATAAATCTAGACTCTTTTGGTTATAGAACCAGTAAGAGACATGAATATCTTGGACATGATTAATCAATCTTCACAAATGTAGTGGGAGAATGATTATCCTATTAGGTATAATACATGTGATGTATTTACATACCTATTGGAATAAATGCTAATACTTCAAATGGTGTTTAGAGAAATACCAATATGAATGTCTTGAAGTGTTCAAGATTATCATAAATGAAGTACAAATTTGGTAAAGTATTAATTCTTGATGAGATCAATGAATAAAATACTTGGACCAAATGTTTGAGATCCTTATGAGTGATTATGATAGTGTATCATAGTGAACTCATGATTAAGGCATGGTGATGTCTAAATCAAGAAGGAATCATACTCTAAGGAGTTAGAGAATGATTATCAAATAACTGAATTCTTCTTAATAAATGAATACCCCACACTAATAAAAGAAATTAAGAATCACAAGGGTTGTGAGTTCTTATATCTTTAACAGATACACCTCAATTATCTATGTGATTAGTTGTTCATGTGATGAGTCAACTATGAAGATGAATATGAGGAACCGAATCTTGAGTTATGGTTTATGACCATTACATCCTAAATGACATCCATGTGAACCATAAGGTATGACCTTGATGGTAGCACTCATTGGATCATATCCATAAGTGCAGATGAGTCTTAAGTGTTAAGACACATGTATAACATTTTGAGAAGGATGACGCTTGTTGCGACTTAATGACTAAGAAATTTGGCATATGGATACTAAAACCGCATTCCTATGAGGAATAAAACCAGGATGTGTACGTGACACAGCCTATAAGGTTTATGAATCCACTAATGCAAATGAAGTCTATAAGTTACAATGGACTAATAAATGTGATTGATTGAATACAAGCAACTCAAAATTGGATCTTTATTTTGATGATATAGTCAAAGGGTTTTGACTGATATGTCAAAGATAAAGAAGGGATCTGTGATTTAGTGGGAGCGTGTTCACATTCCACATATTGATGTGAAATGGAAATGTTCTAGATTGGAAATCCAAAATTGGAAATTATCTTTAAGGAAGATAGAGATGTTTCCTATGTGATAGGAATAGAGATCTATAGAGATAGTTCTTGGAAAATCTCTTGACCTGGAAAGAGAAAGCATACATTGGCAATCTGTACTGAAGTGTTCAGTATGAAAAGATGCAGTGGGAGAAAATTTGTCCATGTTACATGGAGTTAGTATCCCAAGGCCAAGTGTCCAATTCTTATGAAGAATGGGAACACTAAGGATAGATATGGATCTATCATGTGTGTAATCATCCCATTATCTTGCATGTATGACATGGCAAGAATAAAATGCATTCATCATCTTGTATGTAGGACATGGCAATATGATGTACTCATCCTGATAACTCGTATGTAGGACATGACGAGTGGATGTATGTCTGCTTCCAGTAAGGGTTACTGGAATACCATAAGAACTTGATAAGTGCTTGTGAAGTACTAGTTCTATGGAGATAAGGAAGAGTTCGATGTAAAGAGTTACATTGATGCGAACTTCCGAAAGGACAGAAAATTAATCGCAATATATATACATAAGATGTATAAAAGTGAAAGTTTGTTGATAATTGGAAATGTTCCAATAAAGCCATTTGAAAAAGGGAAATGTCGAGTATCTATGTGTTAGTAAACAGCAGTGGATACTATATGGATCTGAAAGTTCATGGGATGAACTTATATTCCGCTCATTGATGACAAGTCTGGAATCCTTGATCATGCAATGTGGCTAAAGGTTAGCAAAGGAATACTAGATCGCATATTACGGAAACTCCATCTCATACGTATGACGTATAGTGAAGAGATGTGAGACATGCAATTTGTACAGACTTTGGCAAGGTGTTGTCATTACTCACTATGTTGGCACTAGAGCACAGTAACATGTGGGACATGTTTGAAGATCACTATGAATATGATTCATGGGTGATTGGCTCGTAGTGCAAGTGGGAGTCTGTTGGTATGTATGCCCTGAGAGCCAATCATGTGATGATTGGTGGGATACATTAAGATTGATTTGATAAACATCAAAGGCAAGCTTCCAATTCTTTATGGTTCAGTCATATGAGATAGTGATAGAACAGATTGAATGTATAAAGAATGACAATACTCAATGACGTATGCCTTCAGGTTCATGACCTGAACGATGAGATCATACTAATGCTAAGAGTTTGTACATTCTTGTTATGTCCCTAGTCGGATGTCATTGTGGAAGGTAGATAGACAGCAATGACACACAAGACTAGATTGTGGTGTTGGTTGATGACAGAATCTCATTAGTCATGATATAGAGATATCAAACCAAACACATAGGTACTTGTTAGAGAACAAGTGTACCGGACAGACCCACCGTGAGTTTGACACATGGAACCATGAGATGGTAGTCATAGTCAGTACTCACAGTGATGGTGGTGAGTGTGATTCTTAGACCTGAAATCACTGCACTCAACACATGTCGTTGGGCACACTTTGACATCATCAAACGTAGTCCTGAAACATGGGTTGTTATAAAGGTGATGATTGGGTGGCTTTGACACATGGGGCTTTTGAGGGGTGAGTGATAGATATGGGATTTGTCCCTCCTGAGGGAGTTTGATATCCATGGCCACTTGATGAGTAGGATTGAGAAAGGTGTGCACGCATGTGTGAATCAGTATGTGATACTGATGTCATACATATCTCTTCCAGTCTACTCTGAGATCAAGGAAGTGAATGAACGTTGATAGGATGACTGTTCCATGCCTCGAGTTCATTCGGGATATCAGTGACAAAGGAATTATACATTCGCTGTAACACCATTCACGGATTGTAGGATGAAAGTTGTTCTCCAACTTTCTACTTTCACTTGGGTAGCACTGATGTGTGACTAGGCACCGCTCTTTGCTTGTGAAGTCATAAGTGTTATGGACTTTCACTGCCAACGTGAAATGGACCTGCAGGGTCACACACATAGGATTTAACCTGGAAGAGGAGTTTTGTCCACAAAGCAATGTTTAGATTGATTACTAAAGGAGTTTAGTAGTTCAATTAAGCACTCAATCAGTCGATAGCTCAATATCTTATGGTTCAAGGTGTTGGACGCATTGATTGGAGTATCGGATTGATTGAAATCGCAATTGACTGATTTTTCCCAACCTGTGCTCCCAACCGATCGGTTCATGTGATAAACCGGTCGGCTAAGGTTGCTGAACCGGTCGGCTGGAGTGTCCAGGCCGATCGGCTCATGCCCAGGTTGAAACGACCGGTTCAAGGGTTGAACCGATCGGCTCAACTGGTGCAACCGACCAGTTGGGAAAAGTCATGTCGGCAAGAATTTTCCTTTGGTTTCAAATTGCCCAATTCGATTGGGAATAATATTGGTATTCGATACCAATTGGGAAAGAAACAAGGAAAGTCTTTTTGAACCGGATTAAGACCATGAACCGATCGGTTTAGGGCACCAACCGATCGGTTGGAGTGCCCCAAACGGTCGTCTCAGGTCCAACCGATCGGATCAATGGCCGAACCGATCGGTTCAGTTGTGAACCGATCATTTCAAGTTGCGAACCGGTTGCTTTTTGTGGAAAATTCTCGAACCCTTCTACTCCTGCTTTAGTCCCGCATTGCCCGGGATGGAGAACCCTGTCCCATGACTCTCCTATATATATAGGGGTATTGGGGGCTTCTCACAGTACAACTCAGTGCAACCAGTTGCTCTGCAAGTTGTCATTCTCTCTGGTTTTGGTAACCGTGAGAGAGCCCGAGCAAGTGCTTCCCGCAAAAGGGAGGTGCAGCAAGGGAAGGACAACTGCAGTTGCAACAGGAGGCAGGAGAGCGTGTTGGCGACTAGTATGTCAACAGGAGGGTGCGACTCCTTCCACTTCCTTGTGGGACAAGGAGAGTGGAGTTCCAGGTGGTCCGTGTGGACTACTACAGAGGCGGGAGGACACTGCCGCTTAGGACGACAACTGTCATCCGACAGTCCGGTTCGAGTAGGAGTTGTTAGTCCCGGTGCGACCAGGAGCTGCACAGACACCGTAGAAGTCCGGAGTTGAAGATCGCGCATGGCGTGAGGTATTGTCGCCGAGCAAGCCTCGGGACAAGGTATGATTCCGCAAACCATCCTTTCCTATTATATAGACGTTGACGCGTTTCCTCGGTATGGGTTGTGGGAGAAAATTTTTGTTTCCGCTGCCTTCTCTGTCTCCCCTAAAACCCAACAGTATGATACCACTGTTGAAAATCTGTTGGTGTGTATGCCCTGAGAGCCAATCATGGGATGACTGATGGGATACATTAAGATTGATTTGATAAAAATCAAAGGCGAGCTTCCAATTCTTTCTGGTTCAGTCATATGAGATAGTGATAGAACAAATTGAATGTCTAGAGAATGACAGTATTCAATGACGTATGCTTTCAGGTTGAGGACCTGAACGATGAGATCATACGGATGCTAAGAGTTTGTACATTCTTGTTATGTCCCTAGTCGGATGTCATTGTGGAAGGTAGATAGACAACAATGACACACAAGACTAGATTGTGGTGTTGGTTGATGACAAAATCTCATTAGTCATGATATAGAGATATCAAACCAAACACATAGGTACTTGTTAGAGAACAAGGTACCGGACAGACCCACCGTGAGTTTGACACATGGAACCATGAGATGGTAGTCACAGTCAGTACTCACAGTGATGGTGGTGAGTGTGATTCTTAGACCTGAAATCACTACACTCAACACATGTCGTTGGGCACACTTTGACATCATCAAACGCAGTCCTGAAACATGGGTTGTTATAAAAGTAATGATTGGGTGGCTTTGACACATGGGGCTTTTTGAGGGGTGAGTGATAGATATGGGATTTGTCCCTCCTGAGGGAGTTTGATATCCAAGGCCACTTGATGAGTAGGATTGAGATAGGCGTGTGCACGCATGTGTGAATAAATATGTGATATTTATAGATATCAAAAGGCTGAGGTGTTGAACCTTGCTCTGATACCACTGTAGGGTTTTGGAGGAGGCAAAGAAGCAGCGGAAACAAAAAAATTTCTCCCCAAACCCAGAACAAAAGGAATCGCGTCAACATCTATATAATAGGAAAGATGGTTTGTGAATCATACCTTGTCCTGAGGCTTGCTCGGCGACAATACCACGTGCCTTGCGCGGTCTTCATCTCCGGTCTTGGACGGTGTCTGTGCAGCTCCTGGTCGCACCGGGACTGAAGACTCCTCCTCCTACCGGACTGTCGGATGACAGTTGTCCTCTTGAGCGGCAGTGACCTCCCGCCTCTGAAGTAGTCCACACGGACCACCCGGAACTCCACTCTCCTTGTCCCACAAGGAAGTGGAAGGAGTCGCACCCTCCTGTTGACGTACTAGTCGCCAACACACTCTCCTGTTGTCAATTGCAACTGCAGTTTTCCTTCCCTTGCTACACCTCCCTTTGCGGGAAGGACTTGCTCGGGCTCTCTCTCAGTTACCAAAACCAGAGAGAACGACAACTTTGCAGAGCAATCAACTTGCACTGAGTTGTACTCTGAGAAGCCCCCAATACCCCTATATATATAGGCGGGTCATGGGACACGGTTCTCTGTGCCCGGCAATACGGGACTAAAGCAGGAGTAGAAGGGTTCAGGATTTTCCACAAAAAGCAACCATCTCGCAACCTGAACCGATCGGTTCACAAGTGAACCGGTCGGTTGGGGACCTGAACCGATCGGTTCACCACTGAACCGATCGTTTGGGACCCTTGAACCGACCAGTTCACTCATGAACCAGTCGGGTGGGGTTCCAGGTTGGTTCCCGATTGACTTTCCTTGTTTCTTTCCCAACTGGTATCAAATGCCAATATTATTCCCAATCGAATTGGGCAATTTGAAACGAAAGGAAAATTCTCACCAATCCTACTTTCCCAAGTTGCTCGATTGCACCAGTTGAACCGATCGGTTCAACACTTGAACCGGTCATTTCACTCTGTGCATGAGCCGATCGGTTCAACAATTGAGCTGACCGGTTCAGCAACCTCAGCCGACCGGTTCATCACATGAACCGATCGGTTGGGAATGCAGATTGTGCAGAATCAGTCAAATGTGATTTCAATCAATCTGATACTCCAATCAATGCGTCCAACACCTTGAACATTATGATATTGAGCTATCGATTAATTGAGTGTTTAATTGAACTACTACACTCCTTTAGTAATCAATCTAAACATTGCTTGTGGACAAAACTCCTCTTCCAGGTTAAATCCTATGTGTGTGACCCTGCAGGTCCATTTCACGTTGGCAGTGAAAGTCCATAACACTTATGACTTCACAAGCAAAGAGCGGTGTCTAGTCACACATCACTGCTACCCAAGTGAAAGTAGAAAGTTGGAGAACAAATTTCATCCTACAATCCGTGAATGGTGTTACAGTGAATGTATAATTCCTTTGTCACTGATATCCAGAATGAACTCGAGGCATGGAACAGTCATCCTGTCAATGTTCATTCATTTCCTTGATCTCAGAGTAGACCGAGTGAGATGTGTATGACATCAATATCATATATTGATTCACACATGCATGCGCATGCCTTTCTCAATCCTACTCATCAAGTGGCAAATGATATCAAACTCCCTTAGGAGGGACAAATCCCATATCTATCACTCACCCCTCAAAATCCCCATGTGTCAAAGCCACCCAATCATCACCTTTATAACAACCCATGTTTCAGGACTGCGTTTGATGATGTCAAAGTGTACCCAACGACATGTGTTGAGTGTAGTGATTTCAGGTCTAAGAATCACACTCACCACCATCACTGTGAGAGCTGACTGTGACTACCATGTCATGGTTCCATGTGTCACTCTCACGGTGGGTCTGTCCGGTACCTTGTTCTCTAACAAGTACCTATGTGCTTGGTTTGATATCACCATATCATGACTAATGAGATTCTGTCAGCAACCAACACACAATCTAGTCTTTAGTGTTATTGATGTCTATGGTTATTTCCACAATAACAACTGACTAGGGACCAAACAAGAAAGAATACTCTTAGCATTCGTATGATCTCATCGTTTAGGTCCTCAACCCAACAACATACGTCATTGAGTAAAACAATCTTTAGACATCTATCATGTTACACCATCATCTCAGAAATAGTCTAAACATATAGATTGGAAATTGCCTTTATTATTATTCAAATCAATTACAAAGTATCCCATTACAATCATCATATGACTTGCTCTATGGGCATACATACCAACAAATCCACTGTTGGGTACTAGGGGAGACAGAGAAGGCAGCGGAAACAAAAAAATTCTCCCCAAACCCATACCAAGGAAACGCGTCAACGTCTATATAATAGGAAAGGATGGTTTGTGGAATCATACCTTGTCCCGAGGCTTGCTCGGCGACAATACCTCACGCAATGCGCTGTCTTCAACTCCGGTCTTGGACGGCGTCTGTGCAGCTCCTGGTCACACCGGGACTGATGACTCCTCCTCCTACCGGACTATCAGATGACAGTTGTCCTCCTAAGCGGCAGTGTCCTCCCGCCTCTGTAGTAGTCCAAACGGACCACCTGGAACTCCACTATCCTTGTCCCACAAGGAAGTGGAAGGAGTCGCACCCTCCTGTTGACGTACTAGTCGCCAACACACTCTCCTGCTACCAGTTGCAACTGCAATTGTCCTTCCCTTGCTGCACCTCCCTTTTGCGGGAAGCACTTGCTCGGGATCTCTCATGGTTACCAAAACCAGAGAGAACGACAACTTCGCAAAGCAACCGACTTGCATTGAGTTGTACTTTGAGAAGCCCCCAATACCCCTATATATATAGGCGGGTCATGGGATAGGGTTCTTTGTGCCCGGCAATATGGGACTAAAGCAGGAGTAGAAGGGTTCGAGAATTTTCCACAAAAGGCAACCAGTTCGCAACTTGAAATGATCGGTTCACAACTGAACCGATCGGTTCGGCCATTGATCCGATCGGTTGGACCTGAGCCGATCGTTTGGGGCACTCCAACCGATCGGTTGGTGCCCTGAACCGATCGGTTCATAGTCCTAATCCGGCTCAAAAAGACTTTCCTTGTTTCGTTCCCAATTGGTATCGAATACCAATGTTATTTCCAATCAAATTGGGCAATTTGAAACCAAAGGAAAATTCTTGCCGACATGACTTTCCCAACTGGTCGGTTGCACCAGTTGAGCCGATCGGTTCAACTCTTGAACCGGTCGTTTCATCCTCGGCATGAGCCGATCGGCCTGGACACTCCAGCCGACCGGTTCAGCACCTCAGCCGACCGGTTCATCACATCAGCCGATCGGTTGGGAGCACAGGTTGGGCAAAATCAGTCAATTGCGATTTCAATCAATCTGATACTCCAATCAATGCGTCCAACACCTTGAACCATATGATTTTGAGCTATCGACTGATTGAGTGTTTAATTGAACTACTAAACTCCTTTAGTAATCAATCTAAACATTGCTTTGTGGATGAAACTCCTCTTCCAGGTTAAATCCTATGTGTGTGACCCTGCAGGTCCATTTCACGTTGGCAGTGAAAGTCCATAACACTTATGACTTCACAAGCAAAGAGCGGTGCCTAGTCACACATCATTGCTACCCAAGTGAAAGTAGAAAGTTGGAGAACAACTTTCATCCTACAATCCATGAATGGTGTTACAGTTAATGTATAATTCCTTTGTCACTGATATCCCGAATGAACTCAAGGCATGGAACAGTCATCCTGTCAACGTTCATTCACTTTCTTGATCTCAGAGTAGATTGAAGGAGATATGTATGACATCAATATCACATACTGATTCACACATGAGTGCGCACACCTATCTCAATCCTACTCATCAAGTGGCCTTGGATATCAAACTCCCTTAGAAGGGACAAATCCCATATCTATCACTCACCCCTCAAAAGCCCCATGTGTCAAAGCCACCCAATCATCACCTTTATAACAACCCATGTTTCAGGACTGCGTTTGATGATGTCAAAGTGTGCCCAATGACATGTGTTGAGTGCAGTGATTTTAGGTCTAAGAATCACACTCACCACCATCACTGTGAGTACTGACTGTGACTACCATCTCATGGTTCCATGTGTCAAACTCACGGTGGGTCTGTCTGGTACACTTGTTCTCTAACAAGTACCTATGTGTTTGGTTTGATATCTCTATATCATGACTAATGAGATTCTGTCATCAACCAACACCACAATCTAGTCTTGTGTGTCATTGTTGTCTATTTACCTTCCACAATGACATCCGACTAGGGACATAATTACAAACTCTTAGCATCCGTATGATCTCATCGTTCAGGTCATGAACCTGAAGGCATACGTCATTGAGTACTGTCATTCTCTAGACATTCAATCTGTTCTATCACTATCTCATATGACTGAACCAGAAAGAATTGGAAGCTTGCCTTTGATGTTTATCAAATCAATCTTAATGTATCCCACCAATCATCCCATGATTGGCTCTCAGGGCATACATACCAATAGACTCCCACTTGCACTGCGAGCCAATCACCCTTGAATCATATTCATAGTGATTTTCAAACATGTCCCACATGCCACTGTGCTCTAGTGCCAACATAGTGAGTAATGGCAACATCTTGCCAAAGTCAGTATAAATTGCATGTCTCTCATCTCTTCGATGTACGTCGCAGGTATGAGATGGAGTTGCCGTAATATGCGATCTAGTATTCCTTTGCTAACCTTTAGCCACATTGCATGATCAAGGATTCTAGACTTGTCATCAATGAGTGGAATATCTATAAGTTCATATCATGAACTTCCAGATCCATATAGTATCCACTGTTGTTCTCTAACACACAGATACTCGGCATTTCCCTTTTAAATGGTTTTATTGGAACACTTCCAATTATCAACAAACTTTTACTTTTATACATCCTATGTATATTTTGCGATTAAGTTTCTGTCCTTTCGGAAGTTCGCATCAATGTAACTCTTTACATCGAACTCTTCCTTATCTCCATAGAACTAGTACTTCCAAAGTACTTATCAAGTTCTTATGATATTCCAGTAACCCTTACAGGAATCAGACAGACATCCACTCGTCATGTCCCACATATGAGTTATCAGGATGAGCACATCATATTGTCATGTCCTACATACAACATGATGAATGCATTTTATTCTTGCCATGTCATACATGCAAGACAATGGGATGATTACATACATGATAGATCCATATCTATTCTTAGTGTTCCCATTCTTCATAAGAATTGGACACTTGGCCTTGGGATACTAATATCCATATAACATGGACAAGTTTTCTCCCACTGAATCTGTGCATACTGAACCCTTCAGTACAGATTGCCAATGTATGCTCTCTCTTTTCCAGGTCAAGAGATTTGTCGAGAACTATCTCTATAGATCTCTATTCCTATCATATAGGAAACATCTCTATCTTCCTTAAAGATAATTTCCACTTTTGGATTTCCATTCTAGAACAATTCCATTTCACATCAATATGTGGAATGTGAATACGCTCCCACTAAATCACAGATCCCTTCTTTATCTTTGACATATCAGTCAAACCCTTTGACTATATCATCAAAGTAAAGATCCAATTTTGAGTTGCTTGTACTCAATCAATCACATTGATTAGTCCATTGTAACTTATAGACTTCATTTGCATTAGTGGATTCATAAACCTTATAGGTTGTGTCACGTACACATCCTGGTTTTATTCCTCATAGGAATGCGGTTTTAGTATCCATATGCCAAATGTCTTAGTCATTAAGTTGCAATCAACAAGCATCATCCTTCTCAAAATGTTATCCATGTGTCTTAACACTTAAGACTCATTTGCACTTATGGATATGATCCAATGAGTGCTACCATCAAGGTCATACCTTATGGTTCACACGGATGTCATTTAGGATGTAATGGTTTTATACCATAACTCAAAATATGATTCCTCATATTCATCTAGATAGTTGACTCATCATATGAACAACTCATCACATAGATAATTGAGGTGTATCTGTCAAGAATATAAGAATTCACAACTCTTTGTGATTCTTAATGTCCTTTATTAGTGTGGGGTATCCTTTTATTAAGAAGAATTCAATTATTTGATAATCATTCTCTAACTCCTTAGAGTATGATTCCTTCTTGATTTAGACATCACCATGCCTTAATCATGAGTTTACTATGATACATTATCATAATCACTCGTAAGGATCTCAAACATTTGGTTCAAGTGTTTCATTCATTGATCTCATCAAGAATTAACAATTTACCAAATTTGTACTTCATCTATGAAAATCATGAACACTTCAGGATATTCATATTGGTATTTCTCTAAACACCATTAGAAGTATTAGAATTTGTTCCAATAGGTATGTAAATACATCACATGTATTATACCTAATAGGATAATCATTCTCCCACTACCATTAGTGAAGATTGATTAATCATGTCCAAGATATTCATGTCTCTTACTGGTTTTCTAACCAAAAGAGTCTAGATTTATCCATCATATGGAAACTAGAAATGAATTTCTTATGATATATGCTAATTTAATTGTTTGAGTTATCAATAACTTTAGGTATCATTTTATCTTATGCATACCATGTATCACAAGATAAACAAGGCATTTCCACAAAGATCATATCTTTGAGATTGAAACATCAACTTTATTAATTGCCATCATTGTCCTACAATATGCAATAATTAAGTGTTTCTATCTATTGGCAATATATGAAATAGCAGTTCTCAACTCCATTTCGTGCCCTTTAGGCTGAAATAAACTGAAAGATGCTCCTATCTATGGCCGCAACACTTGCTCCAATGATGGGTACTTCTTTCTTGGTCCTTTCATAAAGGCCATCACTTCTTTGCGGATATTGCATATCATATATGACATATCCATATCTTGGTATCATATACCTCAGATAAAGAAGCGGTTCATTTCCTGATACCTTAGGTGGAGATCTCCATCCCCTCCTTCATCTTCTTTTGTTCTTCCAGATATAGAGGGCAATCCCTCATACACCCTTTCCCCATGTGCCTTGAGGCTGAAGACGGCTTGGATTTCTGGCTAGCATCAGAACACTTCTTAGCTTTGCCCTTGTCCTTGCCCTTAAGAATTACCTTTTCTTTGATCACATCACAGACTATGGTTTGTCTTTCTTCATCTTTGCCTCTACTATCCTCAACATGTCCAACAACTCTGTCAATGCTTGTCAAAGTTGTTCATGTTGTAGCTTATCATGAATTGTATGATTCTCACAACATTTGCAGTATCATACCAATAGCCAACTCTTCGCTCAGAGGGAATCCTTCTTAATCAGTTTTCCACATACCCAATCACATTGAGTGTGTGAATACCTTACTGGATCTCCTTCTGTCATGACATACTAGGACAGTATCTTGGAGACATCATATGTCTCATGTTGTCTCTGCAACTCATAGTTCAGATAACATCAAGCACTCCTCATCAATGTCATCCTTAGTATGCTTCCATAAGCATACTTTCAGCCATTGATGTGGTGGGATCGAGTTCATCTTGTTCTGGTATATCTAGGACTTGGAGCTTTCGCTCTTTGAGAACACTTCTCACCATCCTAACCAGTCGTGGAATTATTCCCATTTAATTTGTTGGTTTCAAAGACCGATCGCAAATAAAGTGATTTGTTGATTAACCATTTATTTTAACAAAAGGAAATATATGCAATTTTTAGTTCAAAACTCTTTTTGACTTGTTTGATTGATTTGAAAAGTTGACCATAAAATTAGGCCTTTAATTAATTATCGCTCCCACTATTTTAGTTCAAATTGATAGCCCTCTTCATCAATTTGGAAGATTGCAGCGTACAACCTTCTAGTGGGCAAGATCATGAAATCCTCTAAGCCATGGACCAGCTAGGGCTGTCACCTACAACATAGATCTCTCAGGTAGGCAACTTTTGCCAATTGCATCATATGCAACTCTTGATAAGATGTCATATACAACTCCTTGCAATGATCATCTCCATGCCTCAAGGCGCTAGATCCTATCTAGGTCACCTTGTTAAGTCCGACCCAAAGCAAACACGATGAATATTCACCCTGCTTGGGCAGACCCACACATTCATCCTTCACTCTTCCACGAGGTAGACGGTGCACCGCGCTAGGGCGTGCCCACACTTGGTCGAACAAGCTTTTCACATGTATCGCATTTGGAAGGCATCTAAAACTTAATATTTTAATGAGGGATTTGGTTTTTATATACATATACATCTCCAATCACCACAATACATAGTACGTATCATATACATGCTATATCCCACAGAAAACATGCACAAACGATAAAAAGCGATGATTATGGCCATCCTAATGTGATTCCTCGAGCCAAGAGGAATCACGGTCATCTAGGTCTACATCACATGCAACCTGTACAAGTAGAACTCTGTGCCTTGCCATCCGTTGATCAACTCATCACATGAATGATCTGTACTCTCCAGCCGGTCGTCTGTGTGCCACCAGCCGATCGGTTGGCTCCTCCAACCGATCGGTTCGCCTGGTCATCGTGCATCTCGTCATGTCCGCCACCCGCTCGTCTCGCTCCTCGAACTGGTCATCAACCGATCGGTTCACTCCTTGAACCGACCGTCTGGAATGTCAACCGATCGGTTCACTCCTTGAACCGATCGCTTCAGCTGTCGTCTTGATGTCCACCGGTCTTTGACATAACAGGAAATAAAAATCTATCCTATTATTACATTGCTTAAAAGAAGAAACCCTGAGTTACATTCGGGGGGAGCAAAGGTAGGAAAGAATCTCGAATTATTTTGAGTTACATCAGGAATAAGAGAGGGAAGATCGGTGCGCAGACCGAGATGAAAGCAACCACAAACAACCACACACAGATAGGGGTTTATAAGCCATAATCATGCTACACACATCCACCACAAAACTTGTTTAAGGGTGACGCGTATCAAGTGCATTAATAATACATATCATATATGTAATTAGGGATTTGTGGATTTAGGATTGGACATGCATAAAGCCGATATTATTCGCATCGTATGCAATAAATAAAGGCGACAAACCAAAATTGATCATATCGATATTCCTAAAATATAGAACAGCTGACGTGGCTCTGATACCACTTTGGGTTACTAGGGGAGACAGAGAAGGCAGTGGAAACAAAACAATTCTCCCCAAACCCATACCAAGGAAACGCGTCAACGTCTATATAATAGGAAAGGATGGTTTGTGGAATCATACCTTGTCCTGAGGCTTGCTCGGCGACAATACCTCGCGCAATGCGCGATCTTCAACTCTGGTCTTGGACGGAGTCTGTGCAGCTCCTGGTCGCACTGAGACTGACTCCTCCTCCTACCGGACTGTCGGATGACAGTTGTCCTCCTAAGCGGTAGTGTCCTCCCGCCTCTGTAGTAGTCCACACGGACCACCTGGAACTCCACTATCCTTGTCCCACAAGGAAGTGGAAGGATTCGCACCCTCCTGTTGACGTACTAGTCGCCAACACACTCTCCTGCTACCAGTTGCAACTGCAGTTGTCCTTCCCTTGCTGCACCTCCCTTTTGCGGGAAGCACTTGCTCGGGATCTCTCATGGATACCGAAACCAGAGAGAACGACAACTTTGCAAAGCAACCGACTTGCATTGAGTTGTACTTTGAGAAGCCCCCAATACCCCTATATATATAGGAGGGTCATGGGACAGGGTTCTCTGTGCCCGGCAATATGGGACTAAAGTAGGAGTAGAAGGGTTCGAGAATTTTCCACAAAAGGCAACCGGTTCACAACTTGAAATGATCGGTTCACAACTGAACCGATCGGTTCGGCCATTGAGCCGATTGGTTGGACCTGAGCCGATCGTTTGGGGCACTCCAACCGATCGGTTGGTGCCCTGAACCGATCGGTTCATAGTCCTAATCCGGCTCAAAAAGACTTTCCTTGTTTCGTTCCCAATTGGTATCGAATACCAATGTTATTTCCAATTGAATTGGGCAATTTGAAACCAAAGGAAAATTCTTGCCGACATGACTTTCCCAACTGGTCGGTTGCACCAGTTGAGCCGATCGGTTCAACTCTTGAACCAGTCATTTCAACCTGGGCATGAGCCGACCGGCCTGGACACTCCATCCGACCGGTTCAGCACCTCAGCCGATCGGTTCATCACATGAGCCGATCGGTTGGGAGCACAGGTTGGGCAAAATCAGTCTATTGCGATTTCAATCAATCCGATACTCCAATCAATGCGTCCAACACCTTGAACCATATGATATTGAGGTATCGACTGATTGATTGTTTAATTGAACTACTAAACTCCTTTAGTAATCAATCTAAACATTGCTTTGTGGATGAAACTCCTCTTCCAGGTTAAATCCTATGTATGTGATCCTGCAGGTCCATTTCACGTTGGCAGTGAAAGTCCATAACACTTATGACTTCACAAGCAAAGAGCGGTGCCTAGTCACACATCATTTCTACTCAAGTGAAAGTAGAAAGTTGGAGAACAACTTTCATCCTACAATCCGTGAATGCTGTTACAGTGAATGTATAATTCCTTTGTCACTGATATCCAGAATGAACTCGAGGCATGGAACAGTCATCCTGTCAATGTTCATTCATTTCCTTGATCTCAGAGTAGACCGAGTGAGATGTGTATGACATCAATATCATATATTGATTCACACATGCATGCGCATGCCTTTCTCAATCCTACTCATCAAGTGGCCTTGGATATCAAACTCCCTTAGAAGGGACAAATCCCATATCTATCACTCACCCCTCAAAAGCCCCATGTGTCAAAGCCAACCAATCATCACCTTTATAACAACCCATGTTTCAGGACTGCGTTTGATGATGTCAAAGTGTGCCCAACGACATGTGTTGAGTGCAGTGATTTCAGGTCTAAGAATCACACTCACCACCATCACTGTGAGTACTGACTGTGACTACCATCTCATGGTTCCATGTGTCAAACTCACGGTGGGTCTGTCTGGTACACTTGTTCTCTAACAAGTACCTATGTGTTTGGTTTGATATCTCTATATCATGACTAATGAGATTCTGTCATCAACCAACACCACAATCTAGTCTTATGTGTCATTGGTGTGTATCTACCTTCCACAATGACATCCGACTAGGGACATAACAAGAATGTACAAACTCTTAGCATCCGTATGATCTCATCGTTCAGGTCATGAACCTGAAGGCATACGTCATTGAGTACTGTCATTCTCTAGACATTCAATCTGTTCTATCACTATCTCATATGACTGAACCAGAAAGAATTGGAAGCTTGCCTTTGATGTTTATCAAATCAATCTTAATGTATCCCACCAATCATCCCATGATTGGCTCTCAGGGCATACATACCAACAGACTCCCACTTGCACTGCGAGCCAATCACCCATGATATCATTCAACAGCAGAAACAAGCATTGTCGAACTGTTTTCTTTTTGTGGACTACTACAATCTGTCAAATAGGCGGGTCATGGGACAGGGTTCTCCTGGTTTAGTCCCAACAGCGGAAACAAGCATTGTCCTTAGGCCAGTCCCAAGGATATTTAGTAGTCAAACCAGGCCATAGAGTTGAGGCATCTGCCTCAAAGTACTCAACTTCCCAAATCATGGGTAAGGTTCCAATGGACACTTGTGTACCTAGGACGAGGCTGTCATGTTCAATTTTATGTCTCTTCTTGTCGGGGGGTGTAGGGAGAGGGACAAAAGTCTAGGTTGGCTGGTGGGTGGAAGATGGTTGCAATGTCCAAGGTCAAGCAGCCTACACCTCATCCCCTCAAGACAGTTAGGTCGGTAGGCATCATTCCACAGAGTGGAACCCTAGTCCACCAAGGAAGGACGTAGCCATGGTACAGAAGGAGGCACATACAACCTTGAAGGCAGTGGTGTATTCCATCCTTTATATATATATATATATATATATATATATATATATATATATATATATATATATATATATATATATATATATATATACATACATGTGTGTGTATTACTATGTGTGTAGATTGGTGGATTGGTTTCCAAGTTGTACATAGTTGGTAAGGCATCTTGTTTAAGAAGTAATTAAATATATTATCCTTAGTTTCCCTTATATGAAAATTATTGGCTTTTATTGTTATAAATCCATAGCTCATAAAAAGACACCCCCATGTTTTTATTAAGATTCAGGTTTGGAAAACCAACATCCACTAAGGAATGGACATAACTATATGGTACACATCAGATAAATTCATCATTAAACTATTGGAAAACTGTATAAGACTTGAATTCTAGGTCATACTTTATCCCTCTCTTTGATATATTCCTCAAATCAATTGTCCTTATTTTATAGAAACTCACGGATACCTATCCCAACTTATATCTAATTTTTGGGATTTGTTGGGACGTCTTTCAATACAACACTTGCTAGTTTAGTATATTCTTAAATCAACATTATATGGAAAGCCATTTTTCTCTCAATTTCTAGAACAATCTTAATTTACTTATTATCTTAAAGTATTCGAAAAGTAAGGATGAGACAACACTTACTGATGCCTTAAATCTTTTGTTGCCATTCATAGTAAGAGAATTGCTCAACTATTTATCCAAATCATCAATTATCTTAGAATCTTTTGGAAACATGTCTATTGTTACAAATTCTTATTGTTCAAAAACTCATAAAGACATTACCATTTAGTTATGAATGAGTTCATTTTATTTCTTCAATTTGTGCCACAAGGATTTATATCAAAGAAAATAATCTCGTGAGCCTTACATGGGCCATGGGTTGAACCCATGCCTCAAAGATAACTTTATAATTCCATCAATTATAAATAGGGAATTTTTCTATCAAATCCAGTATTATATTTATATAATTTCAAATTCATGAAATTTGAGGATATAACGGACACCCCTCCATTGTCCCCAAATTCACACTTAGTAAGGTTACGGTGAATGATAACTCACCTTAGTTTCAAACCATAGGGTTAGAAACCCTTCTTTGATATCTTTAATCTAATTATGCTTAACACCTTTAATGGATATGCAAAATCCTCACATTATCATTAAGATATGTACCTGGATTCATTTTAAGGTATTTTCCTTTACATTATCACTTAGTGATCTTAATTTTACTTGAATTTTAGCTTTCACTTAGTGATTACCCTTTCCACCTAGGTTACACATAAGAGTGAGGTCATTAACCTCAACTTAGGGTATTCATTCTCACAGGTCAACTTTGAGCATAACATGTGTCTACCCAATATGTGTCACTCATAATAAGATGAAATAATGGTGTGGATGCAGCCCAAATACAAAATTCATCCCATTCTAAGACTATAGATGGTGTATCCCCACACTATATTAAAATTTCACATTTGGTTGAATTATCCTTAAACATAATTCCAAACCGTGAATACCTTTTTAATCCTATAATTTTCTTATATTTGATGAAGTCAAGTGTCTTTCTCACTCTTGATTTTGTGCACAAGTCCTTCCATATTTCATTATTACATGACTTCTTGTATCTTTCTTTTTTACACCTCATGTCTCTTTAGCCTTAGTTATTTCCTCAAGGTCTCTAAGGGTACATGTACCCTTGGAGTGATCTCTTCCTGACCTCATGGGCCTTATGCACTTATGGAGTTCCACTCCTATTTACCCCTAGGACCTCATGAACTCATGAAGGTGGCCAATCTCCTGGCCGGTGGGCCTATAAGAAACATGGATGGTCATCTCCTGACCCTATGGTCTAATGTGTTTAAGGCACAATCACCTCCTAGTACCTTCTTTCTTACGTCCTTAAATCCTCCTTATGTGACCATAGGATTGACTTAGGGCTCTACCTACCTTGGGTTTATTAAGAGCACAATATTTATATGTGTAATTCTTTATCATAAATTTCCTTCATCTCTTATGGTGCACATTATCTACTATATATCCCTTCATTGGGCTCATGGCGACCTTCCCTTCTAGGATTGGCCCCACACTTATAGCCACTTGCACTGTGACTTTTTCTTGTGTCCCTTAGAGATGGCATACTTGGGTTCAAAGAATGTATGCATCTTCATGTTTTGTATACTAGATTTTCTAAGCTTTGGGTGACATTCAAGGTTACGCCAATCCTTAAATGGATTTGTGAACTCACCCTTCTAGGGAAGATCCTAACCTAGGGTGCCTCCTTGGCTAACAGGAGGAGGTTAGGCCCTCTGGCCATATCCTGACCCCACAATTTAAGATTTTGTATCACCGATAGGTCCTTTTCCATCCTTGGTTGACCTACCCCAAGTCAAGACACCAACCCTAAAAGTTGAATTTTGATTTTTATGTAACCATATGTTGTACAAGTATTTTATATTATAACTCCTCAACCCTTGTTTCTCAATCTCTTAGGTCTACCCACTCAATGGGGGTAATCATGATGAGGTACCCACTCATTGGGGATACTTTTTGAAATATACGCACTCGCTGAGGGTAGTTACAATAGCATACCCACTCTCTAGGGGTAGCATACCCACTCGCTGGGGGTAATTTCAATAACATACCCACTTGTAAGGAGTAGTTTCAGTAGAATATCCACTCATTGGGAGTAACATACTCACTCAAGAGGGGTAGCATACCTACTCATCAGGGGTAATTTCAATAACATACCCACTCGTTGGGGGTAGTTTCAATAGTATACCCACTCACTGGGGGTAGCATACCCACTTGTTGGGGACAATTTCAATACCATATCCACTAACTAGGGGTAGTTTCAATAGCATACCCACTCGCTGGGGGTATTTCAATAAAATATCCACTCACTGGGGGAAATTTCATTAGCATACCCACTTGTTAGGGGTATCATACCTAATCACTGGGGGTATTTGAATAGCATACCCACTTGCTGGGGGTAGTTTGAATAGCATGCCCACTCATTGGGGTATTTCAATAACACACCCACTCATTAAGGGTAATCTTTACTCATCTATTCCTCTAGAGATAGCATTAGGACGATCATCAAGTTATATTTATATCAAGGGTTACTCATAGGTTTCTTATGTTTCTTAAAACCTTCACATGATTCATGAATGTCTTTCTCCAAAACATGCATGCATGAGAGAATGAAAGCTTAAACTCTTTTGAATTTTTTTCTTATTTCCTTTACCCTAATTATGGTTATATGGGTGGGGTACCTATATCACCCACACTACTCCCATTTCCAAAGATCAGGGTTTAGGTTTTGGGTTACAGACTACCCCTCCACCTTAGGGTTTTATGATTCTTTTGACACACTAAGGGCTTCCTTAAACCAACCCTAGCTCCATCTTGCTTTTACCCTTACAAGGGAAAAATTGATAAACCATTTTCCTTTTTATCATTATTTACACATTACATGTACATTAATAGGTGGACGATGCCTTAATCCTACTTCTTCTCAAAAACCCTAACTTGAGATGAGGAGGGAAGTGACTTTTAGGGTTTTTAAAGCAAGAGGATGAGAAGTGGATGAAATTAGAGATGAGAAGGCTTAGAGGAAACAATACTTCAAGCAAAACCTAGGTTCTGGCCAGGCAAGAATCTGGCTAAGGGAGTCCTTGTATACAAATTTAATGAATATTTTCAGTCCCACACCATAATCCATTCTAGACAACATTACCATTGGGTTGTGCCTTAATAATTTTCCTTATATTTCTATGAATTACTTGAAATTATAAAATATTAAATATTATTTGAATAGTCTATGGAGCTCACTTTTCAACATCACTCAATTAAGAACAGACCTTAAAGTTGAGAGTCATTACCTAAAATTCCAAAGATCCATATTCAACCAAATAATAAATGATAGTGAATAATTTCCATTATTTCAAATATATTGTATACAAGTTATACAATGATGCTCCTCTAAGGAATTACATTAATTTCCAACATGAACTAATGCATATTTTGAAGATGTATTTACTAATCTTCCTTTACTTATATAATGTCTTCATTGGATTTCATCTATTTTATCATGTCTTGATATCTTCAATGTTTGCATTTACCTAAAATGGTATAAAATAAAATTGTGGATCATTATTGCTACAATGTGTATATGGGTGCATGCAAAAGTGTGAAAGTAAGATAAAAATGTATAATCAATCAATTACTTGCAAATAAGAACTGAAATTTTTGTAACAAACACTAATCTTTATGTGATAGCTATAGTGGCATAATGATTGACCAGAAAGTAAATAAATATCCAACAGTTTATTTCAACAACCCTTGAGAAATCCTTGGAAAACATCGACAGTTAATTATGTAAGTATTCATAATCATAACCATGTATCCCAATGTAGAACCTTACAGATCATGAAATCATACTTCTAGTATATTCAATCACTTGAATCAACAAAGTCGGGCAATCAACATTTAATATGCATGTAAGTACATCCTAAACTGTCACCACCATATTATCCACATTAAACCATACTCATGTCTTAAGCTAGGGTCTAGGACTGTCTTAGATTTGGATAAGGAATAAGAGTACAAACCCTAGTTCCAATGTATATTTAACATTAGGTGAAACTCTAATCATCATATATCATATACTTGCATTACGAACACCTACAATAGATTATGTGTATTGCTAACATCGAAAGCTATGATCTTTAGTTTGCAAAATCCTAGTTATACATGTATGTGATTATTGGTCTAAAAACCCTAATTAAAATCATTAATTTCATCATCATCTTGATTTATCAACATATCCCATGACTTCAGTTTATATGGTAAGATAAACATTTTTAATAATCTATTTATCAAAAAATAGGGTTTATATACATTAATCATCTCTTAATCATGTATAGGTCTTACTTTTAGAACCATGATCAGATTTTGGTCTCACTTAGATTTTATTCACGCTTCTATTATTTTCCCAATCAATTTGATATTCATTTTTTTGCTATTGTTGGAAAATCCTAGCATTTTCTATGAATTAAACAAAATAACCATTCATACCTTCAACACGGTCCACATGGTGCCTTCCCATTGCTCAGTGCTAATAATGACCCAATGCCTCACTGAGACATGATTGAGGTCTTTAGTTCTTCTTTGAACAAGCCATTAGGGTTCAGTTCAAAATGTTAAACCATCAAGTGTTAGTTGATGATGGACCAATCAGTTTTCCTCTTCCTCATGTCGCGCACAATTAGTACACATGCTACTAGATCAAGAGGTTGGGCACAAGATCTAGTTACTTCTCCATTGAGTTAAACATGTTGTCGCACTCTCATAGCATGCCTCCTTTTCTCACAAACATTTTGGCACATAGCAAGAAGTAGTTTCACTCTCGTCTACCAGTAGGGAGGTACGACACGACCATCGGTGTTGTCATGAAGATTAGAGCAAGCCCCCTTGGACCTTCCTCTAATTTGAACTTCTCCAGCAACAACGTATGATGCTCGTATCACTGTCCTTCTTGCCCAATGCAAAGACAACCATAGCGGGCTTCTCGGCAAGCATTTTCTTTAGGCCAGTCCCGAGGAGATCTAGTAGTTGCACAGGTCCATATAGTTGAGACCTCTTACTTAGAGTACTAAAATACCCCAGCCATGTCTAGGGTTCCAATTAACTCCTTCATACCTAGGATGGTGGCATCCTGGTCAACGTTAGCTCTTTGTCTATCAAGGGGGTGGTTTAGGGAGAGGGAAGGAAGGCTAGGTTGGTTTGTAGATGGAAGATGGTCACAATAGCCAGGGTGAAGTAGCATGCTTCCCAACCCATAAAGATTGTTAGGTCGACATGAATCATGCCATGGACATGAACCCTAGTCAAACAAGGAAGGATTATTCATGGTAGTGAAGGAGGAACACACATCCTTGAAGGCATTGGGATATTCCATCATTTCTATATATACATATTACTATGTGTTTGGATCAGTGGGCTGGTTTCCAAGTTTTACATAGTTTGTAATACATCTCGTTTAGGAAGTAATTAAATATATTCTCCTTACTTTCCCTTATATGAAAAATCTTAGCTTTTATTCTTATAAATCGAAAAGTCACAAAAAGACAACCCGATATTTTTATTAACACTTGGATTTGGCAAACTAAGACATTAATGAATGCACATAAATACATGATACACTGGATAAATTAATCATTAAACTATTAGAATTCATTGAAAGACTTGAATTTTAGATTATTCTTTATCTCTTCCTTAAAATATTTCTCAAATTAATTATCCCAATTTTATAGAAACTCATTCATACATATCCTAACTTATATCTAATTTGTGGGATTTATTAGGATATCCTTCATATACAACACTTTCTCTTTTAGTACATTCTTAAATTAATTACCCTCATCATATGGAAATCCATTTTCCTCTCAAATTCTAGAATAATCTTAAATTTTTATTATCATTAAGTATTGTAAAAGTTTGGATGAAACAAGATTTCTTGATGCCTTAATTTTTGTGTTGCCATTCATGACAAGATAAATACTCCACTAATTATCGGAATCATCAATTATCTTATAATATTTTAGAAACTTGTCTATTATTCCATATTTTTATTATCAAACAACTCATAAATCCATTACTACTTATTTATTCATGAATTCTTTTTATTTATTAAACATATGTCATAAGTATTTATTTGTAAAGAAAACAATCTCATGGGCCTTATTTGGGCCATGGGTTGAATCCATTCCAAAAAGATAACTTTATTATTCCATCATTTAAAAATAGGAAATTTGTCTATCAAATCTAGTATCATATTTATAGATTTTTCAAATTTACCAAACTTTGAGGATATATAATATAATATTTTAGATCTTTAGTTATTACATATTTTGAGTATTAAGTTCAATATTATCCTGATTTATATGATTTTTTTGGTTTTAGGAAATTCTTTAGAAAATGCAGTGTCCTAATTACTAAATTTGCAAATTATTTTTATGATAGTAATAAGGAGATGTCGAGCGTCTCCCTTATATTCTCAATTTTGAGTGCCTAAGAAGACAAGAAGCTCAATCTTAAGCTAGAAATGACATTGACAACAATAATTGAAGAAATCGTTGATAGAGGAATGAAGTATTCCATAGAGTGAGGGAGAAGTGGATATCTCTATTCCACAGAGGAGCTCTAACATGTTTTGAAAGTACTACTTTCTTGTGGTGGTGTGGTGGTAGAGTTGGTTGTTTTAGGGATTTTTCTTCTATCATATATCAATCTTCATTGGGGAGGTATATTCTTCAAATTTTAGAGCTCGATTCACTATTTTGGAGTATACTGTGTGAAATCTAATTTTTTATTTACCAGTATTGTTTATAGTCTGCATGTTAAAGATGCGTGAGCTTAAAATTTTTCCAACTATTCACACTATAGTACTAATTTTTGAGCATGCAATGCCCAATTTATCTAATTCAACTTGCAGTACCATATTGATATCATTTTGACTTTGTTTACACTCACAGATAGTGAAAATGGGAGGATGTGAATGTCACTTTAGATGATCATATTATAGAAGAGTAGGATTTTAATGACTCTCCCCCTACCTAGTAGGCAATTGAGGTTTATAAGACCCTATGTTCAATTTTTAGATGTATAGTTTGATGTCATCCTCCAATATGGAATTGACATATATATATATATATATATATATATATATATATATATATATATATATATATATATATATATATATATATATATATATATTTGGGGTTTCTTAAAGAATTTCAATGTGTAATTTTTTAAGTTAATGAATCCTAATTCAAAAACATATACAAATGATAGAATTTGGATATAAGAAATTATGACACAGACATTTAGTGATAAGCACATCAATGTATTATATGATTTTACATATTTTATTTAAACAACAGATTTTGTTGAAATACTTACAAATATTTGAAAACTTGGATATTGGTATTCTTAGAAAACTAGAAAAATTTTAAATGTTTCTCAGACTTTTTGTTTCCCAAGTTTCCCTAGAAAAAACTTTGTCAACCATGCTATATAAACTACAATGTAGTAGCATTGTATTTGATATTTATTCATTTATTGCTACCTCCAATCTACTGATATTGAAATTGTAACGTTTCAATTTTGTTTCAAACAACATATACATTTTCAAAATTGTGGACAATACGTGAGGTATAGTGGAATATTGCACTCATGTGAGTTTTGTTATATGGAACAACATGGCGGACGAAAAATTGATCCAAAATAAAATTGCAATCAAGGACTTATTTTTAATTGTGCAAACACCCAAATTGATCTATATATACAACTTAACACCATCCCATGATTCTGCATTCCTTCTACAGAAATGAAATCATAGAGAGAGAGAAAGGAAGAATTAGGGTTTGGAAGAGGAAATAAGTGGATATGTTGATGTATGGTTCTATCTTCCTATAAGTGATGAAATCAAGTAAGTTAATCTTCTTCAGGTAGGTTTTATTACGGTTCTTCTCTCCTATGTATAAATTTTGTCCTTTTTCTAATTTTAATCAAAAGGATAGAAATTTACTTTTTTTTCACTTTCTTTCTCCAATCTCAATTTCTAGGGTTCTTGAGTTGAAAGGAGAAAGAGAAGGAATAATTTTCAAAGTTTGATTTGGATTCGAGGAGATCAGTTCTTGGGCTAATTTTTTTGAGGTTCTTATGATATGAGGTGAGTGGGTAAAAGAATCTTTCAGTAGTTCCCAATTAAGTAGACACATCTTTTTGAGATTCTTAATTTCTCCATAGACTATAGTGAACAAAATGTTACTATTTTTAAAGTTCATTTTCAAGATCTCTCATTGAATACCTAAAGCATGCTCAAACAATGTTTAGATGACAAAATATATATATGAAAATCCATGTATCTTAATTATTATATGTTATTGAAATTTATTTGAGAATTGTCTAAAATTTTAAATTTCTCATTTTTTGAGTGTTTGAATGATAGCCTAGCTAAAAACTAGATAAAAGGAAAACATGGTCCTACTTATGTGATTGGTGATATAATTGTATATGTTTAGTCAATTGCATTTGGTATCTTGACAAGTTGTAGATTCTAATTTATATAATTCATATCTTGTTAAAAGTAAGTAACTAGTAAAAAGACCTAGTTTAGTATGATTCTATATAGAGAAAATATCTTATTCAACAATGGTTGATTTAAGTGATTCTTGTGATCATTTGGGTTTGTAGTGGAATATTATTTATATACTTATATATAGTTTTAGTTTTGTGATGTAAAATCTCTAGTTCAGATCCTTGACATGAAATGATTTTTTTATGCAACTACAAGTAAATAGAAATGGTATTCTATCAATTAGGGATTCTATTGATTCTATAAATGTGAAAAGTGTTTAATGAGAATGATTCTATTAGTAGACATGATTTCTTTTTTAGTGTATGGGAAATGCTATATGTGAATGAGTCACCAAAAACCCTACAAGAACCCTACAAGAAAAACAAATAGTAAGTTAAGAATCTAATTGTGTGTCATCAATGAGTTTAGTTCTGTAGTCCAAGCAGTCAACAAAATACAAAAATAAAAAAGATGGGCCCAAGAGGAAGATATACTCAAAAGATATAGTAAATTCCCTAAACATCATAGAACTAATTCCGGTAGGTCTTCGGTAGGAAGGGTGAAATAACTATGGACTATTACATATAGGAAGAAGTATCTTAGATTCAAAGAAAGTAAATACCCAATACCAATTAACTAGGTATTGGTGGCACTTCAGTTCAGTAGAGTATCCAACAATAATCAATGATGACAATGGGCCCATGAGGGTATCCCACAATAACCAAAGATTCTAGTGGTACCCAAAATAGTTGGAATATATAGCCCCTGTGGACCTCCTTCTGGAAGTTACCCTTTATTGCAATCAACCCTTTTGGAATCGGATTATGTGGAGGCCAAGTCTTTTTAGCCTAGAGGCACCCCTTTTGAGTACCTAAAATAAGGGGCTATGGTTTAGCCTCCATCAGTCATTGTGAGGCAACCTTAGCATAGACCGAGGAGTATGTAGCAGTATGAAGGTCTCAAGTTTCCCTTAAGACTTTTATGGTAAGTCATGTAGTTGTGGCCTTCATTTGGATGGTATGATCCAAGTGAGTTCAGGGGAAAAGTGATATAATTGAGTTATGTTAACATTTCAGTTAGTCATATCACTTGGTTATATTCACTTGGCCAACATAGTAGTAGTCAGTTAAGTAGTCAAGTCAAGTTAAAGTTAAAAATATTAGGAAAATAATAATGTGAAAAATGTTTTGATAATTTAGTGTTTCTAGTGAATCATGCTACAATGTTATTTGTAAATTTCTGCATAGCTAATATTGTAATATGCAGTGAACCTTGATTCTATTCAATTATTCAAGAAGGAAAATTCCTACTATATTTCGTTAGACTGTTTTATAATTTTACTCATTTATTGAGTGAGTAGCTCACCCCTATGCTCACATTTTTTTAAGAAACCCATGTGAACTAAAGGTTTTAATGCATTAGAGTAGACCTGCAATAAGATTTAAGTATCAAATTAGTCATGTTCAGTCAGTCAATATCACCATAGGTCGATTTTTAACATTGTTTCTTTACTTACATAGTATGTATCCAATTATCAAGACTTGCATACATGGAAATATGAGATTTAGTATAAATGGTTTGACATGTATGGTTATGATTGAAACAAGACCATAGGAAGCAAGTAAAATGTACTCAACATGTGAGTGAATGGAGAAGAAAAAGCTTTTAAAATTAGAAGAAGCTAAGGGTGATGTTTGATATTAAATTTACTCCTCAATTTATGTCCTTATCTCATTATTAGTGGTTATTGTGGCATGTGGGTGTAAGAACTTGGTATCAAAACTTAGCTTGATTTTTTAGGGACCATGAAGTTAGTAAGTTAGAGTCATAACTATGTTAGATAATACATGATATGATGATATCTTTGAGGATTTGAGCATTTGGATACCCTGGCCCGATATCTAAATACTTGGACAAACAAATATCAATCTATTCTATCTATTCTTCATTCTATTCCCTATCAAGGTATGTAGTGGGAGGATAAGACATAGATAAACCCTAGAAGTATTAAAAGTTAGAAGACTGAAATCACATTATAATCATTAAGAGAGAATCAAATACAAATTTGATTTATATGGTTGATTTTATTTGAAAGGAAAAGTAATGATTTTTCTTATGTGAATTTTACGTGACTAGTTTCCAAATATATATGATTTTTAATATATATGTGTGCATTTGGAATTGCAGCCAGACATTGTTTACGTTCAATGCATTAAGTATATCTAATGTTATACATGCATTAAGTAGATCTAATTATGTTCTTAGTAGTTTTTTCCTTGATTAATGTTCTTCCTTCATCATTAAGATGGACATGAGTTAGTTAAAAACAAGTAACTCGTATCGTCAAGACTATGGGACATCCTGGTCTGGCTGGTAGGATGTAATAATAGGTACTAATGATTCCTATAGCATTTGACAAGAACAACACATGATAATGTAATATCAAGACATTACATAATGAGAATACTAAATATCATAAGTTTAAGGAATATTGGAATAAGTAAGAATAGCCAACTACAATTAGTTGTTAAGTGAAATTTTAAAATAATGGCGGAAGACTCTAAGTTCAAGGGAAAAAGGGAACTATAAAGATACAAATGGGTTATAAAGATATAAATATTAAAGCATAAAGCATATTATAAGATATCTAGGTAGTGTAGATGAGCCATATGAACTGAAGTGATGTAAATTGCATGTAAAAAGTTATAGGAGTTGAATTTATCAAGGAAATTTTTTAGATATATATTTAAAATATGGAACAAGGAAGTGATAATGAAATCTATACAAGGCATGGAATTCTAATCTTCATACCACAAATTGAATAATTAAAATTTAATCAAGGTTATGGAAGATAGATGTAAAAAATGGTGTACTGAAAGGAAATAATAATAAGAAATAAAATGATAATATATGGATAATAAGATAAAATATAACTCATAATAAGGAAAATTTGGAGAGAGAAAAATTCAAATAGTTTTTTTTAAGGAAAACAACTCAATATCATTCAAAACAAGCCATACGACATCTACAAGATAGTAATCTCACACCAAAGTACCAAACATAACTCCTTTGAGAGACCGACATAGCGCACAGGCTCAGATTGGGAAGCGGTAGGTAAATTACATGCCCGAACCCTCTATGTTTTGGCTGTCCAAAGCAGCTATCTACGAGGGAAACCTTCAATCTGCACGAGCCCTTGAGGATATTGGAAAAAGAAATGGCAGTACATCCAACAGAGATCACTATCTCATCCATGCTTGAGGCCACCAGAAAATTAGAGAGCTCAACCCAAACCACAACAAGAAAGACTAACAAACTACTGCTTACCGCTAAAACCCAGAAAAAGAACAGAAAAAAACAACAGGTGAGACCAGTCAAGAAACTGCCTAAGCTCATAGGAAGCTCACATAGGCCTTTACTCAAACAACTTGGGTGCAACACTCCAGAGAGCTGGGAGGGGGGCAAAAAGCTCTGTTGGCGCATACTCAGAGGAGAAAGGGACTGCAATGATTGAAGATGAGGGGTAGAAAGCTTTGGGTATCCCCACCACCACTCCCAAACACCCCTGCAAACAGGGGGCAAGAGCATCCTCACAAAGCTCATAACCCGATTTCTCTCCCTCTACCGGTACACCTCAGAGTCGCCCAAAACCTCGCCATCCATCCGTAGGAGCACCCAAACTCCACGACCTCAAAAGGGAGGCATCCAGCACCGATCACAACCCCCATGCGTCAAAGAAGCTTCTGGCCCAGGTGACCAGGAAGCAGCGCCGCACGTGTAGAGCCACCACGAAGACCTGCTGCTAACTGGACCTCACGAAACGACCCTAGCACACCGAGTGAAAGAAAGGGCCTAGGGGGAAAGGGGCGGCACTCATAGGTTCCAGAAGCCCTTCCCCCCAAGAAGCCGTTGTCACACGAGGGAAACCTAGGCGACTGTAATCGCCAGAGCCGGAACGGCTAATCGCCAGAGACGGAATAAGAAAAAATTGAAATAGTTGAATGTATATTATAAGACATAAATAGAACTAGACAAGATAAGAATAGAATGATTTCTAGGAGAAAAGTATTGATTGAATATTTGAAGAAAAGATTTTCAAATAGTGTCACGACATCTTTTATAATATTTACACAACCTAAGCGGAAGCATATTCATACATTGGAGATCATCATAAAATGTAAATTGATGTCATTAAACCAAGCAAAATCTTTAGAATGAGATAAACCACATGCTTCATTATTACATTCCAAAAACTAGGGACTTTAAGTCCAACATAAAAGGTTTCAACAAATGAAACTCCAAAATAACATAACTAAGAAAGAATGATACTATCTAGAATGGCACGCCACCAAGTGGGATTTGATCACTATCTTTGAGATAATGTTTATGGCTCTACTTCTTCCCTTTCTCCTCACCTTCAGACATCTCATCCCCATCCACGCAAAGCAATGTAAACAATTATATGAGTAGCACTAAGTATTTATAACATGAAATCATTTATAATTAAAAAGGCATGCATATAACTTTAAACATAATTATTAACCTGATTAACATGATTACATCAGAATTGATTAACTTGACATGATTTATTAATTAACTAGATTTTTACTTGAGTTATTATAGTCACTCTCCTAAATAAACCATAGTTCTCCTAAGGTCAGTTAAGTTTCACATAAGGCCTATTAAAGATCACCTAAGGCCGATTAAGGCTCACATAATTCTCTCACAGAGCTTATAAGATCGATTAAGGCACACATAAATATAGAGAGGACTATATCGACATAACATGATTTCTTAATCTTAAACTTGGATTTCATAATTTCATAATTTATTGAACATGATTACCCTAATCTCTCGATTCACTAGCATAATTAAACTACATAATTTTTTTTTAATGTAATAAACATGAAAATAGTAATAAAATAGAATTTTTAACATAATTACGAGTTTCCAAAAGCATATAATGAGTACTATTGTACTCGTACTTTAATTGAGGCATTATGAATAAATAAGTTATCAATAGAAAACCCTGAAACCTAACTTAATACTTAGTGTGCATGTCGACTCACCTGATCTTGAGGGGATACACTACTATTGTCTTGATTCCTAATTCAACCTTAATTATCTTGTCCAAGCATGTAAATACATTAATCATCATGATTTAATCTAGGGTTTTATGATTTTCAATAACATATTAAATATTCATAGGGAACTAAGGTCTAGTTACATGTTAGAAATGTATCTTGTTTCAAGGCCATTCCAACGAGTACTTGAGCATAATTTTTATACATCATATCAAAAAGATACACATTTGCTAATGTATGTCCAATCAAAAGTGAGATGAAAGATTTTTTAGGATTTAGGAAAAATAAATAAAATCATGTCAGAAGGAGTAACATGCCCTTACATTGTCAATCACAACCTTAGGTGTTTGGCATGGCAGACTTAGTTATTCTTCAATTTAAATTTATGTGCATGTGTATCGACATAGCATAGGAAATACCTATTTTAGCCTAGGCCCATGTGGAGCATCAAAAGGGAGAGTATGGGTAGTGGAGTAAAACTATACACTATCTTATTCTCGAGCCATTGTACCATAATCTCCATAGGAGCTTCAATCTCCTATTAGAATGTGAAAATAGAGGATCCATGACACCTAGAATATCACCATAGAGTTACTTATGAGGTTCTGGTCTTAGTGACCCATCATTTTGATCACGTGGTGGTCAGAAGTGAAGAAGGTCCATGTTTAATGGCCAGTAGGCCGGAGAGGATGCATGTCAAGGAAAGGAATAAACTTCACTAAACTAGTATATTCAGTAAGTTTTAGAAGACAAACCACTGCCACAGATACAACCAAATGTGTTTCCTCATACTCCATCCTCAAGAAGAATTATGATATGCAAAAAATAGAGTAAAAGGCTTGAACATGACTTTCCATTCTATAGAGGTAAAACAAGGGTTTTTAGGGTTAATATACCTTGGTATGGTCTAATCAAATTATCTAAGGGGTTTTTGTGGATTGGATGTGGCAAGAGGTCTAGCCGATGGCGGTCTCTACATGAATGAAGCTAGACCTCGTGGGTCTAGTGTTCAGGTCAATGGGGCGACATTATAGATGGAAAAGTAAGGAGAATGGGGTCTTAGAATACTGGGATGGACATAATATGTTTCTTGAGATCATCATCACTGGAGGAGGAGGTTTGAGTATGTCGTGGTTCTTCAGCTAGTGTTGACTCATATTGGTGGAGGAGAATGCCTTTTTAAATATTGGGATGCTTTTTGTGAAAAATGATAGGGACTATGACGATGTGTTGTCTCATCGTAGATTTTGGTTGTGTAACTGAAGAAGTGACTTGGGTGTTCTTTATTTAGGGAGACCTAGGGTTTGAATATTTATGGCTAGAATGACTCAAAATGACCTCTCAACTATGTTGGTGGTGAGGTACCAGGAGGACATTGAGTGTGGAGGGAGAGAAGATTTGTGGTCTCCTTACCTTGTTGTTTCTCCATGATGCACCTTTTATGCAAGGTTGAAGATGGGGTCCTCACCCCTAGGATTAATATCTGACAGCCCATACTAAACCTATGTTTTCATCATGCACATGACCTTCCACATAGGCACAGTGTTGATGAAACTTAGCTAAATACTATTAATCAGATGTATATTAGATATCTAGGCTAGAGGTTTAAGTAGTTACCCCCCATATTACTCACATTAATTGACATATATTTGATTGTTCATTTCTATTGAAGTTTGGCACATTTGATAAACCAAACCAAAGATTCCAAATATCAACTGGAATCTAAGACATTTGAGCTAAAAAGTACATGTTTGAAATGATTAGACATTTGAGGCAATTAATGTGGTACCAAATGATTATGCATGGTGAAATCTACCATATCTGCAATCCCAAGTTATACCATACAAATGACAGTCCTACCTCTAAAGATTTGTGATAGAATTGATGACAGTATATGGGCGTTCATCTAGGGCAGAAACCATAAGGCCCATCCTTTTTCCATAGGGGCTTGGAAAAAGGTCACATGTAGCAAGAAGCATGGAGGTTTGGGACCGAAGTCTATGAGGGACCTGGAACTTAGCCTCGATTGCCAAGCATTCCTAGTAACTAAGCTCGATAAGAGACTCCATTTGGTGTAATGGTATAAATCCAAATATAATAACTACGTCTCAAGGAACCCTCCTTTCATATCCAGACTAGGGAGAGCCGTTCTAAAGTGTAAAGATTTAATCAATGAGAATTCAATGATGATACCATTGTGTGGAAGGAACAAAAATGCATGGACTGATAAATGGTGGAGCCCTAATCAAACTCTTCTTTAGCGAGCCACAACACCCATTCTGGATGAGTTGATTGATCTTCATGTTGCCATCTTAGTACACTTGAATAACCATTGGGACATTCAATTTCTCAACATGTGGCTCCCGAAGGAGATAGTCAACAACATCAGTAAACTCCCTATTCCATGTGGAGAAGTCGAGCATGACATCAGAGGATGGTGCCACTCAGACTTGGGTATCTTCTCCACAAAGAGTGCATATGATTGTTTTAGGAGAATAAAGGATATATGATGCACAAGGACTGGAGCTTAATCTAGAAATCCAAGGTTGCTTCAAGAATCAAGAATTTCACATGGGTAGTTGAACATAATGTGATACTCACAAACATCCAAAGGACAAAATGAAACTTGTCAATTGTGAGAGTTTGTCCTAGATGTGAGAGCAGAGAGGAATCCATCTTCCATGCTCTAAGAGATTTCTCTTTCGTGGCCCTTGTATAGAAACTATATATTATGTATCAAGATTGGACCAAGTTCTTCTATGAAGACTATCTGTGGAAGTGGCTCACGTCGAACATGAGTCCGAAAGGAGTACAGACATCAAATTTCATGATGGGTTGTTGGCTTATCTGGAAGTCCCACAATAAGGAAATATTTGAGAGCATGAAGACACCAGTTTCTCTGATTGTACACTCCATTAGGAAAGATTGTCTCAATGCTGGAGTCAGTGACTAGCCTAGGCCTCTCAAGGCACATGTGCATTGCAACCATTTGGAGGAAACCTCTAGAAGGGCACATCAAAATCAATGTGTATGCAACGTTCAAAGAAGGCCATGCTTGTCTTGCAGCTGTCGGTAGAGACTATGAAGGGAATTGGATTGGCGGGTTAAGCAAGACCATTATTGCTGAATTAGTACTTGAGGCTAAGATCCAGGCCATCATTTTGGCAATGCAGCTCACAGAGGAGCAAAATTTCACTAAGGTGATCATTGCAACAAACTCCTTGGTGGAAAAAGGCTGTTGAATCTAGATTTGAGGACTATCCAAAACTATCACGATGGGCAATGAAGGAAAAGAAAAACCTTAGAGGGGCCTAGATTTGTAACTGAGTTAAACATGAAGCTTATTCTAGATTGAAATCTTAGAGGTGTTATAAATAGTATCTCCTTTTCGTGTATATCTTCTTGCATGAAAGTTAATTGAGAAGGAATACCTAATGAAATGAACCCATATGCTTGTAATAGGGATTTTCAAACAATTATTTGGAAATGCAAAATATAAGAATGGTTTAAGGTAATATATATCAATTAACATGAGTAAAATACTCATGCTTGTTTATTGACCCTAATCAAAGAAAGAAAATGGCTATATAAATTTGTTGATGGACATTGATAAGAGAAAAAAGTATAATTATTTGAAGTTTTTAGAGTTTATTGAAGGATTATTGGTCACGATTTGTTATTGTAAATTTTATAAGATGCTTGCATTGTTTTCTATATGAATAGATTCTTGTATTCGGAATCTTAGTAAATAACAGGTTAAATATGATGAATTTTAAAATAAGGAACTAAATTCTAAGAAATAAAATAATTAAATGAAATGATGTTTTGAAGTTAAACATCATGAGATACATATCATTTAAGAGTAGTGATGATGCATCATCAATCATAATACTCTAGTAGAACAATTACAAAAAAAATAAGAGTATAAGTGAAAGCTGAAATACATGCGAACATGAAACATGAAAGAATGAATACTCATTTTAGAAAATAAAGAATAACCTAAGGAGGATATATTACATACAAAGGAGACATCTTAGGATGTTTTGGAACATGACAACCGAAGGCAAGTTAGTAGAGACTTGACCTTGGATGTCAACAAGGTTACATAAGGAAACCTAATAATAAATACAGAGAAGGTGAAGTAACCATTTATATATAATTTAAAGCATGATAGGAACAATTCATAAATGTGATTAAACGATATGGGCATGGTTAAAGAAGGAGAATGATGAATGAATGGAAAATATAAGAGATGCAAGATAAATACAAGTCAATAATGAAAAGAATCTAAGTTTTAAGTATTTGAAAATACTTCATCAAGAATCTCTTCATGACTAAGTGAGAGTAATAAGGGTAAATAAAAGGAGACAAGTAATTATGGATAGAAGTGGATCAATGAAATAAGTTATTTTAATGGTGCTCAGATTTTTCTATAAATATAGCCTGTGAAAGGTATTCTGAGAAAAAAAGTAAACTTTGTTTATATGGTTTCAATTTTTTTATGGTGTATACCATTTAAATGAGAGGGATGGTTGATCATAGTCCATGTTATCAGTCATAAGAGTTTGTTTCAATAGTAGAATTGTGATTATCCTAATATAAAAACTTGTTGGGGCTTCAACACTGAGAAACTGTAAAAGAAAAAGTGGATACTTTCACATTTTTAATTGTGCTATGGAACAATAATAGAGAAATAACCTTACAATTTAATACACTACATAACAATACATGCAAAGGATTATTCTCAAAAGCATGTACCTCATCGAAAGAAAGTGTGTGACTAGCAATTCATTATGAAACATATGTTTTCTTGTTGATATTTGAAATGATTTATTATAAGGTGTCAATAAGTTCATTGTAGAACTCATTATTCAAATAAGAGATACATTAATAAGTGATGTACCCAAACATAGCATGTGGAAAGAAACTTTCATACACCATTTTCTCTATATTTGTAAGATTTGAGGATGAAAATTGTGAAGGGGAAGAGATTGTAACAATTGTGCTCCTATTTTCTAGGTAATTGAGGATTAGAAGACACTAAGTTCAATTTTTAGATGTTTTGTGTGATGTCATAATTAAATATGGATTCAATTTATATATATATATATATATATAATATTTCTAGAGTGTGTCAAAGAATTTATTGTTTACTTCTTCAAATCAATGAATCCTAGACCACAAATTACTACAAGGTATAGCATTGGGATATAGGAATTGTGAAATAGAAACTTAGTGATAAACGGAACAGTGTAGTATTGTACATCAAATTTCCTTGTATTATTTAGGATGACAGGAAAACTTAGATATTGTAACTTTTGAATTTTTACAAGACTTGTTGGTCGGTCAAATTCCCAAGGACAAACTCATCAGAATATTTTATATAAACTACAATATACATTTTGGTATTTGATTTTTAGTTATTTATTCATACATAAAAAAAATTAATTGTAGATTTCCAACTCTATTTTAGACAACAACAAATTTAAGAAAAATGGGCATATCTGAGTCATACCAAAATATTGCATCCACTGAGTTTCTTATTAGGAATAACTCAACCAATGACAAATTATACTTAAATAAAAGATGCAACGAAGAACTAGTTTGTAATTGTCCCAAGCACCTTAGTTGATCTATATGAGTAACCGAACACAATAGTATCTCTCATAATTCATCATTCCTTCCAAAAATGAATCCTATAGAGAGAGGGGATTTGGAAGAGATAATAATTGGAGAAGTTGATCTAGGGTTGGGTTTGTAAGAGGAAAGAAGTGGAGAGGTTTATCTATGGTTCTATTTTCCTCAAAGTGATGAAATCCAGTAAGTAAATTTTCTCTTGATAGGTTTCATTGGTGGGTCATCTCTTCTATGCATAAATCATGTCCTTCCTTCGATTTGAATCAAAAGGATATCTTTATAATCTTCTTTTCTTTATTTTTCTCTCCAATCTCCATTTTTAAGGTTAGTAAGTAGAAAGGAGGAAAACAATTAACTATTTCTCAAAGTTTGATTGGTATTCAAAGAGATCATTTATTGGGCTATATTTTGAGGTGTTTATAACCTTAGTTGAGTGGGTAGAAGAATCTTTTAGTCAGTTTCACTAAAATAGATATAACTTCTTCAAAATTATTATTTTCTCCATTAATGATGGTAAACATAATGTTATGTACTTAAAATATATCGATAGGACCTCTAATTTAGTACTGAAAACATTATTAAACAATTTCTAAATGATAAAATAGCTACAAAAGTACATATCTATTGATTATTAGAGAATTTACAAACTAATTTTAGACTTTTCTAAGTATCTGAATTTCTGTAGGTTTGGGGTGTTTGAACAAAAGTGTAGCTGAAACTCAGACAAATATTAATGTGGTCCTGCTTATGTGATCAGTGGTGCAAATGGACATGTTTGATAAATTTTATTTTATATCTTGATAAGTTTGAGTTTCTGGTTTATACAATACATATCTAGTAAAAAGTCCACAACTAAAAATGAAAACCCAGTTTAGTATGCTTCTAAAATCATAAATGTCTTAATCCATAGTAAATGCTTGATTGAAGTGATTTACATGATAATTTGGGATTCTATTAATTACTATTTTATATACATATAATTTTTTTACTATGTGATGTGGAAATTCTAGTTTTGATTCTTGCCACAAAATGACTGACTTTATCTCCTACTATAGTAAATATAAGTGACATCCCTGTATTAGAGATTCAATTGATTTTATACATAAATATCAGAAATATTGAATGGGAATGATTATATCATTAGAATTTTCTTTTTCTTTTTCAATATATGAGAAATATTATATGTGAATGAGCCATGAGAAACTCTTAAAGGAAGGATAATCAATAAATCAAGCATCTATTTCAGTATTATTGAATTTAGCTCAATAATCCAAGTAGTCATCAAAATACAAAATGAAAATAGGTCAGTCTAAGAGAAAGATGTAATTTGAACATACAATAGTACTAAATGCCTTGAAGACTATAAAACCCATCCATGTAGGGGTACAGTGGGAAGGGTGAAGCAAGATATGGACTATAATATATAGTAATTAGTAGCATGGATACGAAGATAGAAAGTGTCCAACACCATCTAACTAGGTGTGGGTGGTACTTCAGTTCCATAGAGTATCCAATAAAACTAGAGATCTTGATGGTACTAGTTCGGTTTAGTAGAGATACTAAATGGTATTGATGATTCCAATGGTATCCAAGACTATTGGAGTATATTTCCCTTGTGGACCTTGTAAAGAGTGGGATAAATCCACCTCTCTACTAATAACAATGGTAAACAAAATCCAATTGGGATAGCAGCGGAAGATAAAATTATTTAACTATATTCAATTTAAATAAAGTGTACATAAAATTTTACCCAATATGGGTGTACATGTTTTATATAAAAAGAGGATCTAAGTAGAGGGAAGTCTAGACTGCTCCACTTTTGTCTCCAAGCAAGATATTCATTAGCTAGTCCATGTCAACGATAAGATCTTCATGCCATATCCATCACCTTGCTCAACATCTGGGTGGTTGGGAAAGCACCCAGCAAGAGGGAAGGAAAAATAAAAGTATGTGTCACTAAACTATATTAAAGATAGAAAGATAAGAAAAGTATGTAAAAGCAGACTAGGGTTCATCATAAGATGAGACATCAAGAGTATGAGGCCATATATATAAAAGAAGCTTTCAATACATGCTTCCCATAAACAACATATCACAAAGGGATTGCATGTATGATTAATATTGACTATCTTAACTAAGTAGGGTTGAGGCACCTATTGGACCTTCAACCAAAGGGTGAGGGGAGAATAACACTTTCCCAGTCACCTACACACATTTTGTGTGGGGGGGGGGGAGAGTAACACGTTCCCCAGGGGAGAAATAACACATTCCCCAACTATGGGTGGTTGTACATACAAGTACCACTACACTAGTTAATTAGTCTAATAAAATCAACATGCTAGAAAAAGAGTTATGGCAAGATTAATCAAAGGATTCATATAACAAGGCAGTGGGGTTTAGAAACCCAAACAAGATAATACTACAACTAATTTTGAGGCATAAACAAATTAAGTTTAAAGAACAATGGATTAGTTCAAATTAAGCCTCATTAGGGAACATGGGTAATGGTATAATAAATTTCCCAACTGAAGGGGGGTAGATGCACATACCTTATCATTAGAGCCCTAAAACCACTTTTCATAACCTTTACACGAGATCAGATCCACTTGCCCTAATTTCATCATTATATCCGTGTATTAGAATTAAGTATACTCATTAAAGGTTTAAAACCCTAATATTACTAACTTTTTGCGCAAACCTTCAAATTAGACTCCAAAAACATCATCATCATCTTAGTTAGGGTTTTCTGATCAAAATAACATATAATATTGTATATTTTGAAGATATGGACTTTTAGGGTTAATTTTGGTGATTTATAATTAATTAAATCGACTCGAAAAATACATATTGCAAAATCTCAGAATTGAACCACAAAAACATTTTTAATGGATAGATCTCGTTCTCTTGATTTCAAAACACTATTTATTTTCTATTTTTTGACATCGGGAATAATTTATACGATTTAATTTACCTCGACCAATCATAGCCTACCACGTAGGCAAGGCATGTGCGCAGAAAGTAAGAGAAGAGGGGAGTGGGCCTCACACTGCTGACCTGGCCCAATAGGCCATCTTGCACGCGTGGACGCCCAACAGACTCTCGCAAAGCCGAGTCAACGCGGGTCAAAGCAAGGTAGAAAGGGCGAGAAGACCAAAACACCCTCGCGTGAAAAACACAACAAAACAACCCGATCCACTGGCAGAACGGTAAAAATGCGGGGTCAACTTCCTTCCCCTGCCTCGTGCCATATCCGAGAGCTGCGAGCAGCTTGGCTTGGGCATGATTTGGGCGAAATCGCAAAACACAACGAAACTTCACGTTCAGGTACTCGAAAGAAAGAGGAAGGAGAGCTGAATCTGTTGGTATCTTGCAATTGAACGGAGATGAAGAGAACAGGACACGAGAGGTGCCGCAAGAGCGGGGGCAAATGGCGGCTAGGTGGTGGTCAAGACGTCCACGAAAACTAAAATTGAAGGCACATGCGAGTTGCTAAGGTGATGGCAGTCCTAGGGGGATAGATATATATAGGCAAGGGACCCCGAGTTAGGGTTCGACTAGGGGAAGGTAGAGGGTGGCGGTGCCCATGTTGAGCGTTTCTCAAATCTTAACCAAAACCCAAAATCTTTGGGATAAAACAGAGCAAAATCCAATGAAGAATCCAATGAACCAAAAATTAGCAAAAACCATCGAGTATATCTCCGGATATATTGATTTGAAAATCAGAGAAGCGATGAACCTATTGCCTTTTTTGTTTAGAGGAAGAAGACGACCACGGGTCATCAGATTTGTGGACTCGGTTCCACGAAGGACCCTGATCCATCCGATCTCATAGATGGGATAAGGAAATGATTCCTTGTTGCATTAAAATTCGACCAAAGTGTCATTTAAATTGTAAATGTTTTTCTCTCTCCTCATTTGGAGGCCCAAACGACATCCAAAAATTACCAAATTTTATATTCTGACTTATTTTGACGCGTAGAATCCAAATATGGAGTTATTTTTGCCTTTGCGGAAGTTTGATAGGTTATATATTTAATATGTCATTTTCTCTTTCCTCCTTCAAAAGGGGTGATAACATTGCTTAAAATTTGTGTAACTTCATCCATAAGTCTCCCTAAGGGATTAGAACACGATTTTGTAATTATATTTACAAGTTGAGATTATTTATTTATTTATCAAATAAGTAGAAGATTATAGACATTTTCTCTGTCCTATTTTACTCATTATTCACACATTATCCAAATTAGTTGCAAATTTTCCCAAAGGCTTATTTTTATGTTTAGATTACGAATATGGAGTTACTTTTCTAATTTGAGAGCATTAAGTATTTTATTTCACTTTATTGGCCTATTTCCCATTATCTTGTATTAAAGGCATTATGTATTTATTTATTATCCAAATTAGATGATACTTGGCCATTAAGCAACTTTTAAGTCAAGAAAACGAAATTGATATATTTATTATCCAAATTATCTTCTTGGTTTTCTATTTAGGATTTTTGGAACAATATATTCCTCATTATCTTTTTATATCCAAAATATTTCATATTATCCCCAATTATTGGATTTATCATCTCCTTTATTTATATTTCAGGATTTTCTTTCTTTTTCATATTCTAAAAAGCACTAGAAAGTTCTAGGACGAATTTATTTATTCTTTTTATCACTTAAGTGGATATTTTGCATATTTGACCCATTACTAAGCTTTCACTGGGGTATTTGTGCATAAACCCAAATATTGAGAGAAAAGGTGAACAAATGTTCATTAAACCATCATATTGTCCACAAATTAAATAGAAAGGCCAAAGAGGATAAAAATGAAAGGAAAAGATGGAAAAGAGGACCATAAAGGCAAAAAGTCAAAATTCGGTATGTTACAACACTCCACCCCTTAAAGATGATTTTGTCCCCGAAATCACTAGCAATTAGGGAAGGGTGAGTGTGCAACCTCACATCACAAAACTTCAAGTTGTTCCTTCAACCATACAACTACCACCAAAACTTATACTTCAACTACACCTAAGGGTTCAGAAACTTCACATACTGCTCAACATAGGTTGGGTTCTTAAGGATCACTTAGGGTTCCACTATTAAGATATTCTTTTTAAGAGATTTAACTTTATTTACATTTTTGACTTATTCACATTATATTCATTATGATAACACATTGTATCATTATTTTAATAATGTCATGTCACATTCACTTAGTTGCCAAAAAGAATAATATTTCATCACCATACATGAAACATTATATATGTATCTCATTTTTCTTACTAAGAATTTTATCACAATTAGGGCTCACTCAATTATCTCAACATTCATTATCATATTTGATCATTATCCTTAATAATTCAGATTTATACTTCATTATCTTCATATTACCACTTTATTAATTATAACAAATTATTTTACATGGAATAAGACATTCTATTCAATTTGTGGTTAAGCATACAATTATTCCAATTAATGTCACATTAGTTACTTATACTCATATTACACATGTTCACATCGTCACATTATCTTTATTGCTCACATTAATGTCATCATTAATCATCTCGCATATTTATTCCTTTATATTATTGATTTTGCACACTTATGTGAACTCAATTACTTCATATTCACATTGAAGCCTTTACATGTATTTTAAATGATCAAGGTGGGACATCCTACATGTTAATGAATTGATTCACATTAAGTGACTAATCACATGTGTATTAGATAACAAGGTAACACACATTTCCTATATATATGATGTGAACAAATGATTATATATATATATATATCATTTATGTGTATCAAAGTATGTTAACTGATTATGGCACTTAACATCATTAATGTATCATGAAAGGCATTAAGGGTGTATCTATTAAGGTTAGATTATTACAACTTAGGGTTTAGGTCAACATGACCATTTTATTTCACTTATCCATCCTTAGCATGCATTACTTACGAATTATAAACTTACTCATCATATCATTAGGGTTTATTGGTTCATGACATTATTAACATCTTACTTATTGACAATTAGCATTGATTTTCATATTATGTGGATTGGTTATCCAATACGGGTTATCCATTAGAGTTTGAACATATGAATTATTCCTCAGATGATAATTATATTTTCATTAATATATAAGCAAGCATGTTAGGGTTACCATTATATCTTGTTTGGTCAAAACCAAAGATCCAAACACACTAACCACCTAAGTATGAGGTTAGGGTTTCTAAAGATAGATTAGATAGACTTGAAGATGTTATAGGGCTCCATCCCCCTAAAGAGGATTTCTTCCACGAAATCTAACCACTCGAACATCCAACCTAACCATACTCCACCCCTTAAAGGGTTCAACCTATCAAGACAAACTAACTAGGGTTAAAGGATAAGTCTAACTAAACCATTCTCAAGATCCATCATGCTTCCATTGCGCACTCTGATATCTTCCCAAACACCCAAACTCCAAGGTCTAGGTTCTATGGGTAAACTTATCCAAGCATGTGGTCCTAAGGGATATAAGGAACTATATAGGGTTTATATCCTCAAACAAGTCAAAGGTTGTCATATTAGGGTTCTAGGAGAAACCAACATACATGTGAAACTTAATTCAAACTATTAGGATACCCAAAGATATATAACATAGAACTCTAAGGTTACTATTGCCTAAAAGCAAACTATTTCGGGCAATTCGTATCAGCGCATGCTAGGCCGGTATCATATGGGTATGGGAGTCCTCATATACCAAGCTAGTGGTGCATAGGAAAATTTTGCCAGCCCCTGAAACCCTGATCCTTTCTAGACACCCTTGCTTCAACTACATGCCCTAATAGTTGCCTAAAGGCAAACGTAAACAACATCAAGTTATGCATATTTTAATTATAATTATTTTAGGATTTTATTCATCAAGGTTCTATTGTGAAACTATTGGTTCCTCACTCAACCTATCATCAAGGTAGATCAAATCTAGGGTAACCATGTCACCTTAAGGAACTATGCAAATCTAGGGTTCTAACTAGGGAGACAAACTGAAATAGTCAAAGATCCGACTACCATTGGCTCTGATACCATGCTGTAAAGAGTGGGATAGATCCAGCTCTCTACTAATAACAATGGTAAACAAAATCCAATTGGGATAGCAGCGGAAGATAAAATTATTTGACTATATTCAATTTAAATAAAGTGTACATAAAATTTTCCCCAATATGGGTGTACATGCTTTATACAAAAAGAGGATCTAAGTAGAGGGAAGTCTAGACTACTCCACTTTTGTCTCCAAGAAAGATATTCATCAACTAGTCCATGTCAATGCTAAGATCTTCATGCCATATCCATCACCTTGCTCCACATCTGGGTGGTTGGGAAAGCACCCAGCAAGAGGGAAGGAAGAATAAAAGTATGTGTCACCGAACTATACTAAAGACAACAAGATAAGAAAAGTATGTAGAAGCAGGCTAGGTTTCATCATAACATGAGACATCAACAGTATGAGGCCATATATATAAAAGAAGCTTTCAATAGATGCTTTCCATAAACAACATATCACAAAGGGATTGCATGTATGATTAATATTGACTATCTTAACTAAGTAGGGTTGAGGCACCTACTAGACCTTCAACCAAAGGGTGAGGGGAGAATAACACATTCCCAGTCACCTACACACATTTTGTGTGTGGCGGAGAGTAACACGTTCCCCAGGGGAGAAATAACACATTCCCCAACTATGGGTGGTTGTACATACAAGTACCACTACACTAGTTAATTAGTCTAATAAAATCAACATGCTAGAAAAAGAGTTATGGCAAGATTAATCAAAGGATTCATATAACAAGGCAGTGGGGTTTAGAAACCCAAACAAGATAATACTACAACTAATTTTGAGGCATAAACAAATTAAGTTTAAAGAACAATGGATTAGGTCAAATTAAGCCTCATTAGGGAACATGGGTAATGGTATAATAAATTTCCCAACTGACGGGGGGTAGATGCACATACCTTATCATTAGATCCCTAAAACCAATTTTCATAACCTTTACACGAGATCATATCCACTTGCCCTAATTTCATCATTATATCCATGTATTAGAATTAAGTATACTCATTAAAGGTTTAAAACCCTAATATTACTAACTTTTTGCACAAACCTTTGAATTAGACTTTGAAAACATCACCATCGTCTTAGTTAGGGTTTTCTGATAAAAATAACATATAATATTGTATATTTTGAAGATATAGACTTTTAGGGTTAATTTTGGTGATTTTTAATTAATTAAAACGACTCAAAAAATACATATTCGAAAATCTCAGAATCGAACCACAAAAACATTTTTATTGGATAGATCTCATTCTCCTGATTTCAAAACACTATTTATTTTCTATTTTTTGACATCGGGAATAATTTATACGATTTAATTTACCTCGGCCAATCATGGCCTGCCACGTAGGCAAGGCATGTGCGCAGAAAGCAAGAGAAGAGGGGTGTGGGCCCCACGCTGCTGACCTGGCCCAATAGACCATATCGCGCACGTGGGCGCCCAACAGACTCTCACAAAGCCAAGTCAACGCGGGTCAAAGCAAGGTAGAAAGGGCGAGAAGACCAAAACACCCTCGCCTGAAAAACACAACAAAACAACCCGATCCGGGGGCAGAAAGGTATAAATGCGGGGTCATATTCCTCCCACTGCCTCGTGCCATGGCTGAGAGCTGCGAGCAGCTTGGCTTGGGTGTGATTTGGGAAAAATTGCAAAACACAACGAAACTTCGCGTTCAGGTACTCGAAAGAAAGAGGAAGGAGAGCCGAAGCTGTTGGTACCTTGCAATTGAACGGAGACGAAGAGAGAAGGACACGAGAGGTGCCGCAAGAGAAGGGGAAAATAGTGGCTAGGTGGAGATCAAGACTTCCACGAAAAATGAAATTGAAGGCACAGGCGAGTTGCTAAGGTGATGGCGGTCCTAAGGGCATAGATATATAAAGGCAAGGGACCCCGAGTTAGGGTTGGACTAGGGGAAGGTAGAGGGTGGCGGCACCCATGTTGGGCGTTTCTCAAAACTTCACCAAAATCCAAAATCTTTGGGATAAAATGGAGCAGAATCCAACGAAGAATCTAATGAACCAAAAATTAGCAAAAACCATCGAGTATATCTCCGGATATATTGATTTGAAAATCAGAGAAGCAATGAACCTGTTCCCTTTTTCATTTAGAGGAAGAAGACGACCACAGGTCGTCAGATCAGTTGAACCGGGTCCATGAAGGACCCTGAGCCGTCCGATCTCGCGGATGGGATAAGGAAATGATTCCTTGTTGCATTAAAATTCAACCAAAGTGTCATTTAAATTCTAAATGTTTTTCTCTCTCCTTGTTTGGAGGCCCAAATGGCATCCAAAAATTACCAAATTTTATATTCTGACTTATTTTGAAGCGTAGAATCCAAATATGGAGTTATTTTTGCCTTTTGAGGAAGTTTGACAGGTTAAATAATTAATATGTCATTTTCTCTTTCCTCCATCAAAAGTGGTGATAACATTGCTTAAAATTTGTGTAACTTCACCCATAAGTCTCCTAAGGGATTAGAACACGATTTTGTAATTATATTTACAAGTTGAGATTATTTATTTATTTATTAAATAAATAGAAGATTCTACACATTTTATCTGTCCTATTTTACTCATTATTCACACATTATCCAAATTCGTTGCAAATTTTCCCAAAGGCTTATTTTTATGTTTAGTATTTTATTTCACTTTATTGGCCTATTTCCCATTATCTTGTATTAAAGGCATTATGTATTTATTTATTATCCAAATTAGATGATACTTGGCCATTAAGCAACTTTTAAGTCAAGAAAACGAAATTGGTATATTTATTATCCAAATTATCTTCTTAGGTTTCTATTTAGGATTTTTGGAACAATATATTCCTCATTATCTTCTTTTATCCAAAATATTTCATATTATCCCCAATTATTGCATTTATCATCTCCTTTATTTATATTTTAGGATTTTCTTTCTTTTTCATATTCTAAAAAGCACTAGAAAGTTCTAGGACGAATTTATTTATTCTTTTTATCACTTAAGTGGATATTTTGCATATTTGACCCATTACTAAGCTTTCACTGAGGTATTTGTGCATAAACCCAAATATTGAGAGAAAAGGTGAACAAATGTTCATTAAACCATCATATTGTCCACAAATTAAATAGAAAGGCCAAAGAGGATAGAAATGAAAGGAAAAGATGGAAAAGAGGACCAAAAAGGCAAAAAATCAAAATTTGGTATGTTACAACACTCCACCCCTTAAAGATGATTTCGTCCTCGAAATCACTAGCATTTAGCGAAGGGTGAGTGTGCAACCTCACATCACAAAACTTCAAGTTGTTCCTTCAACCATACAACTGCCACCAAAACTTATACTTCAACTACACCTAAGGGTTCAGAAACTTCACATACAGCTCAACATAGGTTGGGTTCTTAAGGATCACTTAGGGTTCCACTATTAAGATATTATTTTTAAGAGATTTAACTTTATTTACTTTTTTGACTTATTAACATTATATTCATTATGATAACACATTGTCATCATTATTTTAATTATGTCATGTCACATTCACTTAGTTGCCAAAAAGAATAATACTTCATTATCATACATGAAACATTATATATGTATCTCATTTTTCTTACTAAGAATTTTATCAAAATTAGGGCTCACTCAATTATCTCAAAATTCATTAACATATTTGATCACTGTCCTTAATAATTCAGATTTATACTTCATTATCCTCATATTGCCACTTTATTAATTATAACAAATTATTTTACATGAAATAAGACATTCTATTCAATTTGTGGTTAAGCATACAATTATTCCAATTAATGTCACATTAGTTACTTATACTCATATTAAACATGTTCACATCGTCACGTTATCTTTATTGCTCACATTAATGTCATCATTAACCATGTCTCATATTTATTCCTTTATATTATTGATTTTGCACACTTATGTGAATTCAATTACTTCATATTCACATTGAAGCCTTTACATGTATTTTAAATGATCAAGGTGGGACATCCTACATGTTAGTGAATTGATTCAAATTAAGTGACTAATCACATGTGTATTAGATAACAAGGTAACACACATTTCCTATACATATGATGTGAACAAATGATTATATATATATATATATATATATATATATATATATCATTTATGTGTATCAAAGCATGTTAAATGATTATGGCACTTAACATCATTAATGTATCATGAAAGGCATTAAGGGTGTATATATTAAGGTTAGATTATTACAACTTAGGGTTTAGGTCAACATGACCATTTTATTTCACTTATCCATCCTTAGCATGCACTAATTACGAATTATAACCTTACTCATCATATCATTAGGGTTTATTGGTTCATGACATTATTAACATCTTACTTATTGACAATTAGCATTGATTTTCATATTATGTGCATTGGTTATCCATTAGGGGTTATCCATTAGAGTTTGAACATATGAATTATTCCTTAGATGATAATTATATTTTCATTAATATATAAACAAGCATGTTTGGGTTACCATTATATCTTGTTTGGTCAAAACCAAAGATCCAAACACACTAACCACCTAAGTATGAGGTTAGGGTTTCTAAAGATAGATTAGATAGACTTGAAGATGTTATAGGGTTCCATCCCCCTAAAGAGGATTTTGTCCACGAAATCTAACCACTCGAACATCCAACCTAACCATACTCCACCCCTTAAAGGGTTCGACCTATCAAGCCAAACTAACTAGGGTTAAAGGATAAGTGTAACTAAACCATTCTCAAGATCCATCATGCTTCCACTGCGCACTCTGATATCTTCCCAAACACCCAAACTCCAAGGTCTAGGTTCTATGGGTAAACTTATCCAAGCATGTGGTCCTAAGGGATATAAGGAACTATATAGGGTATATATCCTCAAACAAGTCAAAGGTTAACATATTAGGGTTCTAGGAGAAACCAACATACATGTGAAACTTAATTCAAACTATTAGGATACCCAAAGATATACAACATAGAACTCTAAGGTTACTATTGCCTAAAAGCAAACTATTTCGGGCAATTCGTATCAGCGCAGGCCAGGCCGATATCATATGGGTATGGGAGTCCTCGTATACCAAGCTAGTCGTGCGGAGGAAAATTTTTCCAGCCCCCGAAACCCTAATCCTTTCTACACACCCTTGCTTCAATTGCATGCCCTAATAGTTGCCTAAAGGCAAACCTAAACAACATCAAGTTATGCATATTTTAATTATAAGTATTTTAGGATTTTATTCATCAAGGTTCTAATGTGGAACTATTGGTTCCTAAGTCAACCTATCATCAAGGTAGATCAAATCTAGGGTAACCATGTCACCTAAAGGAACTATGCAAATCTAGGGTTCTAATTAGGGAGACAAACTGAAATAGTCAAAGATCCGACTACCATTGTCTTTGATACCATGCTGTAAAGAGTGGGATAAATCCACCTCTCTACTAATAACAATGGTAAAAAAATCCAATTGGGATAGTAACGGAAGATAAAATTATTTGACTATATTTAATTTAAATAAAGTGTACATAATATTTTCCCCAATATGGGTGTACAAGTTTTATACAAAAACAGGATCTAAGTAGAGGGAAGTCTAGACTACTCCACTTTTGTCTCCAAGCAAGATATTCATCAGCTAGTCCATGTCAATGCTAAGATCTTCATGCCATATCCATCACCTTGCTCCACATCTGGGTGGTTGGGAAAGCACCCAACAAGAGGGAAGGAAAAATAAAAGTATTTCTCACTAAACTATATTAAAGACAACAAGATAAGAAAAGTATGTAAAAGTAGGCTAGGTTTCATCATAACATGAGACATCAACAGTATGAGGCCATATATATAAAAGAAGCTTTCAATAGATGGTTGCCATAAACAACATATCATAAGGGGATTGCATGCATGATTAATATTGACTATCTTTACTAAGTAGGGTTGAGGCACCTATTGGACCTTCAACCAAAGGGTGAGGGGAGAATAACACATTCGCAGTCACCTACACACATTTTGTGTGTGGGGGAGAGTAACACGTTCCCCAGGGGAGAAATAACACATTCCCCAACTATGGGTGGTTGTACATACAAGTACCACTACACTAGTTAATTAGTCTAATAAAATAAACATGCTAGAAAAAGAGTTATGGCAAGATTAATCAAAGGATTCATATAAAAAGGCAGTGGGGGTTTAGAAACCCAAACAAGATAATACTACAACTAATTTTGAGGCATAAACAAATTAAGTTTAAAGAATAATTGATTAGGTCAAATTAAGCCTCATTAGGGAACATGGGTAATGGTATAATATATTTCCCAATTGAAGGGGGGTAGATGCACATACCTTATTATTAGAGCCCTAAAACCACTTTTCATAACCTTTACACAAGATCTGATCCACTTGCCCTAATTTCATCATTATATCCATGTATTAGGATTAAGTATACTCATAAAGGTTTAAAACCCTAATATTACTAACTTTTTGTGCAAACTTTCAAATTAGACTCTGAAAACATCACCATCGTCTTAGTTAGGGTTTTCTGATCAAAATAACATATAATATTGTATATTTTGAACATATGGACTTTTACGGTTAATTTTGGTGATTTTTAATTAATTAAAACGACTCGAAAAATACATATTCGAAAATCTCAGGATCGAACCACAAAAACATTTTTAATGGATAGATCTCATTTTCCTGATTTCAAAACACTATTTATTTTCTATTTTTTGACATCGGGAATAATTTATACGATTTAATTTAGCTCGGCCAATCATAGCCTGCCACGCAGGCAAGGCATGTGCGCAGAAAGCAAGAGAAGAGGGGAGTGGGCCCCACGCTACTGACCTGACACAATAGGCCATCTCACGCGTGTGGGCGCCCAGCAGACTCTCGCAAAGCCGAGTCAACGTGGGTCAAAGCAAGGTAGAAAGGGCGAGAAGACCAAAACACCCTCGCCTGAAAAACACAACAAAACAACCCGATCCGGGGGCAGAAAGGTAAAAACGTGGGGTCATCTTCCTCCCACTGCCTCGTTCCATGGCCGAGAGCTGCGAGCATCTTGGCTTGGGTGTGATTTGGGCGAAATCGCAAAACACAACGAAACTTCACGTTCAGGTACTCGAAAGAAAGAGGAAGGAGAGTTGAATCAGTTGGTACCTTGCAATTGAACTGAGACGAAGAGAGCAGGACACGAGAGGTTCCGCAAGAGCAGGGAAAATAGTGGCTAGGTGGTGGTTAGACATCCATGAAAATTGAAATTGAAGGCACAGGCGAGTTGCTAAGGTGATGGCGGTCCTAGGGGCATAGATATATATAGGCAAGGGACCCCGAGTTAGGGTTGGACTAGGGGAAGGTAGACGGTGGCGGCACCCATGTGGGGTGTTTCTCAAATCTTCACCAAAACCCAAAATCTTTGGGATAAAATGGAGCGGAATCCAATGAAGAATCCAACGAACCAAAAATTAGCAAAAACCATCGAGTATATCTCCGGATATATTGATTTGAAAATCAGAGAAGCAATGAACTTGTTGCCTTTTTTGTTTAGAGGAAGAACATGACCGCGGGTCGTCAGATCAGTGGACCCGAGTCCACAAAGGACCCTGAGCCGTCTGATCTCGCGGATGGGATAAGGAAATGATTCCTTGTTGCAATAAAATTCGTCCTAAGTGTCATTTAAATTCTAAATGTTTTTCTCTCTCCTCGTTTGGAGGCCCAAACGACATCCAAAAATTACCAAATTTTATATTTTGACTTATGTTGACACATAGAATCCAAATATGGAGTTATTTTTGCCTCTTGAGGAAGTTTGATAGGTTAAATAATTAATATGTCATGTTCTCTTTCCTCCTTCAAAAGGGGTGATAACATTGCTTAAAATTTGTGTAACTTCACCCATAAGTCTCCCTAAGGGATTAGAACACGATTTTGTAATTATATTTACAAGTTGAGATTATTTATTTATTTATTAAATAAATAGAAGATTCTACACATTTTCTCTGTCCTATTTTACTCATTATTCATACATTATCCAAATTAGTTGCAAATTTTCCCAAAGGCTTATTTTTATGTTTAGATTACAAATATGGAGTTACTTTCCTGATTTGAGAGCATTAAGTATTTTATTTCACTTTATTGGCCTATTTCCCATTATCTTGTATTAAAGGCATTATGTATTTATTTATTATCCAAATTAGATGATACTTGGCCATTAAGCAACTTTTAAGTCAAGAAAACGAAATTGATATATTTATTATCCAAATTATCTTCTTGGGTTTCTATTTAGGATTTTTGGAACAATATATTCCTCATTATCTTCTTTTATCCAAAATATTTCATATTATCCCCAATTATTGCATTTATCATATCCTTTATTTATATTTCAGGATTTTCTTTCTTTTTCATATTCTAAAAAGCACTAGAAAGTTCAAGGACGAATTTATTTATTCTTTTTATCACTTAAGTGGATATTTTGCATATTTGACCCATTACAAAGCTTTCACTGAGGTATTTGTGCATAAACCCAAATATTGAGAGAAAATGTGAAAAAATGTTCATTAAACCATCATATTGTCCACAAATTAAATTGAAAGGCCAAAGAGGATAGAAATGAAAGGAAAAGATGGAAAAGAGGACCAAAAAGGAAAAAAGTCAAAATTCGGTATGTTACAAACCTACTCCTTCTGGAAGTTACTCCACACTATGTACCAGCCCTTTGTGGAACCACATTACATGGAGTAAGAGGCTTTATCACCTAGAGGCACCCCTTCTGAGTACCCAGGACAAGGGGCTATAGTTTTATGGATGTTGTCTAGTGCTGGTAGGATTTATAATGAAACCTCAATGCACACCAAGAAGTTACTAGTAGTCTTAATCTCTCGACTTTACCTTCAAACTTGCACACTAAGTCACATGGTGATGGTTTTCACTTTGATGGTATGGTTTAAGTGAGTTCAGGGGAAAAGTAAAAAAGAAATATAATTTAGTTCTGTTAGGTTTTAAAAAGACTTCACTTTGTTAGATCAGTTGGTTATGTTTAGTTGGTCAGCATAGTAGTATTCAACTGAGTAGTCAAGTCAAGTTAAAGTTTGTGGAATATTAGAGAAAGAGGATGAAATGTTTTTATATTTTCATATTTCTAGTGATGCATGATATAGTTTTATTTATAAATTTTGACATAGCTAGTTTTTTAATTTGCATTAGTAGCTTGTTTTTAGTTCAATTAAGTAAGAATCTAAATGCATGCTATAGTTCTTTAGGTTATTTTATCATTTGAGTGATTCACTATGCTTGTAGCTTACCCCTCTACAAATTGCTTTTTAGGAAAACCATGTGATTTGAAGATGTCCATGCATCAGAGTAGATCCTCTACAAGAATGAAGTATCAATTAGTCAAGTTCAATTGGTCTCTACTACTCTAGGTCTCTATTAGGAAAAAAGAGAGTTTTAAATTATTATTTGAAAAAATATATTATAGACATAGTATGTATATAATTATCAAGATAGCTCTCAATATTGTATATCTAATGATGCTCTCATTGCTAGTCTCCAAGAACAGCACGACAACATTCTACTAGCAGAGGAACTCGACTGGCAACAGAGATCGCATATTCAATGGCTAGCCTGCGGTGATGGCAACACCAAGTTCTATCATTCTTATGTGAAATCAAGACGCCATGCAACAAAGATCCATAGGATGAAGGACTCGAACGACAACTGGATCGTGAACCCAACGGATCTCAAGATGACTGTTCTCAACCACTTCCACCAGTTGCTCACTTGCCACGATGCAGGTAACGTCACCTGGAACAACAAAACAGCTTACACAGGTTACTTTCAACCTCTTTCACCTCAGGCACTGAACTACATTGCCCACACTCCGAGTCCGGTCGAGATAAGTCAACTATGGATATGATGCCCCCCCTCAAGGCGCCCGGTCCCGACGGCATTCACAACGACTTCATCCAGCAACAGTGGCACAAGCTTGGTCCCTCGATCGTTCTAACTGTCCAGCAGGCGTTCAATTCTGGCACCATCGACGACCGTTTAGCAGAATCCTACATGGTTCTGCTGCCCAAAGTTAGGCAACCAAAGAATTGCTCTGAGCTGCGCCCTATCTCTTTAAATAATTCATGCTTCAAGTTGATTTCAAAAGTTCTCGTCGAACGGATTAAGCCTCACCTTTTTGGTTGGGTCTCAAGCAACCAATCCAGCTTCATTCCAGGCAGGAAGATAAGAGACAACATCCTCCTAGTGGAGAAAGTGATTCACTCAATGAGACGGAAAGCCAATGGCAAACGTTGGGTTGTCATAAAGCTCTATCTAACAAAAGCCTTTGATGGGATGAACTGGAGCTTCATTGAGGACACTCTCATGAAAACAGGTCTTCCTGAAATTACAATAAAGCTTATTATGAATGTTATTTCTAGTGGTAACACTTCGATCCTGTGGGAAGGTTCCCCTCTACCAGCGCTGAAATCCACCAGGGGCATACGCCATAGCGATCCCCTGAGCCCCTATGTCTTCGTCCTATGTATGGAGAGACTATCTCAGGCCATCAATGAAGCAGTCAATAACAATTCCTGGAAGCCGATTTAGCTGACAAAGAATGGCACGCCGCTATCCCATGTATTTTTTGCGGATGATATCCTGCTTATGGCCGAAGCTAGCACGAATCAAGCGGGTATAATTCTTGATGTACTCAACAAATTCAGTTTTGTATCGGGCCAATCAATTTCGAAGGAGAAATCACACTGCTTCTTTTCCTCGAACACCTCCAGGGCAGAGAAACGTGCTTTCTCCCACACCATTGGTATTGCTCAAACCAATGATTTGGGGAAGCACCTCGGGGTTCCTATTTTACACCACAGGATCAACAAAGGAACGCATGAAAACATCATCACTAATATCAAAGGAAGGATGACGAGTTGGGCAGCCAGACACTTATCTTTGGCAGGCAGAATTACCCTGGTCAAAGCCACGCTGCAAGCTATTCCAGCCTATATGATGCAGACCGTTAAGCTGTCTCCATCTTTGTGCGATGACATAAACCGACACATCAAAGACTTTATTTGGTCGGGAGGTTATGAATCCAGGAAGCTCTCTCTGGTCTCATGGAAAAACATCACTACTGATAAAGCCATGGGTGGCCTGGGCATCAAGAATGCTCGAGATCACAACGAGTCCCTCATGCTAAAGAATGTCTGGGCATTCATCAATAACCATCCTGTCACTTGGGTAACTATCCTTCGTGAAAAATACATGAATGGGGATCGAATTACCAAATGACCTTGCTCTCCGCTTTGGGCGTTCATCAAACAAAACTTGGACACCATCACCGGCCTATGCCATAAAAGTATCATTTCAGGTTCCACCACCAATGTCTGGACTAACAGATGGTTAAATGGTTCTACACTTCAGGAGTTGAACCAGCAGTGGACAATCCCTGCTGAGTTGCAAGATCTAAAGGTATGCTCACTCCGTCTGGATAGCGGAGAATGGGACCTTGACTTCATTCAGAATTTTCTACCTCCTGAAGCTCATAACACTATCATGCATACTCCTCCTCCGACTGGAGACAACAGAATGGATCTATGGGTCTGGCCTCATGATCCTATGGGCAACCTAACAGCCAAAGGGGCTTACTCCTGGCTCAAGGAAGGCACCACACAATCAACTGCCAGAAATTGGGAGGTTATCTGGAAACTCAGGATACCTGAACGCTTGCGAACCTTTCTCTGGCTTCTTCAACACCGAGCCCTACTCACAAATAAAGAGAAAAAGAGGAGGCACCTGGACGTGACACTCTATGCCCAGTTTGCAACAATCATGAAGACATGTTGCTCCACTGTCTTCGGGACTACAACCACAGTAGGGGTATCTGGAGGGCTCTGAATGCCCCAACCATTACCTTCCTAATGAACAAAGATGAATGGATCCATTGGATCATCCTCTCTGTCTCACATGCTCGTGAACCTTATGCTCTATTTGTAGTTGCCTGCTGGCACATTTGGACCACTCGTAACAAGTACATTCACGAAAAGATACCCCCACAGGTACATGATGGGATCGCGTTCATCAAAACCAGGACGAGGGCGATCAGGAACCGCATGACTCATCTATCCCAAAGTAAAACCGGGACCAAGCCTGTGTGGACACACCCGAGGCAGTTTGATCTCATGTTCTTCATTGATGCCGCCTTTAATAGCACCAACCTAGACACTGACATCGGGATACACATCGTCAACCAAGCGGGTCAGTTCATTGAGGGTGAAGGCATCTTCCTCAAGACCTCTTCTGTGCTTCATGCGGAGTTCACGGTGGTTGTCTATGCGGCTTCCTTATGCAGGTCCATGAACATTCACAACACTATCATCATCTCAGACTCCAGGCTGTTGGTGCAGCTGGTACATGAGACTCAGTGTACCTCACCGCATCTCCAACAACTCTGGAGCAAATTCCAAGTCGCCAAAGCTGCCCTACATCATCTTTGGGTGCTGTACATCCCTAGAGAGATGAACAAAGCAGCTCACACCACAACAAAACAAGCCCTCCATTCTCGCACTTCTTTTAATCTGTCTTTCATAGAGCCATTTCGGCCTCTGAATAATCTTAACATCTGTTTCCAAACTTTTTGGCCTGCTTTAGAGCGCAGGATGAATGAATAAGCTCTTATTTCTGAAAAAAGAAAATTATCAAGACTTGTGGACATGGAAGTGTGATATTTAGTATAAATGTTTTGCCATGCATCATTATGACTGAAACTTGATAAAAGGAATCAAATCTCAAATTTGTATGCAAATTAGTTCATGTCAGTGAATGGGAGAAACCCAAGCATTTGAAACCAAAAAATAGTTAACAGTGATGTTTAATATTATGTTTATTGTTCAGTTTATATCCTAATCTCAATATTAATGATTATTGTAAGATGCGGGTGTAACATGGATGTTGAGGAAAACATACGAGGTATACTTAAGGTACATTCCACTATTTATTTATTTATTTATTGAGGGTGTATTTCATTGAGGGATTGTAGCCAAGAGCTATGACATCCTCTTGATTGAGAATTATAATACTATCCAGTTTCACTTTTCTTATGGCGAGTTTACCATCACACCTAGTGAGTTTATTGGAATCAATGGGTTAGCTTTCAGTGGTGTCCATAGAAATTTTATCTATAGAGCCTTTGGGGTTGAGCATTTATGGTTAAGTTGATTTGTGTATAACCATATAAGGTTATCATGGCTTCAAAGTATGAATTCAAGTATACATGGATATGCAAGGCAACTTTTGTGAAAAATGAGTGAATGGGTGTGAGTTCTCCACATTTTTATACTTTACGAGTCAGTGCATTTCTATTTATGTTGGTAATTATTTGTCTCTTCATTCCAACATTGGGAATAGAGGAGAAAGTGGTTGATTCTCCTATCTCGTGAATATGAAGTAAATTCCTTCCTTTGACTGGGGTGGAGGTGTGTATTCCCACCTAGTGATATACATGAGAAGGTGCCTTGTTGGTGACGTCTCCTCAAGGGTAACTTCATGGGATACAAAGAGCTTTGGAGGATTCATGGCCCTACTAGAGGATAGATTTGCCTTTTGTTTTCTTCTCCACTTTTGATGTTTTTATGATAAATTTATAAGATCTTAATTTTACAAATTGAGGATATGAGCATTCTGGCTCAATAGACTTGTCACTGGTCCTTGGGGTTATCTCCATGATTCTCTTCCCATTGTTTCCACTGGTCTAAGAATAAAAGTCAAGTTATTTACTAAAAGTAGAGAGAAGAACCAGAGAGAATGTCAATTGGAGTTGTTGTTGACTTGAGAGTTATACATTGTCCATATTTTGATAATAACTTGACCATCCCATTCATATGTATCTAATATGTTTGTTTAGGATTATTTTCAGGTATTAGGCACATAAAAAGGATCAAATTCGCCAAGCCCTAGCTTGTCCAAGTTCAAGTCAAAAGCAATGCAAATGCACTTTTGTGAAAAACATTCCAAACCACCATAAAATATTTTTATAATCATTTGTATTGATGATATGACTTTTAACTAAGATGAGAAAAAATCAGGGACACTTAATTCAATAGTTTGATCACTTAAAAATCATTTTGGAAAATTTGTCACAACAACTTAATCGATTGAGTTTGAATCTCGATCGATCAGTGATAGATTTTTGGAAATGATTGGATCGGTCGAGTTGTACACTCACTGAACTCAACCGACAAAATTTCTGACTAAAGTTCATTTTAGGTGATCGGTCGAGTTACCCCAGTACAAACTCGGCTGATACTTTGAAAATTGGTTTTGTCGGATAGTGGATCGGTCGAGTTACTTTTATTGAAACTTGACTGAATGCATTGTATGGAAAACATAGAAAAAATGATTTCAACCATCAGAGAGTTGTTAGAAATGAAAAAAGATTCATTTCAAGTTGTAAAACGTCTATTTTTCATTCTTAATTGATCCCACACGCAAAGGAACACCCCCAATCTATAAATAGGACCTCTTGGAGTTCATTCCAAGGTTGCTCATTCATTCTATCTTTGGTCCTTGCTATAGTTGAGTGTGCTAAAACCCTTTGAGCCCCTTTCACTCTTTCTCTCTCATTAACAAAGCATTTCATGATTGTGAGTGAGTTAGGAATGTTGTAAGAGAGATACCCCATTGTTACCTTGTAAAGCTCTCCACCTTTCCACTTCCTAATACCCTTTCTCAAAGAGAAAAGGCTGAAGTGATTTTCTCTGAGTGAAGGAGGAGTTATTGCTCTTATTTGAGGCTGAAGAAGGTGTGAAAATCTTCTCCAATTGAAGGATAAGGACAAGGCAGAAGATCCGAGGATCTTGTTGGGTAAACCCTGAAGACTGAAGACTTGTTGCAAGGAGATGTCCTAGGAGAAGGTATCGAGCTTCTTGCAAGAGTGGGTAAGATCTTTTGTGAGGTAGAAGACTAGCTCTTAGATAGGTAAGTCCTTAGATGTAAGGTGGTTTTCTTGTATGTCTTATAATAGAGTATAAGTATACATGGGTTGCAAAGGCCTAGAGGTTGACCTCTATAGGTAGTGGACTCACAGTCTCCTAGTTTTGAGATTGGAACCACTGTAAACACCTTGTCCAAGTGTTTGTTTCAATCTCACTCATCTTTTCTATGCTTGTTTATATAGGACCTCAGCTTGACTTTTAGCATTTGGTTTCAATTGATATAATTTGAAGGTCAAACTATTCTTGTGCAAGTTTTGAAGATCTATTCACCCCCTTCTAGAGCCCTAGATCCAACAAGTGGTATCAAAGCAAGGGTCTTCTCCAACAAATCTCCTATGAGACGAGAAGATGGGTGAGAATCTACTTGGTTCCCTCAACCTAGAGGGATGATTCTCCATGCATCCCCTAGACTTCGACGACACCAATTTCCTCTATTGTAAGCAGCATATGTAATTTTACATTCAAGGAATGAACTTTGATATGTGGAAAGTTATGATTGCACCATATAAGGAGCCAACTGGAGCTACTTGGGATGAAGTAGCTCTAAAGAATGCACAACTCAATGCCTAAGAAATTACCATCCTCTATGCAACCCTCACTCCTTCCTAGTTCAACCACATCTCCTCATGGCAGACAACCTATGAGATATGGGACAAGTTGTGCATCACTTATGAAGGCACAAAGCAAGTGAAGGAGGCAAATATCTACATGTTGAATAGCCTCCTAGAGAACTTCAAGATGGGGAAGAACGTAAGAGTTGCTGAGATGTACTCAAGACTCAACATCATCAAAAATGTCATAGATGCTTTGGGACATACTTTGGATAGAGGAGAAATCAACTCAAATATCTTAAGATCTTTTCAAAAGAGATGGGAGTCAAAGGTGACCTCCATTGAAGAAGTAAAAAGTCTTGTTGATCTTCAATTGAGGAGCTTATTGGCAATCTACAAGCTCATGAGACAAGACTTGACAATCAAGAAGAAAAAGAATCATGTAAGATCAAAGATAGTGCGGTAACCTAGGTTTTAGGATTTTGATGACTAATATAACATTTAAAGTCATGGTTGGAGTAAAATAATTAAATGTTGTACCTGAAGATGTGATGTGGTCAACTAATGGAAGTTGAGCTTGTTTGATAATTAGTGACTGGTATTTCATGTTTAGACACTTATTTTTGAGGTTATTCGAGGAATTCAGTTTCACGACCACATGTTAGAATTATGATTCCAAACTTGTTACTAAGATATATTATTTGAGGAGGAACCTATGTCACAATTTTAATCCTATTTGATAGTTGATACGAGGTTGCATAAGCCTTAGCCGATATGGTTGATTCATTTTAAATTTGATGTCCTTAACAAGTATATGTCATGCTGGCTAGTTATGCTCAAATCATCCCATACCCCCGACCATCACGGGAGGAAGGGGAAACAAATCTATAGATACCAACTCAAACCACCACTTCAAACAAAGCCCTTACATGCATCCCCTTTTATCTCTTCCGATCTGAACTTCTAGGAGCTCTCCAACAAACCCATCTCTATTGGAACACAGATGGTTGAGGAGATAGATATTTCTGAATTCCTACAACAGAAGTGCCCTAATAGAGGCATAAAGAAGCATTGATGCCACTACAACCACTAGAAGGGGATTGAAGGTCTAAACCATCTTGAGTGGATTAGAAGATTGCGACTTGGTCATTTGTCCCATAAACAAGTATACATGATTTTCCTTGTGTTGAATCCCAGTAGTCCTAGCTATGTCAGATTGGATACCATCAGATTGAGGAGGCCTCAAAGAAGTCATACTAGGGCCGACCATGATGCGGGGAGGTGCATGTATTCATATACTTCGTTCCTCCGACCTAGGGTTGCCGGAGAGCCACCATGATCTTGTTCAAGCTGCAGATGAGAAAAGCTTTGTTTTACAGAGGAAACTGAGCACCTCCCATGTTGGGGAGATGACCACCTAGTCAGATTGGGACCCTCAGCTCTGTCTGAGGAGCCATGACGATGGTGGCTTACAATGAATGTCGGTGAGGTTGAGACACCAATCTGCCTACGAGGAGGGTGCTTCCAGCTTGCGCCGAGAACCAAGCCTCTACACAATGATGCTCGCATAAGATGATTAGAGCTCATAGCTACCACAACATCACATCAGATCTTCCTCTCTAGAGCTTGTGTCTACCATGGCATCGTAGCAAGTCATCCTTGACAGAGCTCATGGCTACCACGACGTCACAATAGATCTTCCTTGCTGGAGCTCATGGCTTCAACGATGCCACGCCAAATTGTCTCCTGGAGTCACGAACGGGGTAGATGAGAGGGGCGACCGGTCAAGGACCCTTGACTTGCCTCTAAACTGGCCAGTCCACTAGGGCCAGTAGATCGAGTGACATCATTTTGGGCTATGTGGCGTGTATCTAGGCCCCTATGCAGGGATCCGACGGCTAGTATTTTCTTGAAAAAGGTAAATATCTTAATTAATGTCTAGATCTTAGAAATGCAATAGAAAATGGATCCCTTAGACAATAATCCCCACCCCCAAAAAAAACCCCAGGATCTATAAAAATGCCCTCTTTCTTATGCAATCTCTAGATTAGACTTTTAGTACATAATTGTTGGTGATATTTAGTTTAGTTTATAATACTTCTTTATGGGCTTCATATAATTAGAATAAATACTATCCAACTAATATAAAATCCTACAATATTCCTTTTGAGCCCCAATATTGTAAAGAGAATATATGTTGACTCAAATCTTAGTGTTATTGATGCATATTAGACTTTTCCTAATTATTGCAGATTTAGATGCTTTAAACCTCATATAATTCTAGAAAATAGAGCAATCATCAGAAAAATACGAAATTTGAACCAGACCTCTAAAATGACCTCATGATCAGTGTAAAAATATTAGATACCATCCTAAGATTATATGGAACCCAGATTTGGCCAAACCCTATTCATGACCTAAATATCATTAATAGCAGTGAACCTTGTATTAGTGATGGTTAATTTCTATTAATCAGGTGATGAACAATGGTCTAGATGATAAAGTATAAATAAGAATCTATGAACTCAGGTATGTGGTCTTTATTAAGTATAAGACTCGTTTTCTTTTGTTGCTTATGATATGGTGTACCTTGTGTGAAACTACTTGCTTATACCTTGTTGGTTGAACTACTGTACTATACACTTTTCCAAAACTTAATGAAACATAAAAGGACATTTTGATGAGTTGTAGCTACTAGTATACATGGCCCAATATGGATGTATCTTGCCTAACATGGATGTATGATCAATTTTCCATATTAGATGTATGTTGAAATATTTTTCCCATACAGGATGTATGATAAGTGCTTATAAAATTGTAGTACAACTGCATCTAAAGAAATGTATAAAAGAGGTGTTTACCTGATTTTCTGCCTTAAGCAATGGTTTTCTTTTCTTTCTTCTTTCATTAAGTATTTCCATATATGCAACCATACTAATGTATCTTTTACCGTGTACCAACTTTTGTTGATGATTTTTGTTTCTCATATTTTCTAGATACAAGGAAAAAATACAACACTTCAAAGTACCTAAAGCCAACAAATAAATGGACATGGAGGATAGATTAGCTAGATTTTCATTCTTATCTCTTTTTTAGTTAGATAGTTTGTTATTCTACTAGATGATGTTTAGGATGTTCTAAATCCTATGAATTTCCTTTTATAGAACTATTCACTTCCTCTATCCAATGGCTATATTTATTCCCAATGGATGATTGTTTGTGTGGGTCTACAACGATGTTGTGAACAATGATCTAGCTCATTTTTATGTTTTGGTTGACTACCACAATCTCTTATATTTTCCCTTTTTACATCTTTAGATATGAGTGCATGCATCAGAATGTCACTAAGGAAAGTATATAGAAATCGGGGTCATCACAGATAGTTCCTTCAAAGCTCAAGTGGAGGCTCTCATTCTTCAACTTGCTTGCCAGACCTCTCCCTCCTGCTCTAGTGAATATGATGGTCATAGTGAGCATGAAGAAAACTTCTCCAAGGGAAAGCACTTCAAAGGGAATAAATCTTCTTCATCTACTCTAAGGTGCTAAAAGTGTGGTAAAAAAGGACACTACAAGAGTGAATGTCCTAAGGATAGAAAGTCACACCACAAGCAAAGATCCAAGAAGGAGGAAGAGTACAAGAAAGATAGAAAATACAACATGATGGACAAGAAGGAGAGGAGGCACAAAGATGTATCTCATGCATATTGGGAAGGATCATCCTCTAGTGACTCAAGCTTTGATGAATATGGATAATGCCACCTTGCACTCATGGCATCCAAAAGTGAAGATATTGGTGAGATGAGTGAGGTAAGTTTGCATGAGTTAGCTAGAGAAACTTTTATTGACATTCTTGTTACTACCCATTCTTCTTATTTCGAATGTAAATCTAAAAATAATAGGTTGGGTAAAATAATTTATGACTTGTATGCTAATTTTGATATTCTTGAGAAAAATGAAAAAAAAACTCATCACTTTTGCAATGAGACCAATTAGTAGGGTTATTAGAGCCAGAAGACTCTCCAATGAAAAGAGGAATTTCCTTACTCTTTCTCTTACCTTTGGCCTTACTCTTGCCCTTAGTAGATCCCTATACAAATCCCAAACCACTAGTACCACTTTGTTTTATAGAGTTATCAAGATTTCATTTAGGGAGTTATTCCCGTTGAGGAATTTCTGTAGAGAGGCTCTAAGTTTATGATTGTCATCAGTGAGAGAGATTACAGTGGAAGGAAAACTAGCAAGATCATCTCAAGCATGAACAAGACCAGCCTGTAAATAGAGGGATTTAGCCAAATTGGAATCCTTTTCAAGTATAATAGAAGTAACATCATTACTAGGCAAAATAGGTATAGAAATTAAACCATTAACTTGAGAAATAAGCCTAGCATTTTCAAATTTAAGCAATTGAATTTCTTTGAGATAAACATCTCTCTCATCTCGTTGAGAATCACTAATAATCTTAAGTTCAACATTTTTTTTTTAGGTTTAACGAGCCTTTGTATTAAGTAAATGTTGATACAGAAGACTCTCCTGAATCATCAGGGTAGATACAACAGATTACACCATCCCCATCGGAATCTAAACCACCTTTAGCCAGGTTGTGGGCCTCCCAATTCCCTTCTCGAAGAGTATGCATAAAGACGACTGAAGATAACATGCTAGACAGATTTTGAATATCTTTGCAGATCTACATTGACGGGATGAACCCTTCTATGGGTTGTGTGACCTTTTGATAGACACTTTTGGCATCCATTTCGATCTCCACCCAACTATGCTTTTTTTCCTTAGACATTTGGATTCCAAAAAGGACCCCCTGAGCTTCAGCCGTAAAAGGATTCCACAAACATGTTACTGTTTTAGTTGCTTGCATACAAATGCTGCCTCTCCTATCTCTGAAAACTGCAGCAAGACGTATCTTGCTGTTCTTGATGTAGGCGATATCGACATTTATTTTGATGTAACCTTCAGCTGGTGGTATCCATCTGCAGTCCCGTCTTTCATCAAAAGGGGTAGCCTGTAGTTTAAAGCTATGTCTGTAGTCCGTGAATCCATGAGCCCAGTGGCCTATGCTGTGCGCTGTGATAGTAGGTTGCACTTTGTTCTGGCTGAAGATGGTTTCGTTTCTGCATATCCACGCAGCAAGACAATTAGCGGCAAAGGTGGTAGTCAGCTTCTGATCGCCCTTGGTGGTTAGCCAGCAAATGAGCAACTTAAAGTCATGGAGGGGGGCGCCACTAATAATGGCCATGTTCTCATCTGTATTCCAGATTTCTGCAGCATGCTTGCACTGGATAAGTGCATGAATAGTTGTCTCCTCCACCTCCTTGCAAACATCACACTGATCTGAGGCTTGAATATGTCTGTGAGATAGGTTCACCATTGTGGGAAGGGTGTTTGAGCACCCTCGCCATAGGAAGTGTTTGATCTTCAGATGCATAGAACATTTCCATATAGAGTTCCAGATTTCATCGTTGTTGTTATGGTTTGGCCCGCACTCTGCCCTATGATCCAGAAAACCCAACCAGTAGGCAGACTTTACTGAAAAAATGCCATCCTGGGTGGGGTACCAGTACCAGCTAGCTTTACTCTGGCAAATGGGTATTGTTAGGATAGTTTTCTTCTGTTCTTCAGAAAACAGGGTTGTAATAGCAATGTTATCCCATTCATTACAGTTGTTTATCAACTCCTTCACCAGAGTGGGTTGACCGCTTGTGTTATTTGTTATTCTGTGCCCTGTTGCAGCTTTATCAGGAATCCAATTATCATCCCATATGCGTATGTTTGAGTCATTTGTGACGGTCCACCTCAGCCCTTCGAGAAGAAGGAATTTAGCCCCCCAAATGCTTCTCCAACAGTAGCTAGGATCGTAGCCTCTATTAGCCTGTATAATGTTTGTGCCATTGTAATACCTCGCCTTAGTGATCACAGCAGCATTAGATAGGGGGTTTATGAGGAGCCTCCAAGCTTGCTTAGCTAGGAAAGCTAAGTTGAAAGTTTTGAAATCTCTAAACCCCAGCCCCCCCTGGTTTTTTGGTTCACACAGCTTGCTCCAAGATTTCCAGTGCATTTTCCTTTTCCCATTATGGTTTCCCCACCAAAAATTAGCCAACATAGTGTTAATATCAGCAATAATGTTGTCCGGTATTAGAAAGGTACTCATCATATAAGAGGGAATGTCTTGAGCAATAGACTTTATCAGAACTTCCTTCCCTGCCTGACTAAGCATTTTCTCTTTCCACCCATTAATCTTTTTCCCTATTCTATCTTTCAGTCCACTAAAAATCTTTTTCTTTGATCTCCCAATGGTGGTGGGTAATTCGAGGTATTTGTCATGGAACTCCACCTGTTTGACCTGCAATTTCTCAGCAATACATTTCCTCATAGACTCGGGGACGTTTCTGCTAAAGGAGAGCTCCGTCTTGGTGAAGTTAATTTTCTGCCCAGAAGCTTGCTCGTAGTAGCTCAACAGGGAGGCTATTTTCTCAGCTTCTTGGAGGTTCGCTTTAGCGAAGAGTATACTATCATCCGCGAAAAACAAATGGGTTGTTCTTGGCCCGCGTCTGCAGATTCTAGCACCAGTGATAGTACCTTCATCTGCAGCTCTATTAAGCAGGTTAGAAAGCGCATCTGCAGAAAAGAGGAAAATGTAAGGAGAAATGGGGTCGCCTTGGCGTAACCCTCTTTTAGGGGAGATAAGACCCCTTTTGCTTCCATTGATAAGAAAGGAGTAGGTTACACTGCTCATACATTCATAAATCTTCCTACACCATAGAGGACCAAAGCCGAGTTTCTCCATAATTTTTATAACAAAGTTCCATTCCACTCTATCGTAGGCTTTACTCATATCCATCTTGATGGCCATCTGCCCCTTCTTTCCTTTAATCTTTCTCTTCATGTTGTGGAAGGTTTCAAAAGCAATAAGAGCGTTGTCTGTTATTAAACGACTGGGGATGAAGGCACTTTGGTTGGTAGAGATGATGTCATTAAGGATGGGCTTAACTCTATTCGCCATAATCTTGGAGATTATTTTGTAGACCGTATTACAGAGACTAATAGGTCTAAAGTCATTCATGCTTTCAGGCTCTTTGCATTTTGGGATAAGAACGATGTTGGTAGAGTTTATGCTTTTTATCTCCTTTTCTCCTTTCCACCACCCTTTGATGTACGAAGAAACATCCTTACCAACTGTAGTCCAGAAAGTCTGAAAAAAGTTTGCATGGAAACCATCAGGGCCCGGAGCTTTGTGGGGGTGTATATCAAACACAACCTTCTTGATTTCATCATTGTCTGGCTCTTTATCCAACTTTGTGTTCATATTCGGGCTGATAACTTTCTCCAAGCCCTCAATGACCCTTTCAGCATTAATAGTCCCAGACGAGTTGAAGAGGTTGTTGTAGTAGGAGGTCACTATGCTGGTAATTTCCTCCTCATTGTTTTTCCAAACTCCATCATCATTCATGAGTCCTTTGATGTGGTTTCTTCTTCTACGTTGGGATGCTTTGTTATGGAAATATGTAGTGTTCTGGTCGCCATCCACCATTTCTTTTGCTCTAGCCCGGGTGAACCAATGAGTTTCTTTCTGTTTTTGTAGATCATTAATCTCTTCACACAACTCTTTGCAACAAAGGATATTATCAGCTGTCATAGCTAAATTTTGTTTTTGTAGCAGCCTTTTTTCAGCCTTTTTCAGTCTTTTATCAATATCACCGAATTTTTGCACAGCCCACTTTATCAGTTCTATCGAGACCTTGTTGATCTGCTGTTGAAGCAAGTCACACGTTTTCCAGTTATCTTTTATTACTTGTTCACATTGAGGATCTTTCAGCCAGTAGTGTTCAAGCCTTGCTCCTCTCACAGTAGGTTTCTTAGGATGATCCACTAAACATTTCAGGAGTATAGGGGTGTGGTCAGTGTTAATCCTAAGAAGGTGAATGACTTTTGCAGCAGGAAACAAATCACTCCAATGGTGGCAAGCCAAGGCCCTATCCAGCCTCTCCATCACAGTCGTCTCCGGTTTTTTGCCCCTGACCCACGTGTATTTGTTGCCTCTGTAGTTGATGTCAATAAGCTCGCAGATATCAATAGCTTCCTTGAAGTTTTCCATATATTTTTCTTCTCTGATGGCCCCACCATATTTTTCATCATGCCTTTTGATCTCATTAAAATCACCGATGAAAGCTATGGGCAGGTTGCATTTGATTTTGATGTTCGACATCAGCTCCCAAGTTTTATGTTTGAGCTGTGTTTCAGGCCAGCCATACAACCCCACACACTGCCAATCCATGCTTTTGTCTTTACCACGGATAATAGCACTAAAATGGTGATTAGAATATGAATCAACATCCACATCAATGCCATTCCACCAAAACCCCATGCCACCCGATCTCCCTCTATTGCTAATACACACACCGTTATCAAAGCCGCATTTTTTTCGAATCTCATTCAGATCTTTTTCTTTCATTTTTGTCTCCATGAGGAAAACCACCTCCGGGCGTTCTCTCCAACAGAGGCGTCGGAGAGTACGGAATGTGCCACGGTTGCCCAGACCCTGGCAATTCCAGCTTAATATTTTCATTGATTTTCACGGGTCTGACCATTGTCAGATCCCGCTACTTTGTTTGGGTAATTCTCCCAAACCATACTGTCTGTTGTTCCTCTTTGTATCTTTTGGTGTCTTGCAGTCACAGTTTCATGTATTGGTCCTTGGTCCCCCTAGTTTCTTCTTTTTTTACTTTCTTTACTTGCTTCTCTACTTCCGTCCTGGCTTCTTGTGATTGCCCCTTTCTTTTGTTCTTTGAACTTTCTAGTAGCTCTGCGCCCAACCCTTTCACTCAGAACTGTTTTGTCTTTTTTTCTCTGTGGCTCTGTGTCGAGCACGTTCGGTGCGTTCTGTTCCTCCTCCCCCGCTGTAGTTAATGCAGCTTTGGTTGGTAGCTCCTTTATTGTCGTGGCCTTGCCTTGAAGATCTGAGAGGAGGCCCTCGAAGATAGGACTGGTATTTGGGTTATCATTTAAATACTTATTACCTTCCTTTGTCGATGAGCTTCCCTGGTTGTCCTGGATTTGTTCCCTACTTGTGGTCCCGTGAGGAATCTCAGCCTCGTTTGCTTCTCCCTGTCCTGTATAAGAATCTTTCCTGCTTTGGCTTTGGCTCCTCATCTTTACAGCCTTGTTGTTTCTTTCCGTTTCTTTATCCACCTCGGCACAGGCATTGGCTTTGTACTTGTCTCTTCTTTCTTTTTGTTGTATTGCTTTTCCTTCAGCTCTATCCTCTCTTTTCTGCTCCGTGTTGCTGTCACCTTTTATTCCTTGCCAGCTTAGTTTTTTCTTACACGTTTCATAGTCTATGCCTATGTGTGATGCTCTTGCTTGTTTCCTTGGGGAAGCCCGGAGCCAGTGTCCCCAGCTACCATCCTCCGCCATCTCTTTCTCTTTGCAGTCTCTTTGCACATGTCCCAGCCTTCCACATACATAGCAGAAATTTGGCAGTCTTTCGTAACAGATGTCCACTTCTAATATCTTTCCATTTGTGTCTTTCATCTTTTGTTTCGTTTTGAGAGGTTTTTCTATATCAATCACCACTCTCACCCGCCTTGCTCTGTCCCAAGAGGACTCAGCTTCATCAACCTCCAGAAACTTGCCTATCTTGTTAGCTATGATCTCCACTGCCTTGTTTGACATGTACCCCATCGGCAAGTTGTATAGTCTTAACCAAATCGGGGATTCATATATCACTATATCAGAAGGTTGCATTGATCCATGGATTTCTTTTATAAGCACAAGGCTGTTGTCGAAGCTCCAGGGTGCTCCATTCAAAACTTTCTCTACGTCTCCCCTTTCCCCAAATTTGATAGTTATGGCTCCATGTTCTATCATCTTGAAAGTTGGTTTGCTGCTTAGGCCCCAGATGAGTTCCATCGTTCTTTTGAAGGCATTGAAGTTGAACGGCCGATCTATTTTCAGCCTTGCCGCCAACACCAGGTCGAGTTGATCGCCGTGGATGGCTTCCTCTTCTTCCAGAAATATTGCAATGTCCTCCTCTTCGATTGTCAGCGCATCACATTGTCGGGTTATTTCATCCGCCATTGTGATATTTTAAACCCCACTACGGAAGTGGACTGCCTGCTAGATAACCAGAACTCACCAATCTCATCCACCGGCGGCAAGATGCGTAAACCTAGACACCCTGCCCTGTCGCCAGACAGAGAAGCGGAGCTCGGACTATTCATCTCTCAAGGAAGATAACTAAAAGCCTATTCAGCTTGAGTTATTCTAAAAGTTCCTTAATAATGGTTTAATTTCTATACCTATTTTGCCTAGTAATGATGTTACTTCTATTATACTTGAAAAGGATTCCAATTTGGCTAAATCCCTCTATTTATAGGCTGGTCTTGTTCATGCTTGAGATGATCTTGCTAGTTTTCCTTCCACTGTAATCTCTCTCACTGATGACAATCATAAACTTAGAGCCTCTCTACAAAAATTCCTCAACGGGAATAACTCCCTAAATGAAATCTTGATAACTCTATAAAACAAAGTGGTACTAGTGGTTTGGGATTTGTATAGGGATCTACTAAGGGCAAGAGTAAGGCCAAAGGTAAGAGAAAGAGTAAGGAAATTCCTCTTTTCATTGGAGAGTCTTCTGGCTCTAATAACCCTACTAATTGGTCTCATTGCAAAAGTGATGATCATTACTCTACTTATTGTCCATACAAGCCTAAGGGGACCAACCCAAAGATGAAATAGGTCTCCAAGATAACTCCAGATCCCAAAGTTTGAGTTGAAAACTGACATTCTCCTTTCTTGCAAGTAAAAGGAAAATGGATTGTTGATAGTGGCTACACAAAGAAAATGACAGGTGATATAAGCCATTTCAACAATTTCACAAAGAAGAAAGGAGGATCAGTCACTTTTGAGAAAACAAGGTAAGGTAAAAGGTGAGGGTGATGTAGGTGAATCCTTTTGTATCAAGAATGTTCTCTTTATGGATGGACTACATAAAATTTAATAAGTGTTAGTCATTTATGTGATAATGGTCACCTTGTTCTATTTACTTCTTTTGAATGCTTGCTCCTAGATTCCCTCACATGAAATGTCATATATAAGGGAACTAGGAATGGTAACCTTTATGTAATTTTGTTTGACTCTATTAATCCTATTGTTGGTAGATTCCTTGTAGTCTATTTGAATAATATTTCTCTTTGACATCGTCAGCTAGGTCATGTAAATATGCATCAATTAAGAAGTTGAGCAAAAAGGACTTGGTCAAGGGACTTCCCAAATTGGATTTTGAAAAGGATGATGTATGCAAACCAATTCCTCCTTCAAATCCAAAGGAGTCCTTATCACCAAGAGAGCTCTTTAACTTCTCCATATTGATGTATTTAGACCTATGAGAACTCAATCGCTTGATGATTCCAAGTATTGTCCTGTTATTTTCGATGATTTCACTTGATATACTTGGGCCCCCTTTCTCATTTCTAGTAGAGATACTCTTGATGTTTTATATATATTTTGCAATGAGTTGAAAACAAAGCTTCTTGCCGCATTGTTTCCATCCGTTGTGATCATGGGGAGAATTTGAAAATGATCTTTTTGAACATTTTTGTGAAGAATCTAGATATGTACATACCTTTTCTTCACCTCAAACACCTCAACAAAATGGGGTGGTAGAGAGGAAGATTGGGTCACTAGAAAAATGGCTAGGACCATGCTTTTAGAATATAACACTCCAAAGAAGTTTTGGGCCGAAGTCGTTGGTACCTCATGTTTTGTACAAAACTAGGTTTTCACATATTCCTCTTTGAAGATAAACCCCTATGAGCTATGGCATGGTAGGAAGCCTTCTATCAAGTATTTTCACATTTTTCAGTGTCCTTGTTTTGTTTTGAACATGAAAGGCTCTCTTGACAAGTTCGATCCAAAATCAAACAAGGCTATGTTTCTTGTCTATAGCACTACTAGCAAGGCTTATAGAGTGTATAATGTTGATCTATATAAAGTACAAGAATCTATTAATGCCAAATTTATTGAGAATAACCCCTCTATTTCCAAGTATATTGTTAAAGATGATGTTACAAATGAAATAATTCCTATCTTGAAAGAAATCAACATCTCCCAAAAAGGAAAAGAGGTGGTCTCTAAAGAAGAAGAGATAGATGATGAAAAGAAGAATCCACCCCCATCACTTTACAAAGAATCATCATAAAGAGATAATCATAGGTGACCCCTTTAAAAGAGTGAAGATGTGTGTTGCCTACAACAAAGTACAAGCCAATATCACTTTCATCATACAACTCGAGTCAAAAATTGTGAAATAAGATCTTGGGGACGATGAGTGGATCCTAGCCATGGAGGAAGAATTGGAGTAATTTGAGAAGAACAAAGTGTGAACTCTTGTGCCAAGACCATGTGATAGAAAGAGCATTGGCACCAAGTGGGTCTACCGCAACAAGTTAGATGAAAGTGGCAAGGTGGTAAGAAACAAAGCAAGTTTAGTGACTCAAGGTTACAATCAATAGAAAGGTATAAATTTTGATGAAACATATGCACTTGTAGCTAGACATGAGTTGTAACATACCAGATCTTGAACCCTACCCTAGAAGTTTGATCTCTTAGACTTAACCAAACCTGACTTGTAGCTAGACTTGAGTTGTAACTTTCCCTTTATTCCTTGCATTTCTCAATTTACTTTTTAGTATACACATGCCAGCCTTTGTTGATGTCTTCCATTTTTCTCTTCTTGCTGGGGTATGCTTCCATCCCTAAGTGAAGGACTTGTATGATATGGCATGAAGATATGGACATAGATTAAGGAGTTAAATCTTGGAGACAAAGTTGTTATGGTTTATACTTTCCTCTATCTTGGATCCTTATGTTGTATCATACATGTAAAGCCTTTGTGGGAGATTATGATTTTCTATTGTAACCTTATGAGAAATTGAATATAGTCAATGTTTTTATTCTGCTACTACACTTTGGTTGTTTTGTATACCATAAATAATATTTGAAAATTATACACCCACTCCAACATAACGTTTAGGCATGTTTGGACTAGAGGTTTTATTGTTCAAATTTTTAGTAGGGAGTGGTTCCCCCTTGGATCCCACTCCTTACAGCATGGTATCAGAGCCCATGGTAGTCAGAATATGACTATTTCAATTTTGTCTCCCTTGTTAGAACTCTTGACTTTGTTAAGTTACCTCTAGGTGAGATGTTCACCCAGAATTGATTTTTGGATACAATGAGGTTGATTTGAGGACAAAATTAGGTTATGAGGAAGTAGTAGGACAAGAAGATTCTTGTTAGGGATATATTGTGACTTGGTTCTCACCTTGATTTTTGGCCAACTTATTTGTTTTACATCATAATGTTTCTTATCTTCAAAAATTATTTTCATTATACTACTATATATAAAAAAATTCTCAAATTTTCTCAATGATTTCGTAAACTAAGTCACAATAAAGAGATATGCGAGGTTTTCTAGAGAATCCCTAGAATTAGTTGTCTTATAATCCTAACCCTAGTTTAAAAGAGGTGACTAGGAATATGTGAGATAATGTTAAGGTGTAGTGTACCTACTCTTTATACCCTGTGACTTTTTGATGTTTATGTAGGGTTGTCAGGTCAGAGACACAAGAACCTAAAATTCAACCCTAGATGGTGTGACTATTAGTTGGATACATGAGAAACATAAATTTATAAAACTACACAACTAAAAGATATGTGGGTAACCCTAAATGTTGTTTAGTTTGACTTGTTAGGTTAAACCTTTGAAGGGGTGGAGAATAGTTCATTGTTTGATGTTTGGATCATCAGATTTTGAGGATGAAATCCTTTTAAGGGGTGGAGTGTTGTAACATACCAGATCTTGAATCCTACCCTAGAAGTTTAATCTCTTAGACTTAGCCAAACAAGGTTGGGGTTAGATCTAATAGATGCTTAGTATAACCCTAATGAGATAATGCATGTATAAATCACCCTAATGTAACCTAATGTTCATACATTAATCTTAGGCCAATAATGGATGCATATAATATGTCACATGAGGTAATAATGAATTATATGAAATTTGTTGCAGATAATCACACATAATCCTAATGGTGGCAATATTAACTTATGGAACATAATGGAATAAGCAATAATGATAATAGTGAAATATTATGATAACCTAAGTAATAATGTGATATTAAAGCCCAAAAATATTAATCGTGACATAACTCATTAAAATAATTCTCAAAAGTAGAATCTAAGTCAAGAATCATGTTCCTTGGGTCACAACTATCTTGGGAGTCAACATTCTTATTATTCACATAATAATAATTAATTTAATTCAAATAGGAAAGAAAAGATCTAAGTTTTCCTCAAAATATGAAATAAAATATAAAATGAATCCAAAAGAGGAAAATAAACTTAGATTCATAATCTCCATAATAATTATAGACTTTGGGTGAATTTTCATCCAATTTGGAGAAAGTTTTCTTAAAAGGCGAATTCAGAAGAGAGAAAGTGTGTAGAACCTTCAAATTATTAAATAAATGCTCAAACAACTCCAACATAAAAAATTGATGGCAAATTCATATCCAACAAAATATGACTTGTGCGTGAAGTTTCATAAAATTTGGATAATCCTAATGTCATTAATGCATGAGGAAATAGAAAATAGTATTTTATTTATGTGACACATCAAACGTTCTCAAAAGGAAAATCTAATTGCATAATCAGATTCTACATGTCTTAGTTGGCCAATGTGCAAAATTTCATATAGTTTGGATAATGTTTGGACCCTCAATTGAAGAGGATATAATTCACCTTAATTGATTTTCGAATTGGATATGATTTTCTCAGATTTAATGTTTCATACGTGGTTTATTCATTTGCTTTATGCACGGGCCTTTCTGGGCCGTTGGATCTACAGATTTGACGATTACGGTCTTCTCTTCTACCACATGTTTCGGTGATGTTTGTGTATATGGTAGGTCCAATTTCTCACTTCTCAGTCCCGATCTCTCCCTCTCCTTTCCTCTCTTTCCCCTGATTCCTTCTCCTCTACCTTCCCCTCTCTACCACAAACACACTCACCCTATTTAATCTAGGGTTTAGAGGCTCCATCTTCTGCATGTAACTCGCCGCCCATACTCCTTTGCTGCTCCCATGTTTATCCTCTTCTTCTCTTTCTTCACCCCCTTGGAGCCGTCAGACCCTAATATAACTACTCAGCTACCACTACGGGAGCATGATAGGTTGTTTCCCTTCTTCATTTTTGTCTCTCTCCCAATGGTTCCTCCTCCTGACCACTAACTGGTCCTGTTAGTTGCATCAACTCTGCCGACCAGTTGACTCATAGGATCAAGCTGTCAGGTGCCCCCTGAGAGTTGGGGATGCTTTAGGGGAGAAAGTGGAAGAAAACTAACCACCAACTACTTTGGATTCATGGTAATCCTCCTTTTCCCCCTTTTACTAATTAGTTTCCCCAATCTACTATGCAGAATTGCAATGGTTAATCGTCGTCTTGTGTCCCCCTCTCTTGAGTTCAGCTTGGCCTTCAGAGTGAGCTGTTGGCTTTCCCTATTGACTCGGGTGACGAATTCACGAGTTCCCTTACTCAATGTTTGTTCTACTTCATCGTCATTTACGATTGCTTGATCACGTGAAGTTTATACCAAAGAATATGATGACAGACGGTGGTTTGTCTAGTTTGCCCTCTCTATATTTCCTCAGTTGGTTTTGCAGTAAGGGGTAATATGGTCTTTTCCCCTCTGTTTGTTTCCTTCTTCTCACAGATTTGTGCACCAATTTGCTGGGTGATTAGGACACGTGGCATGTTTTGTTTGGCCCAAATCATATGGGTCCCGCCATCTTTAAAAGGATAAGAATTATCCAGGTGGTTTTTTCGAGCTTTTTTATTTGTCAGAAATTTATAAATTCATAGTAAATTATCTATAGCTCAAAAAAACAATATAAAATATGTTTTGAAATTAGAAATATACAAGCTTTCTAATGGTATCAGTTTTGTCACCAAAATAAAATGTTGTAAATATGTGATTTTAATGGATTTTCCTAAATAAATAGTAACTTGCAAAATTCATAACTAAATAAATATAAGTAAAAAAATAATAAAATATGTTTTGGACTTATAAAAATATAACCTAAAACATGGTGTGGTTTGGATAACCTAATTCACACATTAAGAAAAAGGCTATTTCTAGGGTTTGAATAATCAATGTAAAATTGACCTAAAATTTACATATTTGTTTAAAAGGTTCTTTGGAGGCCTAGACTTGGATGTAGAAGTGACTTGGATTTAATTAGACTCTAAAGTGAGGTATGTTGTATACCTTATTCTTCTATGTTGAGAAATTAACCTATGTTATTCTTTGTCTGGGTCCTATGGACATTAGCATATGCACATTGCTCTTTTCCTTTGATATCATGGTTCTTGAGAACAATCATTTGTTGTAATCATGGATATTCTCTTGACTCTTATCTTGTACCTTGGTGCATGTTCGTCTTATATAATGATATGTTCCCACTTTGAAGTGGATGTTTATATGCTTGTGTTGTCCATTGTGTGATGGCAACATTTAATAATTTTGACTATACTTTTCAACTTGCCTCTACATTTTACATGCTATATGATTCAGTAGCACTAGAGTAGTGTAAACTACATTGATTTTAGGGTTGTATTTCCCTATTATTTATTGAGGAGAGTGGTAGTATCCCATTCTCTATACCTGAGTTTTGCAGTATTCCATTCTCAATTTTGTATATTTGGGAGGTGTCCAGTATTCCTTTCTCTATAAAGTTTTAAGTTTATGAGACTTGTTTGACTTTGTATTTATATTATTCTATGGCTATGCTTATCTCACATGTATGCATGTTATTGATGTTGATTGTGGGGTGTGTGCCCTACTTTCTTTATGTGCTAGTATTGTACAGTCTTTATTGTTTTGATTGTGGCGAGTATCACTTTTGTTGATGATTATTTTCTCTTGATACCCATTTGGATTGTACTTATCTTTCTATGGGAAGCTTTCATTTATTTGATGTCTTTATTGCATACATTTCTCAATTTACTTCTTAGTATACACATACCAGCCTTTGCTGATGTCTTCCTATTGTATATATGTTGACGCGATTCCTTCAATCTGGGTTTGGGGAGAAATTTTTTTTGTTTCTGCTGCCTTCTCTGCCTCCCCTAAAACCCAACAGTGGTATCAGAGCCACGTCAATTTCTCTATACTTTAGGATTATCGATGTGATCAATTTTTGTTTATCGCCTTTATTTACTGCATACGATGCAAATAAATTTGGCTTTATGCATGTCCAATCCTAAATCCACAAATCCCAATATACATATATGATATGTAATATGAATGCACTCGATACGCATCACCCTTAAACGAGTTTTGTGGTGGATGTATAGCGTGGTTATGGACAATAAACCCTATGTATGTGTGCTTGGTTGAATGTGGTTGCTTGCATCTCGGTCTGTGCACCGATTCCCGACCTCCTTTACTTGATGTAACTCGAGATAACTCCAGATTCTTTCCTACCTTTACTCCCCCTGAATGTAACTCGAGGTTTCCCTTTTACAATGTAAATAGGTTAGATTTTATTTTCTTGTTATGTCAAAGAATGGAGGACACATGGAGGATCGAGACTATCGTCTCGGGCATGAGACGATCGGCTGGTGGACCAAGGCGATTGGTTCGAGGAGCAAGACGAGCGGGTGGTGACCTAAGGAGATGCATGGCGACCACTGAACCGATCGGCTGGAGGCGCCAGCCGATCGGCTGGTGGCGCCCAACCGACTAGCCTGATGGCGAGCCGAACAATCATGGATATGAGTTGATCAAACCCAGAATGGTAAAGCACAAAGTTCATCTTTTATAGGTTGCATGTGATGTAGAACTAGATGACTGTGATTCCTCTTGGCTCGAGGAATCACATTAGGATGGCCATAATCATCGCTTTTATCGTTTCACATGTTTTCTGTGGGATATAACATGTATATGATACGTACTATGTATTGTGGTGATTGTATATGTATATGTACATATGAAATCAAATCCCTCATTAAATATTAAATTTTTAGATGCCTTCCAAATGCGACACACGTGAAAAGCTTGATCGGCCAAGTGTGGTCACGCCCTAGCGTGGTGCATCGTCTATCTCGTGGAAGCGTGAAGGATGGATATGTGGGTCTGCCCTAGCAGGGTAAATATTCATCGTGTTGGCTTTGGGTCGGACTTAACAAGGTGACCTAGATAGGATCTAGAACCTTGAGGCATGGAGATAATCATGGCAAGGAGTTGCACATGACATCTTTCAAGAGTTGCATATGATGAAATTGGCAAGAGTTGCCTACCTGGAAGATCTAAGTTGTGGGTGACATCCCTAGCTGGTCTATGACTCAGAGGATTTTAGGATCTTGCTTACTAGAAGATTGTACGCTACAATCTTCTGAATTGATGGTGAGGGCTATCAATTTGAACAAAAATAGTGGGAGCAATATTAATTAAAGTCATAATTATATCATCAACCTTTCAAATCAATCAAATAAGTCAAAAAGGGGAGTTTTTGGACTAAATTGCATATATTTCCTTTTATACAATAAATGGCTAATAATCACTTTATTTACGATTGGTCTTTGAGACCTACAAATTAAATGGGAATAATTCCATGTCTGGTTAGGATGTTGAGAAGTGTTCTCAATCAAAGAGCAAAAAGCTCTAAGTCCTAGTTATACCAGAACCAGATGAACTCAATCCCACCACACCAATGGCTGAAAGTATGCTTATTTTTTTGGTCGGCCAAAACTTTGTTGCTTTTTTTGTATTTTTGTTCTTTGGTAAGTACAAAACTAGATGGTCTCAAAACGAGAACCAATAAAACAAAAATATCTATACATCATAAGAGAAGGATGTGAAACTATCTATACATCATAAGAGAAGGATGTGAAACATCAACAATGCAGCCCAGAGGAAGGAGTCTCACACTTCAAAGCAGATATGAAGCAGTTAGAACCCACGAAGCCAAACAGCAAGGCTAAGAAGCTAGCCAACATGAACATCCGAAGCACAACAAAGGAAAAAGGCATCTTCAAACAGCCCTACTCCAGAGGACGGAGAGAATAAGCTCGACCACAACTAATACCAAAAGAGAGGGGAGCAAAAAAGCAGCCACCAAAGCAACCGTCCTAACCACCGGCAAAAGAACAGCAACAAATAGAAGTCCATCACGTAGAAAACCAAAAGGGAAATTAGCAGAACTAACATCCACTCCCAGCCTACAGATCAGCACCCACTGTCGAGGAGCAATATCATCAAAAGCTATTTCAGCAAGGACGTCTAGCTCAAATCGGACACTATTGCACAAAGACTATCAAACTGATCATCCACCAACTTAGACAGAAACAAAAGGACATCTTTAGGCTTGTAGAAACAAGAATTCTTCGCAAACAGCTCCACATAGAAACATCGACCTAACCTCCAAAGAAGAAGACTGAGCTCTGCCAAAACAAAAATGATAAGCTTAGACCCCCAGGGCTCCATAGCAGTTTCAAAAAACCCCAAGCATATGAAGAGAGTTCTGCAACTCCCCAGCAGGATCAGCTCAACCACTTCATCAATACCAAGAAGAAAAACCCATCAAAGTAGGACCAGAAGACCCTATCATCAGAACCTCAGAAGAAACCATAGTAGGACCAAAGCCCCAAACAAATGAAGAGAGATCTGCCACTCCCCAATGGGATCAGCTCATCCACTTCAAAGAGAAAAAGACCAGCCAAGAGGCACCAAGGATGTCATCCATGGACCAAAAAAGAAAGCGTTTGCAAGAAACGAACTCCGTCAGAACAAGAACAAAACTCAGCATAGAAGATGCAGAAACCCTTTTCCTAGAACATCATCAACTAGCACCAAGAATCACAAATTCTTCATAGATACGTTTCCATACATCCTCCGAGGATCTATATACCTCATCATGCACTCTCTTGTTACGTTCATACCAAGAATGATAGAAAACAAGGCTGCTTAAGATAGCAGTCTTACTCCTGCCAGTGGAAATAAGATCCTCCCAACTATGAGGAACCAAGAGAGAAGGCATAAAAGCACGAGCCAAGTCCCATATACTGTAAACGAAGGAACAGTCAAACAACAAATGGTAAGAATTTTCATATCCAGAATTACATAGGAAACACATAGAAGCAAGAGAGATTCCTCTTCCTCTCAAAAAGTCAGAAGTAGGTATCTGATTATGTCTAGACTTCCACAAGTGAATAATGGCTTTTTTGTGGGTTTTAATGTTCCATAACCAAGAAAACCCATCATCCTCAGGATTGTGACTTCTAACAGCATCCTAGAAATCATTATACTTAGGGAACTTCAAGTTCATAAAAGTAAGATTATCATCTCTCGTGGTATCAATCTTCTCAGCTTTAAGATAATTCAAGATAACCTCCTGATGTCTATTAGTGCATTTCAGCATATGCCACTCAGAATGTTTGATAATAATATCCACCTTTGCATCCCAAGGAAGACCAGACATAGAAATGAGATTCCTTCCAACAAGATCACTAAGAAAAACACCTTCGGAGATCCAAGGATCCTGCCACAATAATATATTGGATCCCGAACCAATATGGCATCTAGTATGATTGTTCAGCATGTCTCTAGTTCTAATGACATTGTTAAACAACCAAGAAAAGTTAGAAGAGACATTGATCAGCCAAAAGGATATTTTTTTTAAATATTTCTCTGAGATCCACTTGACCCATAACAAATCCTTCTTGCTAGATACATTACATGTATTAACAAGAAGACAAGCAAGAGACATGTCTCTTTCCTTCTTGAGACCAAGAACGCCTTCCTTCTTAGGTTCAGTAACTTTGTCCCACTTCACCAAATCGAGATTCCTATTAGATTCCGAGCCACATCAGAGGAAATCCCTACAAAGCTTATCAATATGATCCAGAGTAGAAGCAGGGATAGGAAAAGAAAACAACCAATAAGTGTGCAAGTTGCAAAGAGCAGACTTGATAAGCTCCAACCTAGCAGCCATAGAGAGAAGCTTAGCTTTCCAAGAGTCCAACCTATCTTTAACTTTATCAACAAGATTGGAACAAAGCTTCTTAGATAAGTTCCCGGTGAACAAAGGAAGCCCAAGATACCTAGAGGGAAAGGAGCTTTCCTTGAAGCCAAGAATCTCCAAAATAGGATCTTTGACAACCCCTTTAATGAAATAATAGAACTCTTAGAAGAGTTAACATGAAGGCCAGACATCTTTCCAAACTCATGAAGAATATCATTAATAGCACTAGCATTGTCTTGATGAGCCTTGGAGAAAATCATAAGATCATCAGCAAAATTAAGATGAGATATAGAATAATATTTAGAAGCTATAATGGGGCAAATCTTCCCCTCCATCTCAGCCGCATTAATCAACTCAGTGAAACCTTGCATAGCAATAACAAAAAGGTATGGAGCAAGGGGATCCCCTTGTCTCACACCATTAGAAGGCTTAAAGGATTCAGAAGGTTCACCATTAACAAGAACTTGGTAAGATGTAGAAACAAAGATCTCCGCAATCCATTTGATCCACAAAATAGGGAATCCCATCTTCACCATGACAGAGAAAAGATAGTTCCAATTAACAGAATCATAAGCCTTAGTAATGTCAGCCTGAATACACATCATATTTGGACTAGAATGCTTCTTAAAGTCACTAAGAATCTCATTGGTAAGTAAAACAACATCACTTATGCTTCTACCTTTAACAAAAGCACATTGCCTTTGATCAATAATGGAAGGAAGAACCTCTTAAACTCTATTGGCAAGAATCTTGGATAAGATTTTATAGAAGACATTACAAAGAGCTATAGGTATCCAATTCTTAATGTCAGAAGAGTCACCACCTTTAGAAATGAGAGTAATGAAGGTCTTATTAGCCTCCCTAAGAAGCCTTCCATTAGAAAAGAACTCCATGATAGCATCAGCAACATCATCCCCAATAACATTCCAAGCACTTTTGTAGAAGACATCATTGAACCCATCAGGTCCAGGAGCCTTATCATTCTTAAGATACTTAACAAGATCATCTATCTCATCTCTAGTGACACCACGAATAAGAGAGAATTTTTGACTAGAGTTAAGAGTTTTGCCTTTCCAATCTCCCTTCCAAGCATAGATACCAGAGGAATTAGTGTTAAACAAACTGCTGTAGAACAAAGAAATATATCTCTTGATATCATCAGGGCAATGAGAGATAACATCATCAATATTGAGCTTTTTAATAGAATTAGAATTCCTCCTGACCTTCATCGAAGAATAGAAAAAAGAAGTATTAGAGTCCCCTTCTTTGAGCCAAGAAATCCTAGATTTCTGTTTATAGAAAGCTTCTTGGACCTTAGCACAATTACTAGCTTCCAACCTCAAAAGTTTAGCTTTAGCATGAAGGTCTTCATCAGTAGGATGTAAATCAGCCTCAATTTGAGCTTGAAGAGCATTAAAATTAGATACCTTGGCTTTATCATTCACATCTCCATAGGTATTCTTATTCCACTTTGATAGCTCAATCCTCAGTAAAGAGAGCTTTTTATATAACCTGTAGGTAGCAAACCCATGAACATTAGTACTCCAAACTGACTTAAGAATGTCAGGGAATTGAACATGCTGAGCCCAGGAATTAATAAATCTAAAGGGAGACCTGATCTTCCTAGGATGCCCAATAGTGAGAAGAATTCTTTTATGGTCACTGACAATGTTGGAAATAGCTTCTCCAGAAAAATTAGCATTAAAAGAAAGGAAATCAGAATTATATAGGACTCTATCAATTCTCAAAGTTGCAAAACCACTGCCATCCTGATTATTACTCCACGTAAAGAAAGGCATCTAGAGATCTAAATCAAAAAGACCACAATTCAAAGTGCAACTATTAAAATCATGCATAGAGCATTTGGACGGTTGTTGTTTACTAATTCTTTCACTGGATTTCCTGACACAGTTAAAATCACCCATTAGAATCCATGGGCTATCCACTTTGTGAGAGAAATTATCAATAGAATCCCAAAGAGAAATCCTATCCTTATCCGGATTGTGTCCATACACTGCAGACAAGAAAAGAAAAGAATCTCCAATAGAGACACCCATATGAACAACCTGATCATTATCATCCAGTTTAGTGATAGAATAGTTATCATCCTTCCATAAAACAAGATATCTACCCAAAGGGTGAGACGAATGATTAGAAATCCAGGCATAGTTAGGGAAGTTCTTCACCATAAAACTAGACAACTTCTTATACCTCAACTTAGTTTCTACCATGATAAATATGTCACTACCTACTCTCCTAATTTCTTCTTGGACAACAATAATCTTGTTACTAATCCCTCTTACATTCCAAGAAGAAATAGAGAAAGAAGGAGTCATTTGATAACCCGGGCTGTTGAACTGTCAGCCTCAGTATTTTCAGAAGACAAATGGAGCTCAGCTTGGATAGGAGAATATTGAGGATTTTCAACCCTGTGATAGATACCATCATTTAACTTAGCTTGACATCTAGGGGGTTATTTAAGATTGATATTCATCGTAGCATTGGTGACTAGAGCCGAAGATGCCTGCGAGCTAATATTACTGCTTGGAGAATCAACTAAAGTAATAGGAGAAAGAATCAGAGTCGAAGGACCTGAAGAAACAGATGCCTTCACACTACTGATTTCTAATCCCTCATTAACTTCTTTTGATAACCTGAAGTCTTCAACAGCAAGAACTTCCTCACATAATTTCTCTCTTGCTTGACTAATTTCCACTTCGTCGACTATCTCCTCAATAATGTACAGACCTTCATCATCCTTCCTGACAGTAGAAGTCTCACCGCAGTGAATTAGTTCTTGCTACTTTTTAACCTCCCAAATCTTCTTGACATTTTTATTAGCTTGCAGAGATGGTCTGGCAAGAGCAAGGTTCGAACGACATTCCCATGACCCAGAAAACCGCACTTCATACATTTATAGGGAACCCACTCATAATCCAGATCGACAGCTTGCTCATCACTTTCATCACTGATCAGAGACAGCCTACTCGGAAACAGAGCATCCTTATTCATCACAACCAGTATACGAGCCCGTTCAATGCAGCTCAGATTTAGAGTATTCTCATCCATTCTAACTGGAGTTCCAAGATAAGAGCCTATTCTTTCAAAAGTCCAAACATCCCATAACTCCATCGAAAGCTTGCAGATGTCCACCCACACTGGAACATCCTCAAGGATCGGTTTCACCTGCTTCTCACCGATGGACCATTTCTTCAAGATAATTGGTCGTCCTCTGACAGTCCATTCAGAATTTAGAACCATCTCCATGTCCTTATGACTAGAAAACCTTACCAAGAAAAAACCCTCTCCCCTACCATAGAATTCAAATCCTTCTTGAGTTTGCCATACCCCAGAGAAATGGTTGGCCATAGTAGGTATATGAGGAATAAAGTCAATTATGTATCCCAGAAGACACTTACTCCATCGATCTGCATTTTCCCTTGCTTCTCTCTTAGGATAAGAAAATTTCCCCTCTATTATGGTAACATTCATCTTCTTCAGATCTGTAGGCTTCCCATCTTTCCGCGGCTGTAGAGACTCCCATTTGATCGGAGGCAAACCTGAGACCAGGTCTGGCACCTTCCATGACCTACAAAGCTCCTCAGATCTATTATTATCACCACGCCATCGAGCATTGCGGTAAGGAGACCAGACCGCCACCGTCTCCTTCCCAGTCACTTTATCGCCCAGAGCGGAGGATTCGGGGAGCATGACTTTTGAAAAGTCGGCTGAAAGTATGCTTATGGAAACATACCGAGGATAACATTGATGTGGAGTGCTTAATGTTGTGTTCTCTGAACTATGAGTTGTAGAGACAACATGAGACATATGATGTCTCCAAGACACTGTCCTAGTATGTCATGATAGAAGGAGATCCAGTAAGGTATTCACACACTCAATGTGATTGGGAATATGGAAAAACCTGACTAAGAAGGATTCCCTCTGAGCCAAGAGTTGGCTATTGGTATGATAATGCAAATGTTGCAAGAATCATACAGTTCATGATGAACTATGACATAAACAACTTTGACAAGCATTGAGAGAGTTGTTAGACATGTTGAGGATGGTAGGGGAAATTATGAAGAAAGACAAACCCTAATGTTTGATGTGATCAATGAAGGGTAAGTCTTAAAGGCAAGGACAAGGGCAAAGCAAAGAAGTGTTCTGATGCTAGCCAGCAATCCAAGCCGTCTTCATCTACGAGGCACAGATGAAGAAGGACTAGCCTGAATCTATGATGTTGATCAATAGAAAGAAAGGCAGGTCCAAGGGAAAGGGCAAGAGCAAAGCTAAGAAGTGTTCTGATGCTAGCCAGCACCCCAAGCCGTCTTCAGCCTCAAGGAACATGGGGAAAGGGAACGAGGGAATTACCCTCTATATCTGGAAGAACAAAAGAAGATGAAAGGAGGGGATGGAGATCTCCACCTAAGGTATCACGAAATAAACACTTCTTTATCTGAGGTATGTGATACCACGATGAAGATCTAACATATATGATATGCAAGATCTAAAAGAAGTGATGGCCTTTGTGAAAGGACCAAGAAAGAAATACTCATCATTGGAGCAAGTGTTTCTACCACAAGATAGGAGTATCCTTCAGTTTATTTCAGCCTAAAGGGAATGAAATAGAGTTGAGAATTGCTATTTCATATTTTCCAATAAATAGAAACACTTTATTGTTGCATCTTGTTGTGACAAGGATGGCTATCAATAAAGTTGATGTTTCAATTTCAAAGATATGATCTTTGTGGCAATGCCTTATTTATCTTGTGGTACTTGGTATGTATAAGATAAAATGATATCTAAAAGTTATTGATAATTCAAACAACGAATTAGCATCATCATGAGAAATTCATTTCTAGTTTCCATATGATGGATAAATCTAGACTCTTTTGGTTAGAGAACCAGTAAGAGACATGAATTTCTTGAACATGATAAATCAATCTTCACTAGTGGTAGTGGGAGAATGATTATCCAATTAGGTATAATACATGTGATGTATTTACATACCTATTATAGCAAATGCTAGTACTTCAAATGGTGTATAGAGAAATACCAATATGAATATTTTGAAGTGTTCAAGAATATCATAGATGAAGTACAAATTTGGTAAAAGTATTACTTCTTGATGTGATCAATGCATAAGGATTCTTAAACCAAATGTTTGAGAACCTTATGAATAATTATGATAGTGTATCATAGTGAACTCATGATTAAAGGCATGGTGATGTCTAAATCAAAAAGTGAGTCATACTCTAAGGAGTTAGAGGATGATTATCAAATAACTAGATTCTTCTTAAATAAAGAATACCCTACACTAATAAAGGTCATTAAGAATCACAAAGGTTTGTGAGTTCTTATATCCTTGACAGATACACCTCAATTATATATATGATGAGTTGGTCATGTGATGAGTCAACTATCTAGATGAATATGAGGAACTGAATTTTGAGTTATGGTTTATGACCATTACATCCTAAATGACTTCCATGTGAACCATAAGGTATGACCTTGATGGTAGCACCTATTGGGATTAAATCCATAAGTGAGAATGAGTCTTAAGCTTTAAGACACATGGATAATATTTTAAGAAGGATGATGCTTGTTGATTGCAACTTAATGACTAAGAGATTTGACATACGGATACTAAAACTGCATTCCTATGAGGAATAAAACAAGGATGTGTATGTGACACAACCTATAAGGTTTATGAATCTAGTAATGCAAATGAAGTCTATAAGTTACAATGGAATAATCAATGGGATTGATTGAGTACAAGCAACTCAAAACTGAGATCTTTACTTTGATAATATAGTCAAAGGGTTTGACTGATATGACAAAGATAAAGAAGGGATCTATGATTTAGTGGGAGTTTATTTACATTCCACATGTCGATGAGGAATGAGATGTTCTAGAATGGAAATCCAAAGTGGAAATTATCTTTAGGGAAGATAGAGACGTTTCCTATGTGATAGGAATATAAATCTATAGAGATAGTTCTCAAAATCTCTTGACCCAGAAAAGAGAAAGCATACATTGGCAGTCTGTACTGAAGTGTTCAGTATACACAGATTCATTGGGAGAAAACTTGTCCATGTTACATGGAGTTAGTATCCCAAGGACAAGTGTCCAATTCTTATGAAGAATGGGAACACAAAGAATAGATATGGATCTATCGTGTATGTAATCATCCCATTATCTTGCATGTATTGACATGGTAAGAATACAATGCATTCATCTTGTATGTAGGACATGACAATATGATATGCTCATCCTGATAACTCGTATGTGGGACATGAGGAGTGGATGTATGTCTAGTTCCAGTAAGGGTAACTGGAATACCATAAGAACTTGATAAGTACTTGAGAAGTACTAGTTCTATGGAAATAAGGAAGGGTTCACTGTAAAGAGTTACACTGATGCGAACTTCTGAAAAAGGACAGAAAATTTATCGCAAAATATATATGGGATATATATATAAGTGAATGTGTGTTGAAAATGGAAACATTCCAATAAAGCCGTTTAAAAGGAAAAGTCGAGTATCCGTGTGTTAGAAAACATTGGTGGATACTATATGGATCTGGAAGTTCATGAGATGAACTTATAGATATTTTGATCATTGATGACAAGAGAGGTGTACTTGGTCATGCAATGTGGCTAAAGGTTAGCAAAGGAATACTAGATCACATATTACGTCAACTCCATCTCATACATGTGACGTACAGTGAAGAGATGAGAGACATGCAATTAATACTGAATTGGGCAAGGTGTTGCCATTACTCAGTGTTTTAGCACTAGAGCATAGTAACATGTGGGACATGTTTGAAGATCACTATGAATATGATTCAAGGGTGATTGGCTCGTAGTGCAAGTGTGAGTCTGTTGGTAAGTATGCCCCGATAGCCAATCATGGGATGATTGGTGGGATACATCAAGATTGATTTGATAAACATCAAAGGCAAACTTCCAATTCTTTCTAGTTTAGTCATATGAGATAATGATAGAACATATTGAATGTCTAGAGAATGACAATACTCAATGACGTATGCTTTCAGGTTGAGGATCTAAACGATGAGATCATACAAATGTTAAGAGTTTGTACATTCTTGTTATGTTCCTAGTTGGATGTCATTGTGGAAGGTAGACAAACAACAATGACACACAAGACTAGATTGTGGTGTTGGTTGATGAGAGAATCTCGTTAGTCATGATATGGAGATATCAAACCCAACATATAGGTACTTGTTAGAGAATAAGTGTACCAGACAGACCCACCGTGAGTTTGAAACATGGAACCATGATATGGTAGTCACAGTCAGTTCTCACAGTGATGGTGGTGAGTGTGATTTCTAGACATGAAATCACTACACTCAACACATGTCGTTTGGTACACTTTGACATCATCAAATGCAGTCCTGAAACATGGGTTGTTATAAAGGTGATGATTGGGTGGCTTTGACACATGGGGATTTTGAGGGGTGAGTGATAGATATGGGATTTGTCCCTCCTGAGGGAGTTTCATATCCATGGGCACTTGATGAGTAGAATTGAGATAGGCATGTGCACGCATGTGAGAATGAGTATGTGATATTGATGTCATACATATTTCCTTCAATCTACTCTGAGATCAAGAAAGTGAATGAACGTTGACAGGATGACTGTTCCATGCCTCGAGTTCATTCGGGATATCAGTGACAAAGGAATTATACATTCACTATAACACCATTCACGGATTGTAGGATTGAAAGTTGTTCGCCAACTTTCCTTTTCACTTGGGTAGCACTGATGTGCGACTGGGCACCGCTCTTTGCTTGTGAAGTCATAAGTGTTATGGACTTTCACTGCCAATGTGAAATGGACCTGTAGGGTCACACACATAGGATTTAACCTGGAAGAGGAGTTTATCCACAAATGATGTTTAGATTGATTACTAAAGGAGTTTATTAGTTCAATTAAACATTCAATCAATTGACTTGACTCAGAATCACCAAGTTCAAGAGTTGGACTAACTGATTTGGTTGTCAGATTGATTGAGAACTGCATTAACAATTTCTGCACAATCTGGACTACCAACCGACCGGTTCAAGTGTTGAACCGATCGGCTCAGGACAGGTTGAACTGACCAGTTCAAGGGTTGAACCGATCGGCTCAACTGGTCCAAACGAGCCAAGTTGGGAAAGTCAGGTTGGTGAGAAATTTCTCTTTGTTTCACTTGCCTAATTTGATTGGAATAAGGATTGGTGCTTGGAGGGCAGTGAACCGACTGGTTCAAAAGTGAACTGACCGGTTCATGTGCCCCAACCGATTGGTTCAATTGTGAACCGATCGGCTCAGGTCCCCAACCAATCAGTTCATTCTTGAAACAATCGGTTCAATTGGCGCAGTTGCTAGATTTTATGGAAAATCTCGAACCCTTCTACTCCTGCTTTAGTCCCGCATTTCCCGGGGGAGAGAACCCTGTCCCATGACCCTCCTATATATAGGGGTATTGGGGGCTTCTAATGTACACTTCAGAACACCAGTGGCTCTGTAAAGTTGTCGTTCTCTCTGGTTGTGGTAACCGAGAGAGCCCGAGCAAGTGCTACCCGACATGGGAGGCACAAAAAGGGAAAGACAACTACAGAAAGCGAATGGTGGCAGGAGAGTGTGTCAGTGACTAATATGCCGACAGGAGGGTATGACTCCTTCCGGTGCCTTGTACGACAAGGCGATTGGAGTTCCAGGTGGTCCGTGTGGACTACTTCAGAGGCGGGAGACTTCTGCCGCTCAGAGGATATCTGTCAATCCCGACAATCTAGGTGAGACCAGGAGCTGCACAGACACCATCCAAGACCGGAGGTGAAGACTGCACTAGCTGCAATGTAATGTCACCGAGCAAGCCTCGGGATAAGGTACGCCTCTAAAAACCATCCTTCCTATTGTATAGATGTTGACGTGATTCCTTCAATCTAAGTTTGGGGAGAAAGTTTTTTTATTTCCGCTGCCTTCTCTTCCTCCCCTAAAACCCAATACACTGCTCTGCCTCGCATCTGCATGTGTGATTCTCACTTAGACACGGCGGAGGGTGCAAATCTTCTCACTGGACCGACAAGGAAATGAGGCACAGATGCCCGTGGGAGGGGAAAAAGGGAACTGACAGAGCTTTCTTGGACCCCTCAGACTCAGGGGTGAGATCTAAAGCATGCTTCCGCGATCGGAGGTGGTATCACTAAGCTCGCCGGATCTCTGGTTGTGCTGGTGGTGCCATGGCTAGAAGGGAAGAACAAGAGAAGAGGTGAGGCACCACATAGCATGAAAGAGGGCATAAAGAAGGGGAAAGGCTCGAAGTGATGAATCAAAGTGAAATAGTTACTCCAATTCACCCTAAGCGTCGAGAATCAAGGTGATTGGGTCTCCAAAAGTTATTGTACAGACCAAGGTAGGTGAAGATGTCACAACCATCAGATCTTTGATCTACGTTCCAATAGTCAGGAAAGAGCACACGCTAGGGTTTTCTTCTCCCTGTTGGTGGCGGCTGCTGGGCTGCAACCCAAGTTTGGGCCCAAAAGGCACAAAATCGTGTAAATTGAAATGAAATTTGAGCCAAAATGAAAAGAGCATAACTTTGGCTACAAAGGTCCGATTCAGGTGAATTTTGTGCTGATGGATTCATAATTGAAAGGTCTATATCATGATACATAGTAGGAAACAATACGATCACATATAAGAGATTTAATTTTTGGTTACAAGAGGGTGATTCATAAAGCATGAAACTTAGATCAAATGAGCTCATTAATGTCACTCATTATGAAATTGGTCATGGTTGTGACTAAAATAGAGCATCACCAACTTCCAATATGAAATTTATAATATATTGGGTATCCGACCGCCTAATGAGATAGAGAGAAAGAGTACAACATAGGAGAGAGAAAGGTGAGGTTGTCATATCCTTCCCTCTTGCAAAGAAATTTCATCCTCGAAATTCATCCTAGATCATAGTCAAAGTCATTGTCCATATTTTATGTTTAGAATAACCACCCCATAGTTGTCAAGGCATCTCTTATCATGGGGTGCACACATATGTTTTTTTTTCATCAAGGGTGTACCCTACCTGAAAGCATACATATTTCTTAATGTTTTATCATATAATGACATCATTTTGACATTAGGGTTCGATAACCCTTTTCCCAATTACATTAGGGTTTTTGTTCACGTAGTCATACAATTCAAAAGTGTGTTATCAACATTTTCTCTCTCATTTTCTTCTGAATTGGACATATTCATTAACATGATGTCAAACATTATTATCATACAATTTGTTCCTCATCTTACAGATTTCATGCATGGTTTAGTTTTCCAAAAGTTATGATATTTATTTCCAATTATGTTCATTATGCCTCATTTTAGATCTGAAATTAAGCAATTTATTCATCATGTTTATTTGAGTTATGACCCCAAGAGCATCGTCACATCGAGTTAATCATGTTTCCTTTGGGTATTAGATTCAGCATGCTACCCCTGATCATCAACGCTAGGATCTCTAGGCATCATCATATCATGTTCATGATTTCTAAAACTACATCTTGTATGCAAGGTATCATTTCATATTAGGTCTATCTTATGAGAATGACCCCTCATACGCGTATAAGGTCTTAACTTAAGTGAGATATTTCATGTATTGAGCGTCATTTGAGGAACAACATTATCATCAATCGTCAAGGTTTCACATATATCTCATTTGTATCTAGAAAGATCTTCACAAGTTTGATCCACTCAAGCTAAGACCTATTTAAGTCAAAAAAAAGCATGCTAACCTCCAACGACTACCCATACAAAACTCTTACCCAACCTTCACATGAGATCATCCCCAAGATTCCTTTACATCAAACCACTAAACTGAGTATGAGGCTCATCATGGATATCACACATCATGTACATCATCTTAGGATCTTGGGACATCTCCCTCACCTATATAGAAAACATCATATATGAAATTCCTCTTCCTCTAGGGTTAATTTTTTTCATAGGAAATCTAGGGTTCAACATTTCAAGGAAACCACACACTAGGTGACTCAACTCATATACTTAGGAGTACTCTATCTAAGGACTCATCATAGTGCATTTCATCATTCATATTTTTCAACATTTCACATATATTTTGGAGGTTAGGTACTTTGACCTTCTCCCGTGGTGGGTCGACTCATATCAAGAGGTCGCCCTTTCCATATGCCCCATGCTAGAGGTCCTCCTTTGTAAAGAGGTTGAGCGTCGTTTCGATCTCAAATCATATGTCACATGTATCTCAACATGTACAAGACTAGGAATAAGAAAGCATGCCAACCCTCTAGCTATGTTTAGAACATCAACCAAGTCATAAACATCAAATATGGTGCTATATTAGCTAGGGTTGCATAGCCAAACTCATCTCATATTATCAAACATACTTGACCCTCTCAAAACAAACTTGGTTCATATCCACATCAACACTATTAACAACCTTATCAACATTATAATCGTCGTCGTCATCATCATCACCATCATCAACTTAGGTTATCTAGGATATTCACTAGCCTAACCTTTATCATGGCTCTAGAAAACTCTAGAGACTACATCTATCATCCAAACTCTCTCATCTAGACTTGATGTTACATCTATTTCTCTTAGGATACATGGACACTCACTGCCTTTTTGCATGTGGTAACATTTTTCATATGTACATATACTAATACTTGAAATAGATTTTCTTTAACATTGAAACACGCGATAAAAACCACCATACGCCATTCAAATAAAACAAAAATTAAAAACTTACCACACACATTAGGCAGTCTAGTACCATGACACCTAGATAACTAGCAAGGACATGGTGCACACCTGTGTAGCTACCCTGAGCACATTTCACGAACATATGTCTAGGCTTGTAGTAAGAACTCCCTTTTCTCTCCCTCGAACCTACAACCCATACTACAGGACCAAAGGAGGAGAAAAGAAGGACTCTAGGGATTACCCAAGCCTACACCTAGTTCTAGAATATCTAGGTTCCAATCTTGAGGGTAAGTCAACTTAGTCCACAAAGGACCACTCATGAAGTTTCTATGGTTAAGATGTAAGGTGAGTATAGTTTGTGTTTCATGTGAGTCATGTTTGGTGTAGTTATTTTTCATGCTCAGATACCATCTATCACCAAACCAGAATCCCAGTCCCATGAACAAAATGAATACCAAAGACAACATGCGGAAGCGTTAAATGCTTAGCATACATGAACAGATCACAAATAAAAGCACCAATCATAATCTCAACATTCAACAAGATATATTAAGCAACATTGTTTATTACAATATTTCAATTACATGTTCAAGAGTAAAATTTTACAAGCCTGCTCATGTATTAGGGATCTTACAACAATTTCACCTAATATAGCTCACCAAGCCCATAACGTTTAGCAATCTCTGAACCTAAAAACAAAATACGAGAAATGAGTCAACACATTAGGTTTTGAGCACATGGATGAAAGATACATATACTTAAGCTTTGAATAATTTGAAAAGAGAGCATAAGAGTAAACTTGCAAGAATAAATATGTTAACTATTTAGTGAAATGAGAATCCATATTTTATGTCATTTACTCCAATTATACCAACAACATCATGCATCATATGTCCTTTGATCAACTTCCCAACGACTAGATCCGTAAGGGTACTCAACATTAGCTAACCCTTCTATACGTGAGGGACCTTGAGGTAATAGCCAAGATCTAACCCTATTTCAACATTTGTATAATGGAGTTTCTATATATTATGTTTGCAAGTTATAAAACAACGATACGAGACAATCGTCGAGTACATACTAGAAGCCTACATGGAAACATTTGAGCAAGTAAACAAGCATATATATATCACATTTCAAGCAAGAAATTCATAGTCATATAATTACTTAAAGAATGTACCTAATTTATAGATTCATACCCTAACTTATCCTTGATCATCTAGCACAAGCCACACTAGATTAAGCACTAGATTGCATACATGTATTATATTCTCATCATTAACCTTAACTAGATTCATTTTAGGGTTCATGTCCATGCTAGGTGCAAGGTTACTTATTAGTGTATGTGATGGTCTTACCGTGATTTATATTCCTTGTAAAGAAGTGAAACCAATCCTCTACTAGAAAGAAAAGACCACATCCCTTGAACCAAACACCATATATTTTTTTTTGCCAAAGGGATGGAGACCAATTCATTCAACATGTATGTATCATTACACAATGAGTAGTAGCGGAAAATATCATTATCTAACAATTTACTAAGCTTCCTAACATAATACATCACTTCTACACACATGGGTATCAAAAAGGAAAACTAAATATATAAGTCAATGATCAAGTTGAGGGTCATCTAACCACCTCTTCAAGTCTCCCAAAGTCTCAGCTACAAGGTTGATGTCGAAGTTCACCTCTCCTTGGTCTAACCTGGAGTTGGAAGCGTACCCCACAAAAGAAGAGAAGAAAAGAAATACATCAGCAAAAATCTGGTATGTGTATGCTAAAGGAAACTTTGAGCAATTTAAGCAATAAGGACATCAAATGTAAAATGCTTCCCATACAAGAGATAAGGACTACCCACATGTGCATAAAAGAAAAGAATCATAGACATGATCAAAGAGGATACTCACCATACACAAAACAATAAAACTTTGTGCAACAAAAGCACATAAATACGTAGTAGGGGCACACACCCCACAAACATCATCAAACCTGCATGCATGTGAGATAAACATAGCCCTAGAACAATATAAACACAAATTCGGCCAAGGCTTCACATCCTTGAAAACCTGATAGAGAATGATTCACCGTCAAACTCCCAATATATATAAAAGTTGAGACAAGGCTTCACATCCTTGAAACTTAGGTATGGGACACCACCACCACCATCCCATAAGCAAAAAGGACACACACCCAAAAAACAATGTAATTTACACTACTCTAGTGCTACTAATTCACATAGCATGAAACATATAGAGGCAAGTAAATAGTTTAGTTAGAATAATTGATGGTTGCCATCACACAATGGACAACACAAACATATAACCATCCATTTAAAAGTGGCACATATCAATATAGGAGACCAACATGCACCAAGGCACAAGATAAGGTATCAAGAAAATACCCAAGTTTGTAATAAGAAAGATAGTTCAAACGAACCATGATATCAAAAGATAAGACATATTGTGTAGGCCAAATTCAAGAGAATGAAAAGATAGGTGAATTTCTCATGATAGAGGAATAGGGATACAACATCCCTCAATTATTAATATTTATATTCAAATATTAAAACATGTATCATTTGTTAGATCTTATTTTTCTGATTCCAATGAATATTTTCCATATTTTTTCTGATCATCCGTTAATTAGTTATTAATTTTTAACTATCGACCAATTACATAATTACAAGTCAGCAACTGTTCACAAAGCGAAGTGAGAGAAAATCCATGCGGACTTGGGTCAGCTAATCAGGGCTTCCCATGTCAGCAGACTACTTAACCAAGTCAGCCAAGATCTCACGTAAGGAAACCTAAAGAAACTAGGTGAAAAGACCATTGTCCCTTCCGATAGAAAACTAAAACAAAGTGGAAGACGAGGGCAAAGAGGGGAATCAACACTGGGGTTTGTTCCCCCGCGAGGACCTCTCGACAGCTGAGAACAGTAGGTCAATCCACAAACTCTAGATCATAAATGAGCACAAACGGGGCAAAAAGTTCTACATGAACTAAGTTCCAAAGGCTCCAACGAACTCAGAGGACCAAACCGCGATGAAAATGGTCGACTACAAACCAAGAAAGCTCCTACACCATAATTGGAGAAACTATGGAATTCATACAGGGAAGAAGAGCCAACAGAGGGTCAAACGAAGAGCGTAGGAGAGTCGATCACCCAAAATCAGTGCCAAAAACCAAGGTAGAATGGTGAGATGATGATCACAGCCTAGTGATTAACAAAATGACCAGAGAGTGGAAGAAAAGGGCAAATCTACTGTACCTTCTCAATGCACGAATTCAAGGCACGGGAAGCTCACCCACGCCACCGTGAATCGAGCTGAGCAAAGAACCAGCATCGATGATCACCGGAACACCACGGTTGATCTCGGCGTTGTCAGAGAAGGAAGATGGAGTAGGGAGAGATAGATGCAGAGCAAACCAGACCAATGGGGCTTTTGGAGAAGGTTCCTGGGTGTTCAAGGATCATGGGGGAGGCCCTATTTGTAGGTGTGGATTTCGGGTTCAACGAGAAAACCGCTAGAACTAGGAAACAGAGGAGGAAAAGGAAAGCCCTAGCCGACCAGGGTCTCTGATGAATGAAACCCTATCAAACTAGGGATTGACCAGATCGGAAAGTCATGGAGATGGAGGAAAGAAAATCTTGAGGCATCGAGAAGGCACGACAGAATAGGAAAATGTGGATGAAAACACACACTATAGTAGCCGTGAGAAAGAGTTCGACTGGAGGTAGGAGATAACTCCTCCTCCGTCAGATTCTCATCCAAGGGCTAAGATGAAATACGATATAAGTGGGTCACGTGACAGCCCAAGCTTAGGAAAATAAATCGAATTAAACAAAGTGAAATCCAATTAATGCATGTATTTTCTCTTTCCTCATTTAGGGATTCAAGAACTATCCAAATTAAACCAAATTTTGCACAAAAGTTAAGTTAAACATGTAGATTTCGAATATACACTTAGTTTAGCCTTTTAGAAACCTTTAATGGGTTAAACAAATAAAATTGCATTTTCTCTATCATCTATCATTAATGGCATTTGGATTATCCAAATTTGATGAAACTTGAAGTCATATTTAATGTGTTTGATTCAAATTTTCCATCAATTTTACATTTTGGATTTGTTTGAGCATTTATTTTATATTTTGAAGGTTCTATACACTTTCTCTCTCCTAATTTAACCTTTTAAGAAAACTTTCTCCAAATTGGATGAAAATTCACCCAAAGGCTATATTTATTATGTAGATTATGAATCTAATATTATTTTCCTCTTTTGGAGTCATATATTATTTTATTTGATATTTTGAGTAAAACTCATGCCATATTTATCAATTTGAATTGAATTATTATTGTGTGAATAATGTGAAACTTGACTCCCAAGTCAATTGGAATCCATGGAACATGATTTTAAACTTAGATTTTACTTTGGGTCTTCTTTTAATGAGATATGTCATATGTCCCATTAGTGTCCCATTAATACATTACTTATCCAATTAAGTTCTTTAATTTCTTATTATCATCCAAATGAGTCATTATTAGGCACAAATTATTATGTATTCCTTTATATACTTAGGGTGCCACATTTTATGTTCCATTATTGGCTTAATTATATGTACTAGCTTATCCCTGTTTGGCTAAGTCAATAGGGTAAAACTACTACGGTAGGGTTCTAGTTATGGTATGTTACAGTCCTTCATGAAGGTGAGGTTCAAGTTGCTTGTCATAATGATGTTCCATGCATTTTATATGATTATATCAAGATTTTTGTCACTACTTGCATTTCAAGGTCAAAGGATACATACTAGGGAAAGAAGGGCCATAGCCCATCAAGTCAAAAGGCTCAAGCATAAAAGATGGAAGATCATAAAATTAGTGGAATAAGAATCACATCCAATATAGGTGGATGCCCCTAGAGTATAGACATCAAACAACCAAAGTTTGGTATATATTTCAATTATATGGGTAGTCATCGACATATTCTACATATGTCATTAAGGTCTAACATGATAATAGGGAGGGACATCCACATCTAGACATAAAGGGGTATAAGATTCCCTAATTCAAGAGGGGAGGGCAACTGAAAAAGATCCACATAAGCATTAAGGCACAAGAACAACCATTCAATTTATATAGGTCACATTACAAAAACAATATCACCATCGCCATCAACCCCAAGCATGGAGTGAGACATGGACAATAGGATCTATAATCATCATAGTGTTACACATTTCAAGCATAGAAGAGATCTTGGTACACAAATGAGATCGAACACTACATTTGATCAAGTCATAACATGCATGGTTATATGTATACTTATATGAGTCACATTCATGCATTTGGTGCAACATAGACCATAAAGGTGCATAGGATTGACCATGAATATATATAGGTGTCATAGAGTGTCAAAACGTACTAATTTCAAGGTTTATTAAGAATTTGGTACCATTAGAAAGCAATACTAGCATTACTAGGTCAAGGTACATCATTAAGGTCCAAACAAGTCACATAAGGACCAAAAATGGCCATTCATGAGTCATGGGGGTAATGAAGACCACCACATAGATAAAACATGTATAAAAACTATTGATTTCATGATTGTGAAGATGCATAAACATTAAAGGTCTGAGCTTTTATCATAATGATGCATAAATGTATTCAATATAGCCAAAGTTAGCATCTTTTCCAAAATTCAGGGAACATGAAAAGGAATTAGAATCTGGGACCATTGTCATTGTGTAGGACTCATTGAGATAATTAAAATGATATATTGGTTCATTTTTTTTGACCAAGGATAGAGGGATATATCTATTTTTGAATTTTTTACATTAAAACTATATGAGATCTCTGTTTGGGCGTTACACTATCATTTATTTGATGATTGTAGCCCTTGGATGGTGATCTGATAGCTGGGGGCCACGTCATTCTGCATTCACTGGCCATTCATATGGTAGTCTGGCTAGGGTTGGGGTACGCCACTTGCCTCTCACACAGTTGTAGTGCGTCGCTCCCGGTCTGGCTTGACCACTTGACCGTGGTTGATGACGTCTCATCCCTGTTGTGGGCCGCTCCACCGACTCGCACCTGCCCGTGCGACGCCCACTTGACCACGACAGGAGGTGCAAAGCTTCTCACCAAACTGACTAAGAAATGAGGTGTGGAGGCCCGAGGGAGGGAAAAAAGGGAACCCGAAGAGTTTGCCTGGACCCCTCAGACTCAAGGGTGAGATCCAAAGCATGCTCCCATGACCGAAGATGGTAGCATTAAGCTCATCGAATCTATGGTTGTGTTGGTAGCACCATGGCACAAAGGGAAGAACAAGAGAAGAGGGAAGGCACCACAAAGCACAAAAGAGATAAGAAAGAAGGGGATAGGCTAGCAATGATGAATCTAAGTGAAATTGTTACTTCAATTCACCCTAAGCGTCGAGAATCAATGTGGTTGGGTCTCCAAAAGTTATTGTATGGAACAAGGTAGGTGAAAATGTCATAACTATCAGATCTTTGATCTGCATTCCAATGGTCAGGAAAGGGAGCGATTTAGGGTTTTCCTCTCCCTGTTGGTGGAAGGTGTTGGGTCGCAACCCAAGTTTGGGACCAAAAGAAACAAAATCATGTAAAATCAAATGAAATTTGAGCCAAAATGAAAAGGGCATAACTTTGGCTACAAAGGTCTGATTCTGGTGAATTTTGCACTGATTGATTCAGAATTGAAAGGTCTATATCATGATATATAATAGGAAACAAGAATATCACATGTAAGATATTTAATTTTTGGTTACAAGATGGTTATTCATAAAGCGTGAAACTTAGTTCAAATGAGCTCATTAATGTCACTTATTATGAAATTGGTCATGGTTGTGACTAAAATAGAGCATCACCAACTTCCCATATGAAATTTTATAATATTTTGAGTATCAAACCGCCTAATGAGAGAGATAATGAGACTGGCATAGGAGAGAGAAATGTTAGGTTGTCAAAGTATACTTGTGAATTTTTGTATAAATCAGTAAGTAACAAAATAATTGGCAACATACAATATAAATTTGTCATAATACACAACATTCTGTTACATAATACAACATAAATTACGCACAAGTACCATCACATTGAAATATTAAAAGGTAAAATGATGTTAGGTACTTTATCTGTTACACCATATTCAAGCACCCAAAGTAAACTTAAATTTGGAGACTACAAAACAAAAGCTTCAGTACAAAAGTTTAAGAAAAGACACTAATATGCATTCATTTCACTCATTTTCTACATCATTATTGGCTCCAACAACATTAGGTTGTTTCTCTGTCTCTATAAACATCGGTTGTTGCACATTGTTGAGAGCTTTCCATTAGATCAAGTTATTGTTGTATTGTCGGTGGGTAAGTATGGGGACTGGTCCATAATGTGCATGGAATTGTGTCTACAATTTTTATCACTTTCCACCTAGCCTTAAAGACGACCATGTTTATGTCAATTCTCCTAGTTATGTATAGAATTCTACAAAGCCATCACATCAACCTTGACGTACATGAGGACTAAGAAAGCACTGCAAGTAGTACAGCCAACCCAACAATGTGCCGAGTGCAACATTTGACTCATCATCCCATTGAAAATGATTCTTTGTGTGTGAGAGAGTCTGTAGCATAGATTAATAACTAACAAACCAATGTATTTGAATACAAAATATGTGATAGAAGTGGATCCAATCTATTCAATATAAAAAAGGTAGGAGATAGAATTGACCTTAAAGTAATACAGATGTTTGATACATGCACAAAAAATGATACAATAAAATATAATTAGATGTAAGATACAAGAAACCGTGTTCAACCAACGGTACAAAAATAAAACAAACATATTAGATGCATGTTCTAATTCAAATACGTATAAAAGTAATCATTCCACACAAATACAGATGACGTAGCTTACATCACAACTTAAACTGTGAAGAAAAATGATAATCTCATGTCTAGATACTGGGAAAATGTGGCATGGTCCAAGGGAGAGCAGACCAAAAAAGGAACGGTGTTCCCTGGGCAATAGGTCATGACAGTTGCCTAGATCTAGAAACCCAAAAATAGTCTAAAATGGCGACCAGTCACTATGCCTCCCATTCTTCAGTGTAGAGGAAGGTTTTTGTTGATCCTAGGTAGGACTGTCCTAGTTGGCACAATTTAGGGCCTCATCGTACTTGTCCCATGACACAAGACACTCTTCTTGCAACACTGCCTTGTCCTATTGTTTGATGTCATCTTTCGGCTAATCAAACAACATTTATAGATGACAAATCGGGAGAGTGACACCGTCATTGCTTTTCTCTGGGCTCACATTTGGGGAATGAGAGTGGGAAGGATAGTGAAACTTTTGCTTGTATACAAGTTTTTCATTTACATATTTCTCTATCCTTGCACGCAACATCAACATCTTTTCAAACTTTGAACACGACTTTGAAAATGACTTTGACATCTAAAGATAATAAATAAGTAAAAGTTTGAGCAAATAATGATAACAACAAAGTAAGTATGACAATAAGATAAACAAACTAGGAAAACAATTAAGAGAAATTGAAATAAATAGTTAGTGTATTTGACATAAACTAGAACAATAGTGGTTCATAATAATTACAAATATAAAAATTGGCGAACAAATATAAATAAGTACTCATTTGACCAAATATTGATAGTAACAAACTAATAATCAAAATAATATGCAATTAGTGTTCATAATCATCAAATCAAGTACGTTTCTAAATGCATACAAAACAAAAAAAAGATTGTCCCAAAAGTTGGTGAACAATTTCTTACAACTTCATTTGTTGACTTCACCACCTAATGCAGCAACTGCATCATTATTGTTTTCAACATTGTTTACATATTCTGCAACTCCTAGGGGCAAGTGTGACGAGTCATCACAAATTATGTGGAATTACATGTTACATGACTAATGGATAAGGAGTCACAAAAGCTCCCGAAAGGAAATTATTTTCTCTAATGAACTTTCTCCTGAGGTACTTCCATCAAATTTGCACCTCACTCAAAGATATGTAAGGCATGCCCGTTATGTTTCAAAAGTCACACCACTCCTCCCTCCAAGAATGTTAAGTATATACTCCATTTATATATCTCCCCATGTCATATTGGTTTCGCATCAAATCATTGAGGACCATATCGTGCTTTGTACATGATGAATGCATATTCATCATGATTTTCAGTCGCCATTTTCGAATCAATTTGATTCAATACTCTCGATTTCATCTATTAAAACTCTCAAAATGCAAAATTACTTCAATGATTCAATTACCAAGGTTATTAACTAAGTTTATATCAATTTTGTGTAGGTCATGATGAAGTCTTACCACAATTCAATCTTCAAGATCTACCTTTACTCAGCCTTGGTCTGACCAAACAGTCTTATCCATATGATTTCAAGACCGTATGGGTAGCCTCTACCTCAAGACAATTTGGATTCCACTCTTCCCCGAGACTGATTGGAGCTGCCGCACAAAACCGTTTGGAGGAGCATCGATCACCGAAACTGTATGAAGCCTCATCCAAGACTGTTTGGTCACCCAAATGGTCTCCAAACCGTTTGGGCATCACAAGCTCTCTAGACCATTTGGCCGTCCAAACTGTCTCCAAACCGTTTGTCTATGATCAGTCCTGAGACTGATAGGATCGTGAGACCGTTTGAACGATGAGCAATGACCGATTGGATATATATGAACGATCAAAGCAGACCATTTGGTCAGTGTAAAGAAAGACCGTATGGTCACCAAATCTCAAGACCGATCAGAGCATACCGATAGAGACTCAAGACCATTTGGTCATACAAATAGTCTCCAAACCATTTGGTCATCCAAACAGTCTCCAAACCATTTGGAAGAAAATAACCAAACCGTATGGAAGAATCACACCAAAAACATGAGGACCCCATCCAAGCCTATAAATAGGACCAGTAGGGTCCTCAAATGGGGCATCGATTCTAGAATGTCAAGAGGCTGCTTGGGCAAAGAATCGGTCTCCCTTCCACACCGCTGCTGTTCCACATCTCCATGCCATTGCCACACCTCCTCTTGGTGCAATCTAGGAGGTCGAGAAGAGAAAGAAGGTGGAGAAGAAGGTCTACCCAGACCGCCTTGGTGGTTCTTCCTTCTCATCTAGATTTTCCCTGATGCGATGTAGAAGACCAAATCATCTTCACTGAGCTGCGACTACCTTCTGCATCATGCTCATGGCGGAATTTTCCTTCTCTCTTGTTCTTCTTGTTTCTCACACCATAAGTGAGTAGTTCCTTTTCACTGGGGTGTGGGGACTAGACCCGCTGGCCATGCTTTCATGTCTTTACATTTAACATTCCAAGGCAATGTATATAACTTTTCATTTCGTTGCTAATTGATACGCTTGTAGTTTGATTACCTACTTGCTTTCATCTTGTTCTTATCTTCTTAGTGTAGAATGTCAATTAATGAGGTAGACCCCTTGACGAGAGATCTGACAGGGTTCCTTGAGGTTGTAAGTTTGTGATCTGTGAGGGGATGAGCCATCTAGCCTACGGTGACGCTTCTGTGTTACAACTTGCGAGGGGGGCCCGCAACCTTAGTTGGATGCTATATCTTCTTGTTAATCATTGATGTTTGCTTGCAGATTAATCTCGTACATGCTTGTTGATTAGCGTGGTTGACTCCTTGATGAGAAATCTGATAGGGTTTCTTGAGGTCGTAAGTGTGTGATTCATGAGGGGACGAGCCATCTAGCCCACAGTGACGCTTCTATGTGCCTACCCGTAAGGGGGGTCCACAACCTTAGTTGGATGTTGTATCTTCGGATCCATAAGTGAGTGATATGGAGGGAGACGAGAAATATGATCCCTAAGGTGATGCTTACGTGGGCCTATCCTCATGGAGGGTTCACAGCAGCTCCATTTGGATAGTTATATGCTTTCCTAGATGTTATGTGTTTGGATATGTTTGCATGTGCAGTGGTGGTGAAACCCGATACCAACCCAACAATTCCATATCATTTAATCTAGAAAAAACTTTAATTCTACTCTTTTACTTTCTTGTGATTAGTTTAATTAACCACAAATCAATCAATCGATCTAAATATTAGTCTTACTCAAGCTAGATTCGACTGGCAGAGATTATTAAAAACGTTGTCTCTTGGGATTCGATCCTTAACTATATTGTGATAAGACCCGTCCGCTTGCGGGTGGTATTATTACACAAAGGTTTTGGTAAAAGCTCAAGGATCTCAACCCCGAGTGAGTTTGTTAGTGCAATAATAGTCCACGTTAAATTTTGGCGCCGTTGCCGGGGACAACAGAATCAGTTAGTCAAATCTAGTTCTTTTAAGGCTAATCTAGGATTTTGTTTTTTCTTTTTGAAACAATCGATCAACTACTTTAATTTGACTCTACTCCATGGATCTCACTTTCAAAATCTTTCTATCTCAGGTACTTCAGAAAGACTAGTGCATGCACCGCCTGAACAGTCCGGGACTCACTGCCAGTTTCGATCTAGAGATTGACATAACCTTTCATCGTAGAAATAGGGAAAACCAAGCAAGAATGGGTCAAGAAGAGGAAGTAGCCCGAAGGGTGGCTCAAGCCATTAATGCATAGAGAGAGAGGCTCATGCAAGAGGCCAGAGCCATAGTTCAGCAAGAAATCCTAGCAGTACAAGTTGCGGCTCAAGCAGCAGAACTGCAAAAGGATCTTAGGGTGTTCTCAATCCCTAAAGCTGCTGATGTACATCACCCAGTTCAACCTCCTCCCATCCATGCTATGAATTTGGAGATATGAGCACATTGGATCACCTTGCTCCAAAACAACCCGTTTTATGGTAAACAAGGAGAATATAGTCAGGAACATCTTCTGAGATTCATCGATCTATGTGCTATGACAAAGAAAAATGGAGTGTCTGATGATGCTATTCGACTACGCCTCATAAAATATTCTCTCCATGATAGATCCATAAGTTGGTACAATTCCCTACAATGTGAACCCATCACTACTTGGGAGCAGCTTCAAAACATTTTTCTGGAAAAGTTCTACCCTCCTTCTGTCATTTATGAAATTGGGGGTCGAATATCAATGTTCACTGAAGCCCTAGAGAAACCCTTACTAAAGCATGGGGAAGATATAAAGAGCTTCTATGCAAGTGTCCACACCATGGCATCCCCAATAATCAACTCATTGAGATTTTCTATAGGGGTGTGGATGACGATATTAAGAGATTCTTAGATTCCTCGTCTGGAAGGAACTTCATGCGTCAAAGTTACGACAGCGCATGGAATGTAGTCACCCTTGGAGATGAAAATTAAGAAAATTGGGGTAATTCCGTGGGTAAAGGTGTGTTCAAGGTAGCTATGGATGAAGCTATACTGGAATACAAGTCCATCGCCGAAACCCTCAAGCTCTTGGTAGCCAAGCAAGATCATATCGAAACATCCCTTGCTACGATTGGAAGAGGATGTCCACCCCTTCAATAACAAGAACAGATCAAGTCCGCTTCTCTATTCTGTAAATCATGTAAGAGAATTGATCATTCCACTCTAACATGCAATCTTCTCTATGATGTGGTTCTAAGCAATGCATGTGTGCAAGGAGATAATGGTCAAATGGAGAATCTTAATGCTGTTAATACCATTCCTGGCCAAGGATATTACAATTCGAATCAGAATAGGAACCATCCAGGTTTTCAATATGGAAACCCCTCTGGAGTAGTAAACTCGAATCAACTTTGTTCAAAATTCAACCACGAGTCCCACCAGGATTCCAGTATAACCAACAACAGAATTTTTGGAATCTAGGAAATTTCAAGGGAAACTTTCAGAATAGGAACTTCAACAATTATCAGAACAACCCCCAGTACCAGAGCCTTAACCAAGTTCCTTATCAACAAAAAGGATAACAAGTAGATCCCATCTCTCCTGATGACAAGCTAACATCCATTGAAACAATGTTGCAAACTAAGCAAACTATGATAGCTAACAAGCAAGCCCAACAGAAGGTTATTGAATCTCAAATAGCTCAACTCGCAGCTAGCATAAAGCCACATTCTGGAGTCTTTGTTGGCCAATCGGAAAACAATCCTAAGCACCCAGAACAACTGAAGGCGGTCACCACCCGGTCAGGAATAGACTATTATGATCCTCCTGTCAAGCCACTTGTGGTTATTATAGATGATAATGAACTTGTGATCATACAAGACTCAACAACACCTGAATCACAATAGAAAGAACCAATAACTAATGGTAAGTCAAACAAAGGAAATTCTGAGAAGCCTACTCAAGAAGAGGAAGAAGCAACACCAGAACCTAATATCCCTGTATACAAACCTCGTATACCTTTTCCAGCTCATCTAAGGCAAACAAAGCTTGATACTTAATACAACAAGTTCAAAGAAGCCATGAAGAAGCTTCATGTTGACATACCCTTTCTTGATGCTCTGGCTGAGATACCAACCTAGACTAAGTACTTGAAGTCACTCCTCAAAAGGAAGTATATAACTAAAGAATATGAGATAGTAAAGTTGGCGACAACCACTTCCGATATCATTCTGAGCAAGATGCCCAAGAAATAGAAAGACCCAGGATCCTTTGGAATTTCATGTAATATTGGTGACTCTTCATGCAAGAAGGGATTGGCCAATCTCGGTGCGAGCATCTCTTTCATGCCACTTAGACTTTCCAAGAGGCTAGGGTTTGCAAAATTGCTTCCCACTGGCATGACCATACAGCTTGTGGACAACTCTGTGACTTTGCCCTTAGGAATCATCAAAGATGTCCCAGTCAAGGATGGAAAAGATTCTTATTTCCCATGTGACTTTGTCATCATGGACATAAAAGAGGATTCTAGATACCCTCTTATATTTGGTCATCCATTCCTTGCCACTGCAAGATCCCTAATTGATGTTGAAGCAGGAACCTTACTGCTCAGATTAGGCAAGGAGACTCTCAAGTTTAAAGTTTTCAAAAGTATGAGAAGACCAAGCATGCAAGAAGAAGTATATCTGATTGATTGCATTGAGAAAATGTCACTCCTCACACAAGAGGAATATGAACAAGACGACCCTTTAGAAGTGACTTTAACGAACCCATCAGCTGAGAATTCCATCAATGAACAGGTTAAAGATTGTGTTCTTCACCTCAATTCTATAGAAGAAGGTCCTGAAGATGAGTTCGAGGAACTCAAAGCTGTGGAAGTTACTAAAGAACCATGTGAGGAGACATAATCCCCTGAAATGAAGCCCCTTCTTGAGGGACTGAAGTACGTGTTTTTGGATGATCTTATGGTTTGTCGAGTTATTATAAATTCTGATCTAACGACCGAACAAGAATATAAACTACTCAGAGAATTAAAGGAAAGAAAGAAGGCCATTGGCTACAAGATGAGTGACCTCACTGGGGTTATTCAAGTGATGTGTATGCACAAGATCCCTATGATGGAAGATCACAAGCCAACTATTGAGCATCAACAGAAATTGAATCCAAATATGAAGGAAGTAGTCATCGTGAGGTCATTAAACTGCTCATTGCTGGAATAATCTATTAGATATTAGACTCGCCATGGGTGAGCCCAGTGCATGTAGTCCTAAAGAAAGGTGGAACAACTGTGATACGAAATGAAAACAATGAACTCATCCCCACTCGAACAGTCATAGGGTGGAGGATGTGCATTGATTATAGGAAGTTAAACAAGGAAACTCAAAAGGATCATTTTCCAATGCCTGTTCTTGATCAAGTGTTAGAGCGGTTGACCCATCAAGAATATTTCTGTTATCTCAATGGTTACTCTGGACTCTATCAAATACCTATACATCCATATGATCAGTAGAAAACTACTTTCACCTGCCCATTCAGAACATACACATTTAGAAGAATGATGTTTGGCCTCTATAATGCATCTACAACTTTCCAGCGTTGCATGGCTGCCATATTCACTGATCTCACTTAAACAATTATGGACGTTTTCATGGATGATTTTTCTGTGTACAGAGATTCATTCGACTCATGCCTAAAACACCTCTGCCTTATTCTCAAACGATGTGAAGAAGCACATCTTGTGCTAAATTGGGAGATGTGTCACTTTATCATAAGGGAAGGCATTGTCCTCGGCCATAGGGTCAGCAATAGAGGAATTGAAGTAGATAAGGCCAGGATCAAAGTGATTTCTAAGCTCTCCATCCCTATCAATGTAAAGGAAGTTTGAGCATTCCTAAGTCATGAAGACTTCTACATACGGTTTATAAAGGACTTCTCAAAGATAACCAAGCCTATGACAAACTTGTTACTAAAGGATGCTGAATTCAATTTTGACGTAGAATGTGTCAAAAGTTTCAACAAACTAAAGCATGCCTATAGAACCACACCCATCATCAGAGCTCCCGATTGGGACCATCCTTTTGAAATTATGTGTGATTCTAGGGATTATGATGTAGGTGTTGTCTTGGGCCAATGCATAGAAAAGAAACATTATGTGATCTATTATGAATCGAAGACCCTCGATGAAGCTCAAAGAAATTATGCTACCACTGAGAAAGAACTTTTGGCAGTCGTGTATGCCTTTGACAAATTCATACCATACCTAATTGGTTCAAAAGTCATTGTCTACACGGATCATGCTACCATCTGTTACCTTCTAACAAAGAAAAATGCAAAACCCAGGCTAATTAGATGGATTCTCCTTTTGTAGGAATTCGATTTAGAGATATGAGATAAAAAGGGAACGAAGAATGTTGTAGCAGGCCACCTCAGTTGCATCCACACTTTGGATATCGAGAAAATTCTGATTAACGATTCCCTTCCAGATGACCAACTAATGAAGGTTTCAAAATCTATCCCTTGGTACTCAGATTATGTGAACTATCTTTCTATTGGGGTTATCCATCCTAAATACATCGGAAATGCTCTGAAGAAATTTATGCATGATGTGAAACGGTACTACTACGATGAGACGTACCTCTTCAAACTCTGTGTGGATGTCCTATACAGACGATGAGTAGCTGAGGAAGAAGCTCAACTTATCTTGGAGCAATGTCACTCAGGACCGTTTGGAGGACATGTGAGCTCTAAGAAGACTGCCTTGAAGGTTTTGCAATGTGGATTCTTTTGGCCAACCATATCCAAAGATTCTTATGACTTTGTCCTATCATGTGACAAATGTCAAAGAATAGGTAACATAACAAAGAGAGATGAGATGCTGCTAAACTTGTGGCAAGAGGTTGAGATATTTGACGTTTAGGGTGTGGACTACATGGGTCCATTCCCATCTTCTCATGGATTTTCATACATCCTAGTGGCGGTGGACTACGTTTCAAAATGGGTTGAAGCCATACCAACCGTCATCAGTGATTCCAAACCCGTCATCAAATTATTCAAAGATTTTATTTTCCCCCATTTTGGAGTACCACGAATCGTGATATCTGATGGAGGGTCTCATTTCCCAGATTGAAGCTTTGAAGCCTTACTGAGAAAGTATGGTGTAACTCACAAGGTAGCCTCACCTTACCATCCAAAAACAAGTGGACAAGTAGAGGTTTCTAACCGTCAATTGAAAGCTATTCTGGAAAAGACTGTAGGACACAATCGAAAAGATTCGACAGTAAAAATCAATGATGCCTTGTGGTCCTACCAAATTTCTTATAAAACTCCCCTTGGGACTACACCTTTTTGACTAATCTATGGAAAGTCATGCCACCTTCCGGTAGAACTGGAACACAAAGCATTGTGGGCAATAAAACAACTGAATTTTGATATGAAAGAAGTAGGCCAAGCTAGGATTCTGCAACTCCAAGAGCTGGAAGAACTCAGAATGTCGACTTATGAGAATGCCAAAATCTATAAAGAACGCACAAAGTTGTGGCACGATGGTCATTTGAAAAGAAAAGATATACAAGTGGGAGACCAAGTCTTACTGATCAACTCAAAATTGAGATTATTCCCAGGAAAACTCCGTTCACGTTGGACATGACCATACATTGTCAAGAGCATCTACTTGCATGGTGCTTTTGTTTTATGGAGTGAAAAGTCAGGAGAGGTTGTGGCCAATGGCCGACATTTGAAAAGATATGTCACCTCAGTCGACACAGGCATCAATGCATCCCTATAACTCTCCAAACCAAGGCTACATCCACCATAAAGGCTGAAGAAACCTAGTCGAGTCATCGACATAAAATAAAGGTTCTTGTCGGGAGGCAACCCGATAAATAAATTTGCATTTAGTTTTAATTTTGAATTAGGATTTTTTCTTAATTTTGTTTTTACTTTTTTAGATAATTTTGCACCAAATAACATTGCATCGTGAGATGCTATTTTGAGTTCTGAATGGTCTTTTTGTTTGAGATTTTCAGATGGAGGAAACGTGCTGATTGGAACACAACCACATCCAGTGGTCCAAATGGCATGAACTTTCTCCTCCATCTCGGATTTAGAGTTTGCACGATATGAGCAAATTTCTAAGTTCGGGGTGGAGGGTGGGTGGTACGTAATTCACTTTCCACCTTCACCCATCTAAATCAGACTTAAGATTTCATCGTCACATTTTGAACCTAAATTTTCAAAATCTTAAAGTTTTCAAAAGAAATTTGAACAGATACTAGATGAAGTTTTGACACTTTTTAAATCTCTATACATTTTGAATCATTATACCCTCCTTATTCGAAGTGGACCCTCACAAAGGACATTCTTCTGAAAACTAGCCTTTTGATTGAAATAATCTTGTGAAGCTTATGAATCCAAACATCTTGATCCTTACGCAAAGTTGGCAAGTGTTTGTCAAACTGATAGGGATCAAACACATCATGCTTCCTAACTGACTAGTGGAACAACAACATGGAATCCCCATCAGATCCTCATCAAGTCATTATTTGAGCAGAGTATGATAAAGAGAACAACTCGGTGCACGAAATTGTAAATCAAGTTGCATTCTGATCTGAACTCTCTTCTACACTTCTTCTATCATCTTCGTACCCCTCCATCCATAAAAAAGAAACAAAAATAGCCAAAATAGTGCCAAACCCTAAGTTCGGGGTGGCACACCATTTCCCTCTATATCCACTTCTTCCATACCCCTCACAAATAAATAAGGGCGTACCACCAAGAAAAGATGCCAAAGCGCACACAAAAAGAAATGCAATCTCAAGTCGAATAGAGGAGAGATTCGCACAAAAAATGCAATAAATGAAATTGCAAATAATATAATAAAAATCTCGAGTTGAATAGAGGAGAGATTTATTTCTTCCTTCCATACCTCCCTTCTCTCCCTTTTCTACCTAATGGCACAATAAATGCCTCCACTACCCTGAAACACACCAGTGTTTGATCAGATGCACACTTGTTGTTCTGCGGGTATCTCTAGACTCTTACAAAACTCTTTGACATGCTTGTCGTTGGAAAAAGTCAGGAGGAAGTGAAGCTGAAAGCAAACTCAGGAACGAAGATATGGTAATATGTGTTCAGTGGTCTCAGGTAGTTGAGATGCTTATTCATACTAAGAAGAGAGGAAACAATTGTGATGTGAAGAGGAGGCAATCACATGATCAGAAAGTATTCACTAGGAGACTATTTCAGATTTTGTGTTACTCGAGGATGAGCAACGTTTAAGTTCGGGGTGTTTTGATGAATGCATATTCATCATGATTTTCAGTCGCCTTTTTGGGATCAATTTGATTCAATACTCTCGATTTCATCTATTAAAACTCTCAAAATGCAAAATTACTTCAATGATTCAATTACTAAGGTTATTAACTAAGTTTATATCAATTTTGTGCAGGTCATGATGAAGTCTTACCACCATTCAATCTTCAAGATCTACCTTCACTCAGCCTTGGTCTGATCAAACGGTCTCACCAAACATTCTCATCCATACAGTTTCAAGACCATATGGGGAGCCTCTACCTCAAGACCGTTTGGATTCCACTCTTCCCCGAGACCAATTGGAGCTGCCGCACAAAACTGTTTGAAGGACCATCGATCACCCAAACCGTATGAAGCCTCAGCCAAGACCGTTTGGTCACCCAAACGGTCTCCGAACCGTTTGGGTGTCGTGGGCTCTCCAGACCGTTTGGCCGTCCAAATGGTCTCCAAACCATTTGGTTGTGTCCGGTCCTGAGACCGATAGGATCGTGAGACCATTTGAATGATGAGCAACAATTGATTGGATATATATGAATGATCAAAGAAGACCGTTTGGTCAGTGTAAAGCAAGACCGTATGGTCACCAAATCTCAAGACCAATCAGACCAGACCGATAGAGAGTCCAAACCACTTGGTCATCCAAACGGTCTCCAAACTGTTTGGACAAAAATAACCAAACCGTATGGAAGACACACACCAAAAATGTGAGGACCCCATCCAAGCCTATAAATAGGACCAGCAGGGTCTTCAAATGGGGCATCAATTCCAGGATGCCGAGAGGTTGCTTGGGCAAAGAATCGGTCTCCCTTCCACACCGCTACCTTTCCACATCTCCACGCCATTCCCACACCTCCACTTGGTGCAAGCTAGGAGGTCGAGAAGAGAAAGAAGGTGAAGAAGAAGGTATTACCAACCCTCCTTGGTGGTTCTTCCTCCTCGTCTAGATCTACCCCGACGTGACGTAGAAGACCGCATCATCTTCACCGAGCTGTGACTACCTTTTGCATCATGCTCATGGAGAATCTTCCTTCTCTCTTGTTCTTCTTGTTTCTCACACCATGAGTGAATAGTTTCTTTTTGCTGGGGTGCGGGGACTAGCCCCGTTTCCCGTGCTTTCATGTCTTTACATTTAACATTCCAAGGAAATGTATATAACTTTTCATTTCATTGCTAATTGATACATTTGTAGTTTTATTACATGCTTGCTTTCATCTTGTTCTTATCTTCGTAGGGTAGAATGTCGATTAATGAGGTAGACCCCTTAACGAGAGATCTGACAGGGTTCCTTGAAGTCGTAAGTTTGTGATCTGTGAGGGGACAAGCCATCTAGCCTATGGTGATGCTTTTGTGTGCCTACCTGCGAGAGGGGCGTGCAACCTTAGTTGGATGTTGTATCTTCTTGTTAATTGTCGATGTTTGCTTGCAGACTAATCTCCTACATGCTTGTTGATTAGCGCGGTTGACTCCTTGATGAGAAATCTGATAGGGTTCCTTGAGGTCGTAAGTGTGTGATCCATGAGGGGACGCACCATCTAGCCCACGACGACGCTTTTGTGTGCCTACCTGCAAGGGGGGTCCGCAAACTTAGTTGGATGTTGTATCTTCGGAGCCGTAAGTGAGTGATCTGGAGGGTGAGGAGAAATATGATCCCTAAGGTGATGCTTACGTGGGCCTATCCTCATGAAGGGTTCACAACATCTCCATTTGGATAGTTAGATGCTTTCCTGGATGTTATGTGTTTGGATATGTTTGCATGTGTTGTGGTGGTGAAACCCGATACCATCCCAGTGATTCCATATCATTTAATCTAGAAAAAACTTTAATTCTGCTCTTTTACTTTCTTGCAATTAGTTTAATTAACCACAAATCAATCAATAGATCTAAATATTAGTCTTACTCGAGCTACATTCGACTTACAGAGATTCTTAAAAACGTTATCTCTTGGGATTCAATCCTTAACTATACTGCGATAAGAACTGTCCACTTGCGGGTGGTATTATTGCACAAAGGTTTTGGTAAAAGCTCGGGGATCACAACCCCAAGTGAGTTTGTTACTGCGATAATAGTCCACCTAAGTACACCATATAACATACGGCACCATGCCTTGCCTAGCCATAAGTACAATTTTTGTATGTAATATATTGTAATAGTAAGGGTTCATTTCACAATGGTGAGGACATAATATGATAACTCAAATTAAATACTTAATGTGCATATAGCTGGTGAAACCATTAAAAGACCAAAATTAAGATAAAAAAGAGCATACATAAAGTATCAAGCTTATGATGTAACTTTAACAGCAAGCAAACTTAGGAGTTCAATTGCAGGAATTAAAAACAAAGCATACATAAAGGAGTAAAAATAGGTATTCTTGCAACTTCAATCGTTGCCCTCACAACCTACTCTTGAAATTCCATTGATTTTTGTTTTCAAAATTGTTTAAGTGTTATGCAACTCCTGAGGGGGTGACATATTGCGCTAAGGGATGAAGAGGCAATCAATATGCCAAAAGGAAATGATTTTGTTTGATAAAGGGTTTCTTTAGGTTCTTCCAAATGGTTTTCAATTGGATCTAAGGGCTCTAGAGGGGGCGAATAGATCTATAAAATTTCTCACAAAATAGATTAGACCTTCAAATTATATCACGATTTGGGCAATATCTTAATTGTAATTTGAAGTCATATCTAACAAGCATATCAAGGATGAGAGAGATTGATAGAAAGCACTTGACAAGGGGATGTAGAGTGGTTCCACACTTCAAGATAGAAGTGAGTCAGTCCACTACCTAGAGAGGTCAACCTCTAAGACTTTGCAAGTGCTTTTATCTATATTATCACCAATAAGAGTTACAATAATAGACCACCAAAGGACTTAACCATCCAACCACAAGGAGATATCCACCTTACCAAGGAACTTACCCACTTAGCTTGAGTCTTCAACCTTCACCATGGTCTTACCCACTCAAGATCAAGTCTTCTTACTTGAAGGACTTTGCTTCTCCTCTTGGATCTTCATTCTTTGCATTCTCCTTCACTTGGAGATGATCACCACCTCTTCAACAACCTTGAAGAGGACCATCTACAGCTCTTTCTTCACTCTATGGAGCTTGCATCACCTTTTCTTCATGTAGGAAGGGGATAGGGATGTAGTGGAAGATTGAGAGATTTACATGTACAAGATTGGAGCTCTCTTTCAATAAGCCTAACTCACTCACAAATCATGAAATGAAGTGTAAACTAGAGAGAGAAATGGGCTCAAGGAGTAGTAGCACACTCAACTATAACAAGGACCTTGAATGTAGTGAATGAGCAAACTTGGAATGAACTTCAAGGGGTCCTGTTTATAGCTGGGGGTGCTCCTTTGAGTTGGAGAACACTTAGGGCCGAAATATTGCCATTTTTTCTCAAGAAAATAGATCTATTTTCATCCAAACAAGTTGCCAACGGTTATAATCACTTTTTTTGCATTTTCCATATGTGCATTTGGTCGAGTTTCAATAAAGGTAACTTTATCGGTCGACTAAAAGACAAACCCAATTTTCAAACTATCGGTCGAGTTTGTTCTGGGGAACTCAACTGATCAACCAAAATTACATTTGGTCCGAAGGTCGTTCGGTCTAGTTCTGTGAATGCACAACTTGACCGATTGCCATCTTTAGAAAATCAATCCATGGGATTAGTTAAGATTAGAACTCACTGATCAACAACCTATGATCGATTTTCTAATTTGGTAGTTAAGTGATTAAAACTTGGTATTAAGTGTCCCACATATTTTTCTCATCTTAGTTACAAGTCATATCATCAATACAAGTGATTACAAAATTCTTCTAAGGTCATTTGATGTGATTTCCTTATTAGCACACTTGCTTGCCATTTGACTTGAACTTTGAAAAGCTAGGGCTTGTGCAGTTTGATCCATTTTATGTACCTAAAGAGTGAAATGAATCTTGAATACACATATTAGATACATATGAATGGAATGGTTAAGTCATTATGAAAATATGGACAATGTATGACCTCTAGGTCAACATTCTAACCCTTTTTGACAATGACAAACCATTCCTCAAACATATTGAAAAAAAATATTGAAAATTTTACCTTTGCCTTGTGAATTGGGGGGATTTAAGATTTGAACAATGTGAATTTATCCCCCTCAATTCATGCTTATTTTAACCTGCATAGTTTCTAGACAAAGCAATATAACATATATGTACTATATGATCCTTTAGCAAGTCACATGATAAAGCATATAATGAACAAGAAAAGGATCACATAAGCAGTAAAAGTAATATGGTTGGGTTTCAAAACATTGAAAGTTCTCTCCCCCTTTTGACATTATCAAAAAGTAAGGGGGTAGAAGAGCATACAAGAAGGTCTTCCCTAAACACAACCAAGAAGATATCCAAACATGCAATCTCATAACATACATCAAATAGAGATGAGAGAACCAAACAAGCTAAGTCATAATCAAAATATGGTGAAACATGGCACCAACTCATAAGATATAACAACTTAGGGGATAGCTTACAACTCAGAATGTAAGTTATCATAAAAATAACTACAAGTCAAAAGTGATGAAAGCTAAAGATAAAATAGTACAACTCAGGTCATGTGCCTAGATGTTTCTAATACATAATATCCTATATATATATATATATATATATATATATATATATATATATATATATATATATATATATATATATATATATATATATAATCAACAAACTAGACAAAAAACTAAGAACATTTAGACGTCTAAGATATCTATATCCACAACATTATCATCCTCTACATAAAGCTCATAGTCGTCGTCTCCGTCTGAAGGTGCAACAACATCACCTTCATCACCGGAGTCACCACCAGAACCATCACCATCGTCAGATGCGGCACCAGCATCCTTACCATCACTAACATTAGCAACAACATCAGTAGTCTCATCATTAACCTGGTCATGCATCTCCTCATCAATAGAAGGACTAAAGTGATGATCGGGCCAATGATCATTCTGGTCATCCCAAGTCATACGAAGAGCATAGAGCTCATTGGCCTGAGGAAAGGAAGGAGCAAAATTGCCAAGACTGGCAAGTAGAGTGGCCAAGGGGCCATCAGGTAGAGGCAGGATGAGTGGAGTAGGGATATAGGAAGAGGCACCAGGTGTGGAGGAGGAAAGGATAGGCATAAATTTCTGGATAGTGGTCTCACTAATGCACACTCCCTTCTAGGAAGGTCTGTAGTAGAAGTCAGAAAAGGGTGATTTCTCAGTGACAAACTAAAAAAGACCACATATCAAGGAAGGATGTGGAGGATGGGTGCCATATGTGTTCTTGCCAGAGTCAAAGCAAGTCATGTGATGAAGGATGTATCTAGACCACTTGACTCTGACATTCTCTAAGATACAGTACATTATCACCGCAGTGTTTTCTACAATATCCGTTTGTTTTTTCTTGGGGTGGATGTTGTAGTTGACCACTAAGGCTAATATAAACTTCTTCAGATCTAAGGAGGAGGAGGGTAGGGTGCTCTTCTTCTTATAGGGAACCTCATGTTTCTTCAAGTATGATGGATGTCAGGAAGAGTGATATCGTATTGCTTGTACAAACCTTCAGGGTCAAGCAAGTCAAAATACTCACCATAATCCTTACGCCGGGAGTCATTCTCATCGACACCTGTCAAAAAGATGTTCAGGATATCCTCTAAGATTTGGAAATTCTTCCCGACTATCACAGAAGTAAGGATTACTTGAGTATTATGAGAAGGTACAAGGGAGTTGTAATTCCAATGCAAATTTACGTAGAATTCATGAACGACTTTTGTGCTAGACATGGAATTATGAAAGCACTCACGCTCGACACCAAGGGCAGATAGGTGGTGAACTAAAAGCAAACTTTCCACTTGATCGATGATAGCTTGGCACCTAGGGCTAGGCTCAAACATGGCTCTAAAAGGAAAAGGACTCTGTGGAAGAAAATCCTTATATCGATTAACAACCTCATTTGAAACAAAGAGGGTCTCATCGAAGGGAATCAAGTGGGAAGATGAGGAGGTGGATGGTGCACTGCTATGGGAGGCTCTCTTCCTTCTATTAGAATCCATGGAGGTGAAATGGAGAGGAAAAAGAGATCAAATGCACAAACCACTCCACCAAAAACGTTCACACACCTAGGTTTAGCTAGGCATAAGGTCTCCCTAAGTCGGATTATGTCTAGGTAAGGGAAGGAAAGGCCGAGGGTTGAGATCTTAGGGCTTGAGAGTGTGGAGTGGGTCGAATTTTCTCTAGTTAAGAGGGAGAATAGCTGGCCAAACCCAACTTAAGTTAGCTTTAACCCGCCGATCGGTCGAGTTCTGTGAAGTGGAAACTCGACCGATTGGCCCTTTTTAAAAGAGCTCTCGACCATGGATCGGTCGAGTCTAAAACCATCAAACTTAATTTCTATCCATTGGAGTGCTAATTAAATTTATTTTTCAAGTCCATTATGTATATTTAACATACTTAGGCACATATCACTCATCATTGGGTACTATTTTGCGATAAAACATGCATTTGCAAAAAATACCCAAAAATAAGATAAAATAAGGCAAAATGAACATGAAAAATCAATTTTAAGAATATTAGCAAGCAAAGATGATCAAGATAGATGCAAAACATACATGATAGATGACTACTAGCTAGAAGACATATCAGATTCATTCAAAGTAGTTATAAGTAATTTTGATCTAATGAAGTTAAATTTCTCTCTAGCTAGAGATTTAGTGAAAATGTCTGCCAAACTAATTTTCTGTATCCACATGCGTGATATAAATATCCTTATTGGCAATGTGATCATGAAGAAAGTGATGGCGAACCTCTATATGTTTAGTCCTACTATGCAATGTAGGATGGTAAGACAAGTTATTTGTACTAATATTATCGCAGTAGATAGGAGAAGCATCAAAATGAATGTTAAAGTCTTGGAGCATTTTCTTCATCCATGGGACCTGGGCACAACAACTCCCGACTGCAATGTACTTAGCCTCGGTGGTTGATAATGCCATAGTGCTCTATTTCTTGGAGAACCAACACACCAAGAATGGTCCTAGGAGGAAACAAGTGCCACTTGTGCACTATCTATCAATCAATCACCTTGCATAGTTGGCATCACTATAAGCAGTAAGAGTAAAGTCCCTTGACTTGGGATCATAGTCCAAAATTTGGGGTTTTGGCTAAGTACCTTAAAATCCTCTTAACAGCTATAAGATGTGACTTCTTAGGATTTGATTGAAATCTAGCACACAAGCCAACAATAAACATTATGTAAGGTCTAGAGGCAATTAAGTAAAGTAAATTTCCAATCATACCTCTATAGAGTTTCTCATCTACCTTCTCACCTTCTTCATCTTTATCAAGTTTGGAAGTGTTTGACCTGGGTGTGTTCATCGTCTTGGTGTTCTCCATCCCAAATAACTTAAGTAGTTCATTTGTTTACTTGCCTTGGTTGATGAAGTTCCCATCTTTTGTTTGCTAGATTTGAAAACTGAGGAAGAATGTGAGTTCACCCATCATACTCATCCTGAATTCACTCTGCATAAGAACACTAAATTCTTTACAAAGATCAAGGTTAGTTCCGCCAAAAATGATATCAACAACATATATTTCAATGATAAGAAAATTTTTAGAAGTATGTTTTATAAACAAGGTAGAATCCACTTAGTCCATGATATAACCATGATCTAACAAAAATTTCTTTAATTTCTCATACCAAGCCCTTGGTGCTTGTTGGAGTCCATAGAGATATTTTTGTAACAAATAAACATGGTTAGGAAGACTATCATGTTCAAAGCCCAGGGGTTGTGCAACATACACTTTATCCTCAATTGTACCATTCAAAAATGCACTTTTAAATCCATTTGATACAAAAGAAAGTTTTTATGACTAGTAAAAACAAGCAACATATGAATGGAATCAATTCTAGCTACAGGTGCATACGTCTCATCAAAGTCTATATCTTCTTATTGATTGTAGCCTTGAGCCACTAACCTCTCTTTATTTCTTACCACTTTTCCACTTTCATATAGCTTGTTGCGGTAGACCCATTAGGTGCCAATGACCTTCCTATCACTTGGTCTAGGCACAAGGGTCCACACTTTATTCTTCTCAAATTGCTCTAGCTCCTCTTGCATAGCTAGGATCCATTCTTCATCCCCAAGAGCTTCTTCAACATTTATAGGATCGAGTTGTGAGATGCAGGCATTGTTGGCTTGTTCTTTGTTAAATGCAACCCGCGTCTTCACTCTTTCAAATGGATCACCTAAAATCATCTCCTTTGAATGATTCTTTGCATATCGGGGAGTTGGATCCTTCTTTTCATCATCTTTGTCTTCTTCTTGAATAGACACCTCTTTTCCCTTTTAGGTGATGTTGAGTTATTTGAGCATAGGAATTACTTCAACCGCAACATCATCATTTGGAACAACATCTTTAGGAATACAGAGGCTAGTCTGAATAAGCTTTACATTGATAGATTCTTCTACTTTAGCAAGATCAATATTGAAAACTCTAAGGGCTCGAGAGGGGGGTGAATAGAGCTACAAAATTTCTCACAAAATAGGTTAGACCTTCAAATTATATCAAGATTTGGGCAATAGCTCAATTACAATTTGAAGTCCTATATAACAAGCATAGCAAGGATGAGAGAGATTGATAGCAAGTACTTGACAAGGGGCTGTAGAGTGGTTCCACACTTCAAACTAGAAGTGAGTCAGTCCACTACCTAGAGAGGCCAACCTCTAGGACTTTGCAAGTGTTTTTCTCTATATTATCACCAATAAGAGTTACAGCAATAGACCACCAAAGGACTTACCCATCCAACCACAAGGAGATATCCATCTTCCCAAGGAACTTACCCACTTAGCTTGAGTCTTCAGCCTTCACCGAGGTCTTACCCACTCAAGCTCAAGTCTTCCGCATTGAAGGACTTTGCTTCTCATCTTGGATATTCAGCCTTTGCCTTCTCCTTCACTTAGGGAGGATCACCACCTATTCAACAAACTTTAAGAGGACCAACTACAACTACTTCTTCACTCGATCGATCTTGCATCACCTTTTCTTCATGTAGGAAGTGGATAGGGAAGTAGTGGAAGATTGAGAGCTTTACATGCATAAGGTTGGAGCTCTCTTACAATAAGCCTAACTCACTCCTAAATCACAAAATGATGTGTAAACTAGAGAGATAAAGGGGCTCAAGGAGTATCACCACACTCAACTATAGAAAGGATCTTGAATGTAGTGAATGAGCAAACTTGGAATGAACTCCAAGGGGTCCTATTTATAGCTAGGGGTTCTCCTTTAAGTTGGGGAACACTTAGGTCCAAAATATAGCCATTTTTTGCTCAAGGCAACAGATCTATTTTCATCCCAACAAGTCACCAACGGTTATAATCACTTTTTCTGCATTTTTTGTGCAATGCATTCGGTCAAGTTTCAATAATCATAACTCGATCGATCGACTAAAAGACAAACCCAATTTTCAAACTATCGGTCGAGTTTGTTTTGGGGAACTCAACCGATTAGCCAAAATTGCATTTGGTGAGAAGGTCATTCAATCGAGATCTATGAATGCACAATTCGATCGATTTCCATCTTTAGAAAATCAATTCATGGGATTGGTCGAGATTAGAACTCGATTGATCAACAGCCTATGATCGATTTTCTAATTTGGCAATTAAGTGATTAACACTTGGTATTAAGTGTCCAACATATTTTTCTCATCTTAGTTACAAGTAATATCATCAATACAAGTGATTACAAAATTCTTCTAAGGTCGTTCGAAGTGATTTCCTTATTAGCACACTTGCATTGCATTTGACTTGAACTTTGAAAGGCCTGGGCTTTTGTAATTTGATCCTTTTTATGTACCTAAATCCTGAAATCAATCTTTTTTTTTGGTCAGTCAAAAATCTGTTACTAGAAAACCAAAACTTTGGGTACACGAGCGCCCCGAGGAAAAAACCAGGATCCTTTGTTGTCCCCACACAAGGGAACAATATAGGGATCAGAGCCGGGAAACTCCAAATTGAGAGATGAACAGAAGGAAGACAGATCAGTCTAGGAGTTACAGATTAAGAAAGGAGAGAAAGGGAATCAAACAGAACCAATAAAGCACACCCACAAAGACGTTTGTAGAAACACTAGCTCAACTACCACATCTGAAACACAAAGACATTCCTAATCTCACCTCCCGATTAAGACCCAGTTGGATTACTATAGGAAACTAATAAGAAGAAGGTAGACCTGCCACTCCTACCTTCTTCCCTGACGAGAAGAATCCGCTGCCACTGATTCTCGTCTTCATTTGAGCAGGCCAAGAACAAGTGACCAAGATCAAATCGGAGTATACTAGAAGGTGCCTTCTTAGAAGTCTGTGGCTGAATAAGCATCCATCCATGAAGCAGCAGTCAGCTCACCCACAAATACGCTTACACAGACAGAGTCAGTCATCCACATACGTCCAAGGATCGGCCACATGCAAGTATTTGCGAGGGATTGAAGTGGTACATGCTCTGGACCTCCCAAGAAATTGATAGCTGATCATCATGGATGAGACTCCTCACTTCCATCTCTCTTATGCTTTTTCTTCTTTTTCTTCGCCTTGGGTACCTTGTTCACACTGAAATCATCAAGGATCTCCGGATCAATGTCGCAAGAACTAACCAAGGAGACCTCATCTGAATTCCAAGCAAGCTTATGCTGGTACTCTAGGGACAAACCATTGTCGATAGCTAGCTGTTTCACACATTGCGGAGTAACACCTATTTTTGACAGAGAAAGCTCCCAATCAAGATTAAGTGACTCATAACCCCTTTCTGGTGATTGACAGTGCATATCAGGTTCCAAAATCTCGTGAGGAGATTTTGCATTCATATTGGCAGCAGCTTCAGTTGAGGCTCCAGCAACAGGTGCTCTCGTGGAAGGGCCAGAGTTCTCTTCGGCATCTCGTCGAACACCCTTCCTTCTAGCATTTTTACCTACTCGAATCTTCATTTGGTTGGGCAACGATTTGCTCTTGGCTATCAACAGATAAGATGGGAGTCTGTGCCCATATTGATTGCAGTGGGAGCAAATCTTTGGCTTAGCTACATAACCAATCTTCACAGACCTGGGTACTGCATCCACCATGATCGTTACCTCCTTTGGGAAGGCAAAGCTTGAGCTAATCTCGATGCAAACCAAAGTATCTTTGAAGCAGTCCACCGAGAGACACACATCATCAATGTCCAGGGGCTTCCCGACCAAGCTAGCCACCCCTCCTAGTCTTCTTGACGTCCAGTGAAGCCCTGGATTCTCAAGGGCGATCTAGACGAGGAGCTTAGAGAAGGAAAGCGGCAGAAGAGGGGAGCCTGACTCCCAAGCTTGGGTGATGATGAGAGACCCATCCATCATCCAGGGTGCTTCCTCTTAAACTCGCTCCCTTTCAGCAGCCGTCAGAAGCTTGACGACATACCCCTCTACCCCTCTGCTTCCTCTGCAACTATCTCGAACGGACCACGGGGGCGCCATTGGCGGCGGATCCACCCATTGAGTTGACTCCGAAAGGGCTTCCTCCCCGTGAATCTGATGGAGATAAACTCTTCCCATGATGGGGTAGCTTCATCGGCACTTGAAATCGAGAAGCATCTGACGTCGTTCCGGACCTCAGGCTCGATGAACTCGATCACCACAACATCCCCGCACGGCCTTCCAGTGCGACTGGCCAACAACCAATCGACTACGGCACTTGACGAAGAAGAAGCTCCCTGTTCTCCCACCGACAACGGAGGAATCGAGGAGGTCGAGGGTGGGGGATTTGTCGGGGTAAGGCACACCTGAGGGTTTTGGCCTTCTTGGGTCGAGGCGCTCCTTGCCTCTCCAGTAACCTCGCCTGAGCTACCCAGAGGAGTCGGAATCAACTCTGATGCAGAGGGCCTCGCCGCCGTAGAGCCAATGTCAACCCTAGGAATCCTTCCCCTCCCTCGCCCTCTTCCGCCTCTCTCACCTCACACCATCCCTTTTTGTTATCCTTATAACAATAATCCTGATTATTCCTGAAATCAATCTTGAATACACATATTAGATACATATGAATGTAATGGTTAAGTCATTATCAAAATATGGACAATGTATAACCTCTAGGTCAACATTTTCAACTATTCTAAAGATATGAAATGCAACCTTGTTATGTTTTGAATGTCATGCCATGTCTCCATCCAAGCTTCTTGAGTATAAAACCCATTGACACATCCTACATGTCATACCAACTTCTCCTCGCATCTAGTAGGATCTGATCATGCTCCGGATGCCATCAAGAAAATAGGCATGTGGGTTGTCCAACCATATTCCATATTTTGAATGTAATATATTTCAGATGTAAGGGTGTATACTACAATTATGCAGATATAATATGATTATTCAGAATTAAATAAAACACACCCTCCTATCAGGTCTAGACATAAAACATTTAGCAACATTATGATAAAATCAGCAACCTTATAATGTAACTCAAACAACATTATGATGAAATTAAGAAAAAATCGCTAGGAAAATCTAAATCTAACTCTGCCTTCAACGTTATGGTGTCATCGGAGGGGAAGGAATGTCCAAAAGAAGACTACAAGTTTCCTCCATCTTTGTCAACAAATGTTTGTAGAACTTCATACTCGTACTTTTTGGAGGTGTAAACATCTTTGGAGTTGTGATGGGTTTCAACAAAGTACTTCATGTTCATCACCTGGCCCCACACTGACTTGCACTCCCCAGTTAGTAACATAATATCAGCCTTTAAAGGATCAGTTGTTGGGGCGAGATTGCCTACCCAATGGAAGTATATGCGTTGGTCTTTTCCCTAAAATGTATTCCCAAGTTCGAGTAAATGACGATGAAGGTGCAATCTACTTAGGAAGGGAAACCGATTGTTTATGGATTTACTATTGAACCTAACAACTAGGACATATGCAATACATTTCACCCAAATTTCACTCAAATGCCAATGTCATATAACCATGTATCCTTTGTGTTAATACACAATGCTGCAACTAGACCACACAGACAACTTGGAACTTCTAATGGATCCATTGACATATAAAACACAATTGTGGATTAGTGGCATAACGTGGAGATCAAAATATTGATTTAAAATCTAATTTGAAGAATACTTCAATAGGACAATATGACAGTTCTAACATACAAGTGAAGTTTATTTGGATAGATCATACTATATTACAACTATGATGTATTGTACCCCTCTTCCTCAGTTGAGGGGTCACCATCATTTGGTAGGTTAAGTAGTTTACAAATATATTGGCACCTTTTCCTCATATTTTGAATTTATGCTATTAGCCTATCGGTGTCTTCTCTTGTCAAACAGACAAAGTCACATTCTTCAGACTAGTGATTTTGTTTGTTGTGTGCATAAGTAAGTTCTGTACTAGTGAATCCCTAATTGTAGTAAGAGTGGCCACAATAGGTTGTACTCGTTATGTTGGAAAAATCATACAACATATTTTTGGAACAAGACCCCTACCACATGTAAAATACGGCCTATGGGGGTTGTTGTCCTCAAACCGTCCACTTTTCGCATATGTGTCATCCATGTATACGTGTACAATGCGTTGGAGGCCACATGGACACGATGACATTCCATTATCCATTTTAAGACAACCCAATGAAACATAATGTGACATTTTTAATTAAGGGCCATAAAAACATTTTATGAAACAGATCCAATGAGGATTAGAGCACATGTCAAGTGGTAGATGAGTTCAAAAATACTACAGAAATGATGACAAGTAAAAAGTAAGGTGAACGAGTTTCCCAAATTAAATTGGATTTTTATTGCGTAATACATCACCCTCCCTTGCATCAAACGGAGTTGTTTGTTGTAGGGAACTCAGATCGTCCCCATTTCCTGGGAAGGTAGATGTTGAGCTATTTTTCAGTATTTCCTCCATCATAACGTCACCATCATTCTGGTGACGTATAAAATTGTGGAGGATACAACAAGCTAAGATTAGGCAATACTATGAATGTACAAGATATGTCGCTCCTTTTTTACGGTAGACAAACCTCCTCTTCAAACACACCAAATGCTCTTTCTACAATATTACATAATTGAGCATGGCGGTGGATAAACATCTCCTTCTTGTTGTTGTATAAGTGTCTATTTCCTCGATAATCAGAGATATGTTAAGTTGTGTTGTGATATGGGGCAACAAACTGAAGAGTGTTGGCGTACCTTGCATCAACTAGGTAAACTTTCCTGGGAGTACTCTAAAACTACTTGTGGTAGTTGCTACTTATAGGACCCTTCGGTCTACTGTTGAGCCCTCTCACCCAGTCAGGACATATGTAAACTCCATTGAGAAGTCTACTATGGTCATGACATTTAAAGTGACATTCCCTTTTCTATCTCGGTAATGATTTTGGTTATCACGTTTCACCAAAACCAGGATGTTTATCCTGTGAATTGCCTTGATGGCATCCTAGAACACCAAAATTGGGATTTAGCATACAAAAATAGTTGAAAATTATTTTATATTTTAGGGGATAACTATTACCTTGAAGTAAGGATAGAACCCTGGGCTCTCCAATATACAATGATGCATTGTTGTGGTTTGCATGACAACATATTCATGGAACAAGGCACACACCCCATCCAATACTTTGTTGAACTTTCTACTTATGGTCTCACAATAGTAAATGTAGTCCTCAGTAGGGATGAGCAAATAATAGTCTAGACCGCAAAACTAGACCGGACGGCTCAATTCGGTCTGGTCCAGTCCTGTCCAGTTTGAGTTTGGTCTGGTCTGCGGTCCGAGAAGTTCGATGAGTTCGATCTTTGATCCGGTCTGATCCAAAACTGATCCGGTCTGGACCATAGACTGACTTTTATACAAAATTCATGTATATTTGAAGGTGTATTCAATAGTAACTACAAATAAAGTACATATATAAGCACTACTAGTATAAATGTTTAATACTAAAGTTATATAATTGTTAGAAATGACTAAGATTATCAACTTTGTACAATTAAGTAAGTTGTAAAACATGTAAGAAAGACCGATTACGATCCAAATGGTCCAGTACGGTCGGGTCCTAGCACAAAACGGTCCAGTCCTGGTCTTGTCCTACCTTGAAACGGTCCAATCATTGGTCCATATATTTGTTGAAATACGGTACGCGGTTCGGTCCGGTCCGGTTTTGGAGCAATGCTCAGCCCTAGTCCTCAGCCAAAACATGATTTGTATGGCCATGTCCAACAATATGTAGTAAGTAGCATATAACCTCGATAGATGAGACACCTCCACTACTTTGTAACAAGCCACGACTGTCAATCTTATCTATGTGGGCTATTATAGTATGTGGTAGCATTAGGTAGAGGTCATACACTCAGTGTTGATGGTTGGTTATGATTTCTATAACCTTTTGGTGGCCACTCCTAATACTAACTGACCTAGGTATTAGAGATTGTATCTCATCATCTTTGTACTTGTTGTCCATGATGGAGTTCACTAATGATTCATCTACTACATCAACAATGTGATTTGTTGGACTAGACACAATTCCCAAAATGTTTGCAATCTAGTCTGGTGTTTGTGTATGATCACTACCAGACATGATGTCTACAATTTAAATGATAACAAACGTAAGATAATATGAAAAATGTGAGAAAAAGAACTACATCCAAAGTAGATAAGTATGAAATGATATGAGAAACAAATGTTTTTCAGAGAAGGAATTTTACAACAACAATCAAATTAGCATTGATGTTCCCAAACATGGAAAATATTATAGCAAAACAAATTTCTAATGTACTAAAAGTAGGACCAAATTGGAAACCAAATCATAACCGTGACCAACCTCTAAATTGCTACACTGTAGGGCCTGTGTTGTTCCCACTAGTGCCAACATCATCACTTCCAGTATACCACATGGATGGCATAATTGATGTGTTTTTGAAATTTGATGATAGGGACTGCAAAGAAAATCCCTAGTGAGATGGCATAAAAGGCGACATCATTGAAGGTCTTGGTGTTGAAGTACCACCGTGGGATCTAACCCATAGGGCATGCAACCATATTGTTATTTTGTGTAGGGTATGTGTTAGGCTAAGGTAGATACTACGATTTGATGACTCCTTTATGGCATTCATAAGAGTTGTAAAAATAGGGCCACGGTCATCTGGTAAAGTGTCAGTTAAATGTTGCTAAATCATTTTAAACTCTTCTTTTTCAATGGCTTTGGTGGCCACACTTGTACCTAACTCATGTACCTTTGCATACACCTGTGTGAATTCAGATACCACTTCATTAGAAAATAGACATTTCTCTAGTGTCATTGAGGGACATTTTCTATGACGTCCTCGAATTTTGGCTTCTCCAAACCCTATTGGGAATGAGAGGCCAGAATCTGAAAACATCATCCAATCATATCAGAGAGCGATGCAGAAGCAATATGCGCATACATGAACATACAAATATAACATACACCATAACATTTCTCAGCATTCAACATGTATATTACAAAGTGAATTACATTTACATATTAAAAGAAGATTTACAAGTCTATGAACATGGATGCTATTCAGGATCTACACAATAGGTACAACCTGGACAACTTCTCACTTCCTTTCTTTTTCTACCATGCTAGCTCTGAACCTAAAACATACGTGAAACAACGAATCAACACACAAGGTGTTGTGTACGTGGGTAGAAAGATACATACTAATATGTTTGCATAATTGAAATAACTTGAGAAAGAAAGATTAAAAGAAAACATTATTTAAAGCGATAATCAGGTAAACATTTCTTTTATTGCATTCACTTTGATGCGGTTGTACTACACATACTTGCACTTGACTTACATCTAGTGTGGGCAATATAGTATCATCATACATCTAACATGGGCCAAGGAATCATACATCCATGTTAGGCAACATACATCCACACCAGGCTATGTGCTCTAGTAGCTACAACCCATCATACTCATTTATGTTCTATTATATTTGGCGAAGTATAACTCATACTAGTTCAACCAAGAAATCATATCCAAATACGAGCATTCAAGATATCACATATCATAGGCAACCAGAAAACTAGTCTTATACTTAATAAAAACCCACGTACACAACACCTTGTGTGTTGATTCGTTGTTTCACATATGTTTTAGGTTCAGAGCTAGCATGGGAGAAAAAGAAAGGAAGTGAGCAGTTGTCCAGGTTGTACCTATTGTGTAGATCCTAAATTAGCATCCATGTTCATAGAATTGTAAATCTTCTTTTAATATGTAAATGTAATTCACTTTGTAATATACGTGTTGAATGCTGAGAAATGTTATGGTGTATGTTATATTTGTATGTTCATGTATGCGCATATTGCTTCCGAATCGCTCTCTGATATGATTGGATGATGTTTTTGGATTCTGGCCTCTCATTCCCAATAGGGTTTGGAGAAGCCAAAATCCGGGGACGTCACAGTTGGTATCAGAGCATGAACAATAGCTACACCTAACAATTGCTCACCATGAAACATTAAACCTAAATCTCACCTTTCACTTTAAACCTTAGAAACTTAGTAAGTTGTTCTATAGGAATAAGGTTTGACTTAGCCTCTATGTTAGAACCTAGATGTTCGAGAACTAGGTTTATATAAGTGTGTGAAACCCTTTCCATATAGAGCTCATATGTATTGGGTAGCTACACTAAATTACACCATGTTCTCACCATTTCACTAGGTGACATGGCACTAGACTATCTACAGTGTGTGGGACACTCGTTTTGCTGATTTGGTTTTGTTTTCCAATCGGCTCGAGCCTCGATAGTTTTCTCTGTCGTCTGCCTTCTCGGAGAAAGACTATATAATATTTTATTACCTACATGTAAATATAAAAATGTGTCCCTCACACTGTAGAGTAGTTAGTGTTCATGCAACCTAAGTGAAAAGGAGCGACATCAGTCTAGAAGAGAGAGTAGTCTAGATTAGATGTCTAGAGCCTTATCAAGATATGTGATACATAGAGTAGATGATAGAACGATAGTTGAAATAAGCATGTGAAATCTTATCTAAGTTTGATCTCTGATGGTATAAGTTTCCCTAGAGTACTTGGTACACGGGGATGGGCCCAATATTTATGTTTTAGTACTAGTCCACCTTGATAATGCAATTCATCTAGGAAAATGGCTTAAATTGGCATTTTTCGGTTAATAAAGAAGTGTTTTCTATGATTTTCTTTCCTTCTGAAAATCTTTTTTTCAAAATTATGAAAGCCATAAATATATATATCTTTCTACCCATGTACGCAACACCTTGTGTGTTGATTCGTTGTTTCACGTATGTTTTAGGTTCAGAGATAGCGTGGGATAAAAGATGTGAAGTGAGCACTGTTCAGGTTGTACCTTTTTTGTAGATCTTGTTAGCATACATGTTTAGACTTGTGTAAAATTTTCATTCAATATGTAATTGTAAATCATTGTGTAATAATTCATGTTGTATAAATTTACATGTTGAATGTTGAGAATGTTATGGTTGTATGTTCATGTATGCGTATTATGCTTCCGCATCGCTCTCTGATATGATTGGATGATGTTTTCGGATTTTGACATCTCATTCCCAATAGGGTTTGGAGAAATGAAAATCCGGGGACGTTACATTTTCTATGCCTATGGCAAGGAGGATTCCTTGCCCTAACACCCTGGTTATCTATTTCATCATTGTTACCCTCACTCTGAATTCCAGAATAGGCTATGTCTGGTTCGCCTCTGTTGCTTTCTGTGTTGATGTGTGTATCAGAAGCATTTAAGTTGACAACAACTTCATCCTTAGAGGTGACATCAGATGGTATTTGTTTTTGCATAGAAGACATTGCATGGTAGCCTCTAGAAATGTTCCTCCCCTTCATTAACTCGATGACATAGAGTGGGGAAAGGGTTGGCTAATCAATCCGGCTAGATCCTTGTTTCCCTAATTATTACATATTTTTATTAGGAGATTTATATGTAAATGAAGGAAATTAAGTTTGGGTCAATGTGTTATTATTATACGCATCGCAAGGGCCTCCGTCCATATGGAGTTTCAGGCATCTTGGGCTTGTTCCAGTCTCATCCTATCAAACACCACTCTTGTTGGTCACAAGTTTCAATTTGACAAAGTCCTTCTTCAGGTTCTTCCACTGAGTTTTAACCTGGTCCAATGTATAGATTGTCCTCTCCATCCTATTTTTCCATTCACAGAGTGTTTCCCTCCAACCGTCCCTAGTAAACTTCCCTTCAATACACTTACCTATGTCATACTACCTCTTCAAAGATGAAACTAGAGCCTCATTAGACTCTCTTGACCATACAATACAGAGCCTGGGGTTTGTGAAAGATATACTCACAATGGTGCTACAATATATATGATTGTGAGAGTGTTTTTATTAAGTTTAAATATATAATGACTTAGATGGTTATTAATAGGTAGAACTAATAGAAATACAATAATCCAGTTATTAATTTGGTTATTAAGTCAGCTGGCTTACATGGATACTTAGATGGGTTCTAGCAATACAGTAATCAGGTTCTTAAGGCCAGCAAAACATCTTACAGGGCCAATTCTGACCTGCATTATATTGACACAAATTTAGGAAAATGTTTTATGCACATGTGTCTCTATAAACATCAAATGTCAAATGAATAAAATTTCCCTAAAATCCACGAACATGAAAAAATCAAAATATGGACATATAAGGGAAATCACCCTTTGCAATCTTTCCATCTATCAACATATTAAGAATAAAAAGCAACAACCCACTTCTTGGATCCCAACAATGGGAGATAAAATCAAAGGTAGACAAACCATTACTACTCATACACGTATCATGACCATAAGAAAAATCATTATAGATTCTAAAACCAATTGCACACTACTCATACATGCATCATGACCCTAGGAAAAATCATTATAGATTTCCAAACCAACTACACACTACTCATACATGTATCAACGACTCACGATCATAGTTTAGAATATCTAGTTAGTATCCTCTCATTATAAAGAGAATTCACCATAGATGAATGTTCTCTAAAAGAAACATTATAATTATTAAGGAATAAATTTCTATAAAACTGAAAAGCACGAAAGTGTCTGACTGGAACAAGGAATACTAATTTCACAATATGACTTATCTATAAAGTCATATCTAAGGAAAAAATAACCCGTTGCAATCTTTCCATCTATCAATGGATGAAGAATAAAAAGTAGCAACCTACTTGTTGGATCCCAATAATGGTAGATCGAATCAAAGGGAGACAAACCATTACTATAAACTAATTTCTAACCTTTCATAATCCCAGTTAAACATACAAAATTTGTAACAAGAAAATATTAACAACGTTACAATTTGCAACCTTAACTTTTGTATGTAGAGATTTTAGATTTTCATTTGCAATCATGGCTTACATAATAATATAAAATGTATCGAGGAGATATATCCTTTCCATGTATTTCAATTCTATAAAGCAGTATTTAAATTCATCAACATGAGCTAATCTGTGTAGAAACATGTGCTCCTCTATGTTTGGGTTGTGATAGATCTAAAATGTAAATATATAGCCTTTACCAAACTCACCACTCATATTCATATTAAAGGGTGTTAGTAAAAGTATAACAACATGTATTCTAGAAATACTTTCAAGGATGTGTGTCTCGATAAATATCAAAGATTGTGATACTTTGGGAAAATGGAAGGCTATTTCCATCAAAGAAATTAATTCAAAGATGTATGTTTTTATAAACATCAAAGATCAAATGAATAAAATGGCCCTAAAATCCACAAACATGTATTCAAGGGAAAAAATAAATGTAGATTGACAAAGTATAAGAACAAAAATCCAATAATAAGTGTATTATATTTTCAAGATGACCAGAGATTTCTCTATAATATTTGTCATCAAAACATGGGCATCAATCAATTCTACTCTTCTTTAGCTTTGCATCAACTTTTTCATTACACATTTATCATAAAGCATTTTTATGCTATATCACATAAGGAAGACTCAGAAGCTAAATATTTTTAAAAATGCAAATCCAAAATGATACAATGATCAACCATTACCAAACTATACCATGGCTTTTACTGATTAATAATGTTTTATAGATAGAGATTTTGTTAGAAAAATAAACAAGTAATAATACAACAAATATGGTAACACCCAGATGCTTAGCTAACATTAATCATGCAATCTAACCTAAGATGGTCACCATAATAGTGAAAAAAGAAACAATAGAAACAACAAAAAGAGATAGTGAATATGTCTGACTACAAACATAAGTAAAGGATATAAACTCTAGTCAGAAATAGGGTGAGTAAAACTCGGTTAATAATCAATTAACTAAATGGTTAATTCTGAATGGTTAATTTTTTTAAACAATTTGGTTAATTCGGTTAATTTGGTTAATTGGTTAAACGGTTAATTTGTCAATTAAATATATTTCATGTTTGGTTAACATAATTAGCTAAATAGTCACAATCTATTCAAAAAGAAATATCTTGCTCATATATATACTTATATAATTTTACTTTTGTTTCAAAAAAGTGTCCCATTTATAAACTAATCAAGCTTTTATGAACTATATATCACTATGTTTATATGTAATATTACTATAATATAATAATTATTCAAAATTTAGATTCATTTTCATACAATATTATTATAAGAGTGTGGTTTGGTTAACCAAATTAACCAATGGAATTAACCATTAACCAATTAATCATAACGAAACTAACCGACACTAATTTGGTTAGGTTAATAGTTATAATATTAAACCAAAAATTAACCATTTAATCGATCCAAATTAACCATAATCAACTGAATGAACCGAATTCTCACCCCTAGTTAGAAACCTACAACCGTAGGCCTGAACTGGATCTAACAATTCAGACTACCAATTTAAAGAAGAAGAAATATATGAGAGTGGTATATATTTTTATCACATAAAAGTAACCAAGAAAATATTAACCATGTTACAATTTGCAACCTTAACTTTCACATGCAGAGATTTCAAATTTTCTTTTACAATCATGGCTTACATAATAAAATACAAATGTGTCAAGGAGATATAGCCTTTCCATGTATATACATTCGATAAACCAATATTTAGATTCATCAACATGAGCTAATCTATGTAGCACCATGTGCTACTCTATGTTTGGGTTGTTATAGATCTAAAATGGAAATATATAGTCTTTCTGAAACTCATCACTCATGTACATATTAAAGGGTGTCAATTTGTAGTGGGAGGCATTGAGCCCCTGATAGCACATTGCTATTCAAATAATTAATTTGTTAGTCATATAAATATAAAAATATTTTATTAAAAACGATATGAAAATCCATTATTTGCAAAGAAATTTATGTGGGTTAAAATGGAGTGAATATTGAAAACATCATCATTTTCAGGGAAAATGTATAAATTTCACTCAAATCTATTCAAACATTATGATTTTCAAATAAACAGTTCCTATTTTTCATTAAAAAAATAGATATGATTTTCAAGATTAATTTGTTAGTAAAAGTAGAACAAAATGTAGTCCAGAAAGACTAAATCGAGGATGTGTGTCTCAATAAACATCAAATCTCATGATACTTTGGCTATTTCCATCACACAATTAATTCAAGGATGTATGTCTTGATAAACAACAAAATGCAAATTAATAAAATGGCTCTAAATGCCATGCTTCAAGAAGAAGAAGAAAAATAGTGTTTGGAAAGTTTACGTTGCAAAAACAACACATATTGTCTTGGAAAATGTACCATCTCACCACAATTTACATTTCACACAAAATAACACACATACTTTGAAATCATTTCACTATGTACATAGATAATTTAGGGGAAATGATGGAAGGGAATACATGGGATTGAATAAGACCATCTAGGTTCTCTAGAGCGTCCAAATCGAGAATAAAAAAGAAGATAAAAACTACACATAAGCATTAGTATTATTCTAACATGGGGAGAAAGAATGGAAAAACAAAAAATCTATTAGACAACCTACCTAAGCAGACGTTCAAAAACAAAAGAAAAAAAAGATATTGAAGAAAATTATACAAGGATGAATCTGAAGCCAACACATTTTTGATTACCTAGACAAAGATGTGAAACTGTAGAAGGAACACTTCGGCTAAGGTAACCCATATTTTATAGCAGAATGATGACCCCAAGAAGTAGGGTTTCTCTCTCACCTCATCCCCTTCCCGCCTCTTTCTTGAAAACCTGGCCAAGTATGGTTGAAAGGATGGGAGAATACGAGACTAGACCAATGACAACACACCTTACCTTTTAATTCTCCGCCTAGTAGCACTTGTTTGTCTTTCAATTCTCCCCCTAGTACCACCTATTCTTCCCGTGATGCAGCTGTTGCTCACACAACCAAGGCATAAAGACGAGGTAAGGGTTCACATCTTATTCTGCCTCATAACACATGTTCTACCATCAGGGCAGAGGGTAGACCACAGGAACCTTCACTGCTAGCAGACGTCATGGAAGGTTTCTCAGGAGAAGGCATTGTCTTTCATTGTCCTTGGAAGTAGATGATTTGTGAGATGGAGTAAAGTCATGGGATTTGAGGGAGTTAGGGGGTGAAACGAGGAGGCAGGGGCTAATCTGGATTATGATTTGCAATCCCGCTCAAACCAAGATCGAGTTGGTCTAGATTTTGGGTTACAATCCCTTGTTTGGTTCGCGACCCAGTCTGGATTCTCCGTTGTCTTTTTGTGCCACATCAGCATAACCTGGTTCATGTTAGCTTGTTTTAGTGTTTGGTTTAGTATCCCGAAACATCCCCATTTTGGGGTTATGTTATCCCAAAATCTGGATCAACTCGGTCCCAATCTGAGTTAGATTGCAAATCATAATCCGGATTAGCCCCCGCCTGCACGTTTCACCCCTTGACTCCCCCAACTTTACTCCATCTCGTAAAGCAATTGCTCTCGAGGATGACAAAAGACAACACCTTCTCCCGATAAACTTGCCACGCCCTCTACTAGAAGTGAAGCCGACGGTGGTTTACCCTCTATCCCAATGGCAAAATAGGTGCTACGAAGTAGAATAGGATATGAACCCTAGATTCATCTTTACGCCCTACATATGTGAGCAACAACAACATCACAGTCGTAACGGTGGTACCAGGTGGCGTATGGAAAGGTGAACAGGTGCTACCAGGCAGAGAATTGAAAGGTAAGGTGTGTTGTCATTGGTCTAGTCTCATCTTCTCCCATCCTTTTGACCATACTTGGCTAGGTTTTCAAGAATGAGGCAGGAAGGGGAAGAGGTGAGAGATAAACCCTATCGCCTTGGGTCATCGTTCTTCTATAAAATAGGGGTTATCTTAGTTAAAGTGCTCCTCCTATAGTTGCACATAATTCTCCAAGTAATTGTAGATGAGGAGGCTTCAAATTTATCCTTTGTCGAGCTCTCCTTGCTTCTTAGGTAGGTTGTCTTCTCCAACATGTTTTTTGTTTTTCCATTCTTTCTCCTAATGTTAAATCATAATAACGCATGTATTGTATTTTTGTTATCTTTTTTTTTTTTTGATAATTGATCTGGACGCTCTGGTGAATCTGGATGCATTTCTTCAATCCTAGGTATTCCTTCTCACCATTTCCCCCAAATTAGCTTCGTACATAGCCAACCGATTTCAATGTATGTGTGTCATTCTCTGTGAAATGTAAATTGTGGTGAGACAATGGATTTTCCAAGACAATGTGTGTTGGATTTGAAATGGAAACTTGTCGAACACTATTTTTATTCATCTTCTTGAAGTGTGTATTTTAGGGAAATTTTATTCATTTGAGTTTTGTTTTTTATCGAGACACACATCCTTGATTTTATTTAGAAATTACCAAAGTCTCATGAGCTTTGATGTTTATCGAGACACACATCCTCGAAAATTAATCTTTCTAGAATATAATTTGTTCTACTTTTACTAACAAATTTAATCTAGAAATCATATCTAATTTTTAACAAAAAAATAGTAACCTTTTATGTAAATGTTTGAATAGATTTGAGTGAAAGTTATACATTTTCCCTAAAAATGATGATGTCTTTAATATTCACTTCATTTTATCGCACATCAATTTCTCTGCAAATAGTGAATTATTATATTGGTTTAATGAAGATTTTTTTATATTTATATGACTTACAAATTATTTAAAAGTAATATGCTTCTACAAATCAGGGGATCAATGTCTCCCACTACAAACTGACATCGTTTAATATGAATATAAGTGATGAGTTTGGGAAAGGCTATATATTTCCCTTGTAGATTTATAACAACCCAAACATAGAGTAGCACAAGGTGCTACATAGATTAGCTAATGTTGATGAATCTAAATACTGGTTTATAGAATTTAAATATATGGAGATGCTATATCTTCTTGATACATTTATATCTGATTATGTAAGCCATAATTGCAAAAGAAAATCTGAAATTTTTGAATACGAAAGTTAAGGTTGCAAATTGTAACATGGTTAATATTTTCTTGTTACTTTTATGTGATAACAATATATATCACTCTCACATATTTCTTCTTCATGAAATTGGTAGTCTGAAAATTTAGATCCAATTTAGGCCTATGGTTGTAGGTTTCTGACTAGAGTTTTGACACGATTTTACCATGTGTATAATGCAAGTGCACGCGTCAATGTAGTGTAGGCCCTTGTGAGGCCCGAGTCAAACTCAGGGACACTAAATTATCAGTAGACTACTACTAACTACTCACAATCAGCTAGACCAATAAAAAGGTTATGAGAGTTGTTGTAAAATAAAAGAAAAGAAAATAAAACAAAGCAATCGATTAAATGTTTAGTTTAATCAATTCAAATGGAGATCTTTAGGATTGCGGTTTCACTGTGGGTTTTCATTGTATGAATTTTCACATAGTTAATCAGATTCACCTCTCAATTTGGGTAGTGGCCTATAGTCAGAACTGTCCACTGTCGTGGTACAATTCACTACCTATGTCTAGGTCAGTTCCACCGTCGTAGTAACCTATACCCTAAACTAGGTGCATTAGAATCGACCTCTGGGTTTCCACCATTAACCGTACATCACCTTGTTTAAGGGATTTGTTAATTAATGTGAATTTCGTCTCTTTTCAACCGTTAATTCTTCTTTCAAAGTAATTGAAGGCATTAGATTATCATTATGGTGATCAAGCATAACAATATAATTGAGAAACCGAAATCATACCATGGATTTAAGAGACAAATTATGAATTACTATGATAAAACATCATACAATGCTTCCCCGGGCTACTCTTGGTCCTAAAGATAAAGGGGATTAGCCCCGCATGTTCATCTCAGAGAAAGACATGATTGAAGAAAGGGGAAACATGGAGAAAAATGTGGAAAAGTGATGAAACCCCTGAACGGAGAAGATCCAATCGTTCCTCGGCATAGAGTGCACGATCTACAGCCTTTCAGTGGTGGAAAACGTGTTCTTCGGCTTCCGGGATGGCTGGGGTGTGCTTCTCGGCTCCGTTCTTCTCTCCACACCTTCTTGGGATGTGTGCAACAGCTAATGATGTGATACCATGCTCTTGGCCGCCGTCGTTAGGTATAATCACCGAGTTAGGTTGCAAAAATATCACAACCTTTGGATTAGAGTCGATCTGAAGCAAACTCTGATCTGAAGGTGTCGATACCATCGATGCGAGTCGATGGTATCGACCCCTCGTGATATCAGCAAACCTTCTTTCTTTTCTGTCATTGCGCCTGATGTTGACTCGATACCATCGACGCAGGTCGATGGTATCGACACTCTTAGGCGTTGGTTTTATCCCTTTTCATCGCTGAAGCTACACGCGTCGATAGTATCGACTTTGGGGTCGATAGTATCGACTGACTGGTCGCTGGCAACCTGATGGTGACTCGCTACCATCGACATCCCAGTCGATGGTATCGACTCTGCGCTGCTCCTTGCGGCTGCCTGCCTGTCGCTGTGTCGATACTATCGACTTCTATCGATGGAATCGACAACTACAGATATGTGCTTTTCCTGAAATTGCAAAACAAAACCATATTAGCCGAGATAAAACCTATTATTGTAATCATTTATGCTGAAAACAATAAAATAAGAGAGATTTGACACTGAGAAGGATCATAGACTAAAGTAAGTGAATTATGCAATATTAACCACCAAAGTGACCAATAAACACATAAAATGCAAGTAAAACAAGTCTATAAATGCGACTCAAAATCATCGCATCAAACTCCCCTAAGCTTGAACATTTCTCATCCTCGAGCAACAGAACTCTAGAATAGAATTGCGAGGATCAATTAAAGAACAAATTATCACACAGGACTGCGCCATATGATCCCCGCCAGACATTCACATTCCGGCCCTCACTAACCATGGAATGATAATTACCCTAAAGGTGACAATAATCATCCATAAAAGATATCTACCTCAAAATTGATGAACACTATCACATAAGGCAGTTAACATAATAAAATCCTCCAGTCCAGACTCGGTGCATCTTGTGATCCCCTATCTACGTTGCTCGCCCTAACTACCATCTACATGGAAGAAGCTCTCCTGGTATTCACAAGTGAGGAGAAAATCACGGTGGCCTACCAACTCGAGCAACGGGTGGATGGAATGGGTGGCTTGTGGAAGAAATGTAAGCATTATACGGTTTAACATGCACAAAAACAATAATGACCTAAATGATGCATATGCAAATGAAAATGCCCTAATGCCTACATTTGGGTGGAATGATGCATGCACTATCTTTCCACCTCAAGGTGAGATGGAATATCTAAGAAAACTAAACCATGTGCTTATTCTTCTTAGTATGCAGGTGAGAACATGTTCCTTTCTCCCTCTCATTCTTACTTCTCAATATTTTTTTTTCTTTCTTTTGTTTTTCAATTTTTTTTCAAATCTTTTTTTTTTAACTTTATTTTCATAGCTGACAATGAATTATTTGTCGGGCTCACTTATTGCTTCATAACTTATACATTTGAAGCATTCATAAGGTATGGAACAAGTTCATCACTTTTATTGTTACAGAAGACATAAGATACATGATGTACTATATGCACAAAAAAATGTGAATGCAGCTACAAAATGATAGTTATGTAACTAAATGACACGCACCTAAGGATAATGTGCATGTATAACTATTCTATCTTTTTTTCTCATTTTCATGCATAAATATGTGAAAATAATTGCAATGCAATGCCAAACCTATCTACATGGGATGCAATCAAAGAGATGAAAATCGTAATGTACTTCCAGTTCTTATGGTGGAGTATGAAAACAATGGGGTGGATAGATCACAAGATTAATTGACTGAACCTTTGGAAAATATTATGTGTCCCTCCTTACTGACATGTGTAGTAATTAAGAGGTTTCTCTCTCTTATTTCAAATTAAGGTCTCATTATCATTTGGTCAGTTTAGGCTCAAACAACCAGTTTCGTCCACTTTTCATGAATCAAAGGAAAGTACAATTGTGATTTCTTGTTTTATAGTTGACAAACCCAATTATTTCCTTAAGTTATGTGCTCAAAGTTAAACAACACAAGCTTGCAAAAGGAATAAAAATTTTCAAATTTGCCCCTGATTCCCATGTACAAGCAACGATATGACACAAGACATTAGACATCCACAATTACACTAGATAGAGTGTGGATCCTAAAAACAAACTAAATAACTCAGAGAAATAAATAACAAAAGACAAAGCAATAAAAACTAAAACTAGGAAAAATAAAGGATAGAAACTGTTCCAACTCCCCCATAAGCTTGAATTCGACTATGGCCTCATAGTCAAAAACAACCTTAAAAGGTGGAACAACGATACCAGTCATTCAGTAGGTGGAGGCAGGTACTGCGGAGCCGTGGGGTCCCAAGATGGGTACTGCCCCTGGAAGCTCGGATCGTACTGGGGCATTGGTGGAGGTTGTGGATACCCCCCAAAATAATTTTGGCTCCAGTAATTGTCGTAGAAGGGTTGTTGCTGCATCTCCATCCTGTACAACTTGTCGTGGATGTTTTGTTGGTTGTCGAGGAGGAGGCACTCATTCTCAAAAATAGTCCTCTGGTTATCTAACAGCCGATTCGTTGTATCTTGAATACCGGCATATGAAGCTATATGCTGCTGCTGGGTCTGATGAATCTCCTGCAACATCGAGTACATCCCTTGCATGGAGTTGGCATCCTCTCCTTGATGAGAGGGCGGACGTGGCAGAGACGGTGAAGATGAAGATGCACCCAGATGCATGCGGGGGTGCTTCCGGGGTGCCACTCGTGCCCAAAGAGGAGTGAAAGCCTCCTCTTCCTCTTCATGCTTGTCGCCATCATTATCATTGTCGTCATTGATGTCATCTTCATCTGAGTCATCAATGGCTATGATGGGCCATCGGAAATGCTAAGCGTCCTCAATGTTGAAGATGGGGTCTGGAAGCGAACACTCTTGATATGCGTGATTAACATGGCAATGTGCATATGCCAAGCCATCGCAGAGCAGGAGGAGGTTGGAGCGGTGCAGATGCTGCAGGTTGACCTTGTTCCTGCTGGAAAGGGAAGTAAGCTGGGAGAGATCCAACCCAAGATAGATGGCCAATGGTGTGATTAGCCCTCCAAAATGGATAGGAGCTTTCCTCGTACTCCTTTTCACGGCCACCACGCACGTTAAGAAGAACGCACCCCAATTGCACTCCTCGCGCTTCAGCAGTTTGTGCAGAAAGAACAAATCCATCTCTTGGAATTTGCTAAGAGACAAGTAGCCATGAGAAAATAGCATGGTGCAGAGCATGTGGTGAAGAATCTGCACAAATGGATGCCCAAAGTCAGCAACTGCAGCGTTGTGATAGCTGACGGATTTTCCTGGAGGCGCAATCACGAGCTAGGTGAAGATATCATTGTAGTCCGTCCTATTATCTGGCCTCTGGTGCTGGTAGTTGTGATGAGCCCAGTTATATATAGAATTGAACTGGTCGAGAGTGAGGGTGTAATTGTTGTTGTAGAGTCTGAACGACACCCACCCTTTCTTCCACTCTCTATCGGTGGAGATCATGTCATTAGCACCACATTGATATCCAATGATGCCATGAACTCCGCCACGAGTTCCTTGTAAGTCAGCCACTCACCAAAAAATGGATGGCCTTGGCATAGTATTGGACTTCATCTGGCGTCCTGTTGGTTTGGTGCACCTGACCTTAGATAACATAGTTGAGATTATCCTTGAACCCAAGATCACAGATCATCGTCCGATCGACGTAGCGGGTTGGCTCGATCTTCCTCTTCAGCAACTCCTCGTACACCTTCTGGATCTCCGCAAAAGGGTGGACTATCCTCGGACGAGGAATCGATGCGGGTCGCGGAGGAATGAAGGTAGGGATTTCCATCGGAACTGCATGTGAAGAAGATGCACCGGCCGTACACACCATTGTCATCAAGAAAGAGGAACAAAAGATGGAGCTCGGTGAAGACGATCTTGGAGAAGACAATCGCCGCTCGATGAAGACTCGGTGAAGATCACACTCCTTGAATGCTCATGGCAGGCCTCTGGTCACACAGCACAACGCAAAGCACAAGTAGGGGGCAAATACTTTGAATGTGTGACGTCATATGACAACCATCCCTCCATTTTATAATTGTGGTCGTCGCTGCTGTGTACCCATCGATACCATCGACGCGGGTCGATGGTATCGACACCTGTAGCACAATCCGGTCTTCCGCTAGTATCGACGTCTATCGATAGCCTGATGTAGGTTCCCGGATCGCTGACGCATCGATACCATCGATAGGTGTCGATGGTATTGACCCATCCCACAGATCGACTTCCTTGATGTAGCGATCGCCATTGATTCCCTCTCGCGGATCGGTGACATGTCGCGTCGATACCATCGATGCAAGTTGATAGTATTGACTCTTAGGGCAACCACCCTCGCGAGGCTCGGCCGCCGCTTCCTGCCTTTAACTGGGTCGATACCATCGATAGGCCCGTCAATGGTATCGACTTCACTGAGACAACTTTCGTCTGAAAATCTTCAGGGATCTCGCGAGTATCGACAGCCATGTCGATACTATTGACCCCGATCTAGCAATTTCCTCGGCTCTACTGATTGTAGGTCGATACCATCGATGAGGCCGTCGATAGTATCGACTCAGAGAAATTTTTGCAGCTGCCTAATTGTTCCCATGTTGATACCATCGACACATGTGTCGATGGTATCGACCCTGTCTCAGGCCTGCACACTGAACAAACGATCACAGTATCATTTTTACACTAAAAACAAAACCAAATCAAACTAACTTACAAATGTGAAAGAAACTAAACAAAACTACCAATGGCTGGGTTGCCTCCCATCAAGCGCCCTTATTTAACATCTTAGGCTAGACGAAATCAAGCTCCTCACGCATCCGTAAGCACAATGAGTTTGACCTCATGCACTGTCCTCATGTAATCATCACCGAAGTACAACTTCAATCGTTGTCCATTAACCAAAAATGTTGTCTCGCCATCACGCACCATTATTGCTCCATGTGGCCTGAACTCCTCTACAGTGAAAGGTCCACTCCATCGGGATTTCAATTCCCCGGGATGCATCTTCAACCTTGAGTTGAACAAGAGCACACGATCTCCCTTCTTGAAGACATGCATCTGAAAGTGTCGATCATGAATCAGCTTTGTTCACTCCTTGTAAATCCACAAGCTTTCATATGCATTCATCCTCAGCTCGTCAAGTTCATTCAGCTCCAACAAACATTTCTTACCTGCTTCATCATAGTTCAAATTCAGCTTCCTTAGCGCCCAGTGCACCTTATGCTCCAATTCCACCGGCAAATGGCAGGCCCGACTGTAAGCCAATCTAAAAGGCATAGTGCCTATAGTTGTCTTAAACGTCGTCCTATACACCCATAAAGCGTCTGGTAGCAAGTTACTCCAGTTCTTACTCGTCGAAGCCACAGTGCGCTCCAAGATCTTCTTAATCACTCTATTGGAGACTTCCACTTGCCCCTGTGTCTGCGGGTGGTACGGGGTACCAATGTTGTGCTTTACCCTGTACTTTCTCAACAATGCAGTGAACTTTTGATTTCTGAAGTGAGTACATCCATCATTGATAATCATCCTCGGTATGCCAAATCGCAAAAAATAAAGTCCTTGACAAACCTACACACTACAACAACATCATTAGTCCTAGTGGGTATTGCCTCTACCCACTTCGATACATAGTCAACAGCTAATAGAATGTACAAGTTAGAGTTGGAGGACACAAAGGGTCCCATAAATCAATACCCCACAGATCAAACACCTCAACTTCTTGAAATACATTGAGGGGCATTTCCTGTCGCTTTGAAATGTTACCTGCCCATTGGCAGGAATCGCATTGTTGCACATAGTCATATGCGTCCCGGAACAAAGTAGGCCAGTAAAGGCCGCTCTCAAGTACCTTGGCCGTCGTTCTGGAACTAGCATGGTGGCCACCATTTGGTAAAGTATGGCAATGACAAAGGACACTTTCATATTCCACCTCCGGTACACACCTGCGCAACACGCCATCCCTGCATTGCTTCAACAGAATGGGGTCATCCCAGAAATAATATCGTAAAGAATGGAAAATTTTCTTTTTCTCTTGGTATGTCCAGTCATCTGGGATAATTTTGCAGGCAAGATAATTAACAATATAAGAGAACCATGGATCTTTAGATTTAACAGAAAGAAGTTGCTCATTGGGAAATGTCTCGGTAATGGGTATATGAATGTCCTTCTCATCTACCCTTTCCAACCTAGACAAATGGTCCACAACCACATTTTATATGCCCGCCTTATCTTTGATTTCAATATCAAATTCCTGTAACAGTAAGATCCACCTAATCAATCTAGGTTTGTCATCTTTCTTTTCCATCAAATACTTTATGGCTGCGTGGTCCATCCATACCATGACTTTAGATCCTACAAGATATTGCCGGAATTTTTCAAAAGCAAAAACAACGGCGAGAAGCTCTTTTTCAGTTGTCGTGTAATTCAGTTGTGCTTCATTTAAGATTTTGGACGCATAGAAAATCACAGCGGGTTTGTTGTCCACGCGTTGTCCTAAAACTGCCCCAACTGCGAAATCTGAAGCATCGCACATCAATTCAAATGGCTTTGTCCAGTCCGGTGTTTGCACAACCAGAGAAGAAATTAATTTCTCTTTAGGCACATTAAATGCCTGCAAACATTTTTCATTAAAATCGAAGACCGCATCTTTCTCCAGCAGCTCAGATAATGGTTTAGCGATTTTTGAGAAATCTTTAATAAAGCGGCGATAAAAACCAGCGTGACCTAGAAAACTCTGTACCCCTTTTACCGAATTTGGTGGGGGTAATTTGGAAATAACTTCAATCTTAACCGGGTCTACCTCCAACCCCTTGCTAGACACTTTATGTCCAAGCATGATCCCTTCACTAACCATCATATGACATTTCTCCCAATTGAGAACTAAGTGAGTGTCCTCACATCGTTGTAAAACTTTATCCAGATTGTATAAACATTCATCTAAAGACAAACCATAGACAAAGAAATCGTCCATAAAAACTTCCAAATAATGTTCAACCATATCGGAGAAAATGGCTAGCACGCAACACTGAAAGGTTGCTGGTGCGTTACACAAACCAAAGGGCATATAGTGGTATGCAAATGTTCCATAAGGACAAGTGAAGGTGGACTTCTCTTGGTCCTTAGGGTCAATGAAGATCTGATTGTAGCCCGAATAACCATCGAGAAAACAAAAATGAGATCGACCTGCTAATCACTCTAAAATCTGATCAATAAATGGAAGTGGAAAATGATCCTTCAACATAGAAGCATTCAATCTACGGTAATCTATACACACACGCCACCTGGTTACCAGGTGGGTCGTGACTGGCTCGTTCAACAGGTTATGAGTAACAATAATTCCCCCCTTTTTAGGGACTACCTGTGTAAGACTCACCCACGTCGAGTCGGATATAGCATAGATGATACCTACAGAAAGGAGCTTGATCACCTCCTTCTTGATGACCTCCATCATGCTTGTATTTTTGTCGGCCTTGTGGCTGGATTTTGGGTTTGGCTCCTTCCTCGAGCCGAATCTTGTGCTGGCACAATGTAGGGGAGATCCCCTTAATGTCTACAACCGACCACCCGAATGCACCTCGGTGGTTCTTCAGCACGATCAGCAGTTGATCCTCCTCCTCAGCACTCAGATATGCCGAGATAATCACTGGTAGCTTTTCACCCTCGTCTAGAAATGCATATTTCAAGTGAGGTGGCAGTGGCTTCAACTCTAACTCTGGCGGAACGATCAAGGATGACTGAAGCGATGGTGGTAGTTCTCCAAGATCTTCATAGTACCTAGCATAAAAGCACGGAAGCACCTGAAGCATCTTGACACACTCTTATAGTGACTTGCTTCTCATCCAGTCATGCGTTATATTAACTAGGCGGGCTTCAAGAGGTAGTTCTGGATATGCATTGAAGATAGAACTTGCTATGGCCTCATCTTCAGTAGAAGGCGGAATGTCCTCCCCTTCGTCATTGGGAAAACCCACAGCCACTTGCTATGGCCTCATCTTCAGTAGAAGGCGGAATGTCCTCCCCTTCGTCATTGGGAAAACCCACAGCCTTGGTAAGAGAAACGACTTTGGTTTGTTCCATAATGTCTATAGTCAGTGTCCCCTTCTCCACCTTAGTCATTACATGAGCCATATCTAGAAATGGCTTCCCTAGACAAATAGAAATATTATGATCAAAGTGCTTCATCATGTGGCATTTCTCCTTTACTTTAGATTGTGTTGTGCTTGAGGGCATGACCATTTCAAACCGATCATCAGCGATACCCAAGGTCAAATGACCTCTTCCCATCTCAAGTATCATATCAACAGTAGCTTGGAAGGGTCTTCCAAGGAGTAGCTTATTACCATGTTCATCTTGCATTTCTATTACTACAAAGTCTACTGGAAACACAAACCGATCGACTTTAACCAAAACGTCTTCACAAATGTCGTATGGCTTCACCATTGAATTATCAACTAATAGAATTGTCATATTGCTCGGCCTTGATATCAATCCCAACTTCTTAAACGTAGAGAGAGGCATTAGATTTATACTTGCCCCAAATCACACAGTGCTTCGCCGAATTTCACTTTAGCAATGTAACATGAAATGTTGAAACAGCCCGGATCCTACCTTTTAGGTGGCAATGTGCCCATGATGAAAGCACTCACCTATTCCTTAAGAACTATGACCTTGGTATCTGAGATTTTCCTCTTCTTTGTGATTATGTCTTTTAAAAACTTGTCGTAAGAGGGAATCTGCTCTATTGCCTCTAACAATGGAATGTTGACAGAAAGCTTTCTAAAGTTATCTAGAAATTTCTTGAACTGAGCGTCTACTTTCTTGTCTTTCACGCTATTGGGATATGGGACTGGGACATTCTGTGCCCTCTGATGTGGCGACACATATGGCGTCCTCTTCTGTGTCTCCTCATCAATAATGATGGGTTATGTTGTGACATTCTCCACCACATCTTCTATCGGCTCGGTGATTGGAATCGGAACCTCCTCTGTGGCCTCACCTGTGGTTTCTGACTGGGGTTTTCTTGGTTCATCGGCCTTGGGGTTTAAAATTTTATTACCGCTCTGTAGCAAAATTTCCTTAGCCTGTTGGTTTCCTCCTGGAATGTTTGTATTACCTGGAAAGCCTTGTTGTGTTGGCTTCTTCAAATTTGCTATTTTAGCTTCCATCTGCGCTAAAGATGTCTCTATCGTCCTCATCTGATCCCCATGGCTTTGTAGGGTCTACTCGAATTGATTCATGAATTTCCCTTATTGCTTTATCAGTTGGCCAAACATGCTCATTAGTTCTTGATTCTGCTTTATAACTTGGTTGAGCAACTCATTGCTCTTATCTTCTGGCGCTGGTTGTGGTTTTGCGTCAGGGTCCTGCAAGAAATTATTTGGGTCTTATCAGGAGAATTTCTTGTCTTTCCTCCATGAATAATCGTTGTTTTTGTACCCCTGTTGTTGGCGCATAAATTTCACTTGAGCTTCATCCTCGGATTCTGTATCTTCTTTTGCAAGTAGTTTCTTGGCGAGAAGGTCCATCTTCTCATTTAGCTCTTTGATGGCCTTTGACTCACCTACAACCCGAACATGTTCTACGGCGTCTCTGTCGCCCCAAGATTGCTTCTTAGCCATGTTCTTCAAAATTTCCCAACACCTCATGCCTGTGTTGTTTAAAAAGAAACCTGAACCTGCGGAATCTAAGTTACTTCTATCATGCTCGGAAAGAGAAAAATAGAATATTTTGACCTGCTTCTCCTTGTCGAGCCCACTTTGCGGGCACCTCCTTAGCATGATCTGAAACCGTTCCCAGGTCTCGGAGTAAGTCTCCCCTACCTTCTGGCTGAAATTATGGATCTTTCAGACCAAATCGTTGGTCTTTTCAGGCAGAAAGAATCTCTCAAAGAACACCTCGACCATATGATCCCACGATTGCACATACTCATCATCAAGATTATGCAGCCATTCTCGTGCATTTCCCGCTAGAGAGCTGGGGAACAACTTCAAGTACAATGTCTCCTGCGGGAACCTGTCTATTTTGATCATGTCACAATTCTCCACGAATTGGCTTATATGAGTCACTGGATCTTCATTTTTAAGTCCGTGAAATGCATTCGATTTGACCAAATTTATCAGTGTCGGGTCAATCTTATAATTTGGTATGTTGATTGCCTGCTTCTTTATTGGCCCCTTTGATGCGGATGAAGAAGAAGCCTTTATCTTCTCCCATATTGTTTGTTCTTCTGCCATCGCTTCTCATTCAGAATCAGAATCTATATCTTCAAGTTGGTCTTGAATGTTGTTTTCCCCCTCGTTTGATCCCAGTGACGGAACCTCTGGTATAGGCTGCATGTAGTTTGCGCTACGCGTCCTCACCATGCACTAGTACCTGAAAAATAATGATTTAGGTTCAGTATTGTGCTAGACGATTTCTAAATGTGAAAGATAAATGATGAATTTCGAAAATGATATAAAATAGTAAATAAAAAAAATGTGGCCTAGAGTGGCCGCTTGGAGCACTCGTAGTGCCGACAATTTTCGATGTCCCCAGCAACGGCGCCAAAAACTTGACACGATTTTACCGTGCGTATAACGCAAGTGCACGCGTCAATGTAGTATAGGCCCTTGTGAGGCCCGAGTCAAACTCAGGGACACTAAATTATCAGTAGACTACTACTAACTACTCGCAATCAGCTAGACCAATAAAAAGGTTATGAGAGTTGTTGTAAAATAAAAGAAAATAAAATAAAACAAAGCAATCGATTAAATGTTTAGTTTAATCAATTCAAATGGAGATCTTTAGGATTGCGGTTTCACCATAGGTTTTCATTGTATGAATTTTCACATAGTTAATCAGATTCACCTCTCAATCCGGGTAGTGGCATGTAGTCAGAACTGTCCAATGTCGTGGTACAATTTACTACTTATGTCTAGGTCGGTTCCACCGTCGTAGTAACCTATACCCTAAACTAGGTGCATTAGAATCGACCTCTGGGTTTCCACCATTAATCGTACATCACCTTGTTCAAGGGATTTGTTAATTAATGTGAATTTCGTCTCTTTTCAACCGTTAATTCTTCTTTCAAAGTAATTAAAGGCATTAGATTATCATTATGGTGATCAAGCATAATAATATAATTGAGAAAACAAAATTATACCACGGATTTAAGAGAGAAATTATGAATTACTATGATAAAAATGGCATGCAATGCTTCCCCGGGCTACTCCCGGTCCTAAAGATAAAGGGGATTAGCCCCGCATGTTCATCTCAGAGCAAGACATGATTGAAGAAAGAGGAAACATGGAGAAAAATGTGGAAAAAGTGATGAAACCCCTAAACGGAGAAGATCCAATCGTTCCTCGGCGTAGAGTGTGCGATCTACAGCCTTTCGATGGCGGAAAACGTCTTATTCGGCTTCCGGGACGGCTGGGGCAATCTTCTCAGCTCCGTTCTTCTCTCCACACCTTCTTGGGATGTGTGCATCGGCTAATGACGTGATACCCTACTCTTGGCCGCCGTAATTAGGTATAATCACTGAGTTAGGTTGCAAAAATATCACAACCGTTGGATTAGAGTCGATCTAAAGCAAACTCTGATCTGACGGTGTGGATACCATCGACGCGGGTCGATGGTATCGACCCCTCACGATATCGGCAAACCTTCTTTCTTTTCCGTCATTGTGGCTGATGCTGACTCGACACCATCGACACAAGTCAATGGTATCGACACTCTTAGGCATCCGTTTTATCCCTTTCTGTCGTTGAAGCTACACGCGTCGATAGTATCGACTTTGGGGTCGATAGTATCGACTGACTGGTCACTGGCAACCTGATGGTGACTCGCTACCATCGACATCCCAGTCGATGGTATCGACTCTGCACTGCTCCTTGCAGCTGCCTTCCTATGGCTGTGTCGATAGTATCGACTTCTGTCGATGGTATCGACAACTGCAGATATGTGGTTTTCCTAAAATTGCAAAACAAAACCACATCAGCCGAGATAAAACCTATAATTGTAATCATTTATGCTCAAAACAATAAAATAAGAGAGATTTGACACTGAGAAGGATCATAGACTAAAGTAAGTGAATTATGCAATATTAACCACTAAAGTGACCAATAAACACATAAAACGCAAGTAAAACAAGTCTATAAATGCGACTCAAAATCATCGCATCAAGTTTATATCCTTTACTTAGGTTATAGTCATTCATATTCACAATCTGTTTTTGTTATTCTATTGTTTCTTTTTCTTCACTATTATCGTGACCATATTAGGTTGGATTTCATCGTTAATGTTAGATAAGCCTCTTAGTGTTATCGTATTTGTTGTATTATTACTTGTTTATTTTTCGAACAAAATCTATATGTATAAAATCTCATTAATCAGTAAAAGCCATGGTATAGTTTAGTAATGGTTGATAATTGTATCATTTCGGATTTTCATTTTTAGAAAAGATTTTTCTTCTCAGTCTTCATTATGTAATATATCATAAAAAGGCTTTATGATAAATGTGTAATGAAAAAACTGATGCAAAGCTAAAGAAGAGTAGAATTGATCGATGCCCATAAAATAGAAGACACTTGTGATGGGATTTTTTTTCAGAGAGTTTGTCAATCTGCATTTATTTTATTTACTTGAATACTTATTCATGGCTTTTAGGGCCATATTATTCATTTGAGCTTTGATTTTTATCAAGACACACATCTTCAAATTAATTTCTTTGATAGAAATAGCCTTCCATTTTTCAAAAGTCTCATGAGTTTTGATGTTTATCGAGACACACATCCTTGAATTAGTATTTCTAGACTACATTTTGTTCTAGTTTACTAACACCCTTTAATATGAATATCAGTGGTGAGTTTGGTAAAGGCTATATATTTTCATTTTAGATCTATAACAACCCATACATAGAGGAGCACATGGTTCTACATAGATCATCTCATGTTGATGAATTTAAATGCTAGTTTATAAAATTTAAATACATGGTAAGGCTATATCTCCTTGACACATTTGTATTTTATTATGTAATCCATGATTGCAAAAAAAAATTGAAATCTCTGCATAATAAAGTTAAGGTTGCAAATTGTAACATGGTTGATATTTTCTGGGTACAAATTTAGGATGTTTAGCTGGGCTTAGGAAAGGGTACAAATTAGTTTATAGTAATGGTTTATCTCCCTTTGATTTGATCTCCCATTGTTGGGATCTAACAAGCAGGTTGTTGCTTTTTATTCTTCATCCATTTATGGGTGGAAAGATTGCAAAGAGTGATTTATATGTCCATATTTCATTTTTCTTATTCATGGATTTTAGGGCCATTTTATTCATTTGACCTTTGATGTTCACTGAGACACATGTGCATGAAATATTTTCCTAAATTTATGTTAATGGAATGTAGGTCGTATTTGACCATTCAAGTTGTTTAGCTGGCCTTAAGAACTGGATTACTGTATTGCTAGAAGCTATTAATTATATATGTCATCCAGCCGACTTAATAGCTAGATTAATAACTAGATTATTGTATTGATATGAGTTCTACCTATTAATAACCATCGAAGTCATTATATATTTAAACTTACTTTAACCACCCTCACTATCGTTATACTATTGTGAGAGTGTCTTTCGCAGACCTCGAGCTGCGTATTGTATGATCGAGAGAGTCTAATGAGGCTCTAGTTTCATCTTTGTGAAGGAAGTATGACATAGGTAAGTGTAATGATGGGAAATTTACTAAGAATGCTTGGAAAGAAACACTTTGTGAATGAAAAAATAGGATGGGTGCCAGATTGTACGGTGGAATGAAAAATTTTGGGTATTGTGTCTGGTCCAGCGAATTGCATTGTTGATGCAGTAGCTGAATCTACAAGAAACTCCATCATGGACAACAATTCCAATGGTGACGAGATAGAACCTCCAATACCTAGGTCAGTTAGTATTATAAGTGGCCACCAAAAAGGTTCTAGAAATCAAAACCGACCATCAACAGAGAGGATATGACCTCTACCGAATGCTACCACATACTATCATAGACCTCGTGGACAAGCTTGAGAGTCTTGGATTGATACAAAGTAGTAGAGGCATCTCATCAGTCGATGTTGTATGCCACTTCCTACAAATGGTTGGACATGACCATACAAATTGTGCTTTATCTGAGGACTACATTCACTCTGGTGAGACCATAAGTAGAAAGTTCAACAAAGTATTGGACAGGGTGTTAGCCTTCTACCATGAATATGTTCTCATGCAAACCACAACCACAACAATGTATCATCGTACATCGAAGAGCCCAAGGTTCTACCCTTTCTTCAAGGTAATAGCTCTCCCCTAAAATATAAAATAATTATGAATCATTTTTTTTACGTTGAATCCCAATTTTTGTGTTCTTGGATACCATCGGGCAATTGATGAAACACACATTCCTGTTTTGGTGAAATGCCATAAGAAAAATCATTACCGAGATAGAAAAGGGAATGTCTTTTTGAATTTCATGGTTGTAGTAGACTTCTTAATGGAGTTTACATATGTCCTGACTGGATGGGAGGGCTCATCAATAGACCAAAGGGTCCTACAAGCAGCAACTACTAAAGGCAGTTTTAGAGTACCCCTAGGAAAGTTTTACTTAGTTGATGCAGTGTACACCAACACTCATCAGTTTGTTTCCCCTTATCACAACACAACTTACCATATCTCTAAGTATCGAAGAAATAGATACTCATACAACAACAAGAAGGAGATGTTCAACCATTGTCATGCTCAATTATGTAATTGTAGAAAGAGCATTCAGTGCGTTAAAGAGGAGGTTTAACTACCTTTAAAAAGGAGCGACATATCCCGTACATTCACATTGTCGCCTAATCTTGGCTTGTTGTATCCTCTACAATTTTATACGCTGCTAGAATGATGGAGATGTTATGATGGAGGAAATCACATAACACTGTTCAACATCTACCATCTCAGGACATGGGGTCGACCTATGTTTTCTACAACAAACAACTCCAACCAATGCAAGGGAGGGTGACGTATTATGCAAAACAATTTCCAATTTAATTTGGGAAATTTGTTCATTTACTTTGTACTTGTCATCATTTGGGTAGTATTTTTGAACTCATCTACCACTTGAAATGTGCTATATTCCTCATTAGATTTGTTTCATACAATGATTTTATGGATCCTAATTAAAACTGTCATATTATGATTCATTAAGTTGTCTTAAAATGGATAATGGAATACCTTCGTGTCCATGTGGCATCCAATGCACCGTACAAGTATACATGGATGGAACACATGCGACAAATGGATAGTTTGAAGATAACAACCCCCAAAAGCCATATTTTACATGTGGTAGGGGTCTTGTTTCAACCAGATGTCGTATGATGCTTCCCACACAATGATCACAACCTACCGTGGCCACCCTTACTGCAATTAGGGATGAACAGGTAAGAAAACTTATTTATGCATGCAATAAAAGCAAGCATTTGTCTAAACAATGTAACTTTGTCTATTCAACAAGAGTAGACACTGATAGGCTAATAGAAAACATTTCAACTCTAAGGAAGAGGCACTAATATCTTCGTGAACTACTTAACCCCCCAACCAATAATGACTCTTCAACCAAAGAAGAGGGGTACAATACATCATAGTTGTAATATAGTATGATCTATCCAAATAAACTTCTCCTGTATGTTAGAACAATCACATGGTCTTATGAAAATACTCTTCAAATTAGATTTGAAATATATGTTTTGAACTACATTATGTTACTAATCAATAATCATGTTTTATATGAGAATGGAACCATATAAAGTTCTGAGGTGTCTTTGTGGTCTAGTTGCAACATTGCAGATTAACACAAAGGATGCAGGTTTATATGAATTTCGCATTCTGAGTGAAAGGCCGGGAAAAATGTATTACATATGTCCTAGTAGTCAGGTGCGATAGTAAACCCATAAACAATCAGTTTCCCTTCCTATGTAGATTTCTCCTTCGTTGTCATTTACTCAAACTTGAGAATACACCTAAGTGAAAAGACCAATGCAACTACTTCCATTGGGAAGTTGATCTCCCCCCAATAACTGATTCTTTGAAGGCTGAGATTATGTTACTAACTGGGGAGTGCAAGTCATTGTGGGGCCAGTCAATGAATATGAAGGACTTTGTTGAAATCCATCACAACTCCGAAGATGTTTACACCTCCAAAAAGTACAAGTATGAAGTTCTACAAACCTATGTTGACAAGATGGAGGAAACTTGTTGTCTTCTTTTGGACATTCCTTCACCTCTGATGATGCTATAACGTTGAATGGAGGAGTTAGATTTAGATTTTCTTATTGATTTAGACTGTCCATTGTTGGATGTTATTAACATTATAAACTTTCTTAATTTCATCGTAATGTTATTTGAGTAACATTATAAGGTTGCTGATTTTTATCGTAATGTTGTTGAATGTTTTATGTCTAGACCAGATAGAAGGGTGTATGTTATTTAAATAGAAATAATCATATTATATTTGCATAATTGTGATATACACCCTTACATATGAAATATATTAGATATCGAGTATATAATATGGCTAGGAAACCAATGTGCATGTTTGCTTTATGGCATGTGGAGCATGATTAGATCCTACTTGATGCGATTAGAAGTCAGTATGACATGGGGAGATGTGTCTATGGATTTTATACTCAAGAGGCTTGGATGGAGACACGACATGACATTCAAAATATAATGGGGATGCATTTCATATCATTGGACCAGTTGAAAACCCTTTGGAAGAACCTAAAGAAAGACTTTATCAAGCAAAATCATTTCCTTTTGGCACATTTATTTCCTCCTAATCCCTTAGTGTAGTATGTGAATCCCCAGGTCAAATACACTAACTATTTATTGGAAATTCTCTTAATTGTTTTCCTAGTTTGTGTAACTTATTGTCATCCTTACTTTGTTGTTATCAAAAAAATTATCAAACTTGCACTCATTTATTACGTTTAGATGTCAAAGTCATTTTCAAAGTTGCATTCAATGTTTAAAAAGATGTTGATATCACATGCAATGATAGAGAAATATGTAAACAAAAAAACTCATGCGCAATCAGAAGTGTTGCGATGGTTCCCAATCTCATTCCCCAAATGCGAGCTCAGAAAAAAGCAATGACGGTGTCACTCACCCAGTTTGTCATATGCTACTGTTGTTTGATTGGTCGAAAGATAACGTCAAATGATAGGACAAGGCAACATTGCAGGAAGAGTGTCATGTGTCAAGGGATGAGTACGACGAGGCCCTAAACTGGTCTAAATGGGACAATACTACTTGGGATCAACAAAAACCTACCTCTGCACCGAAGAATGGGTAGCATAGTGATTGGTCACCATCTTAAATTGTTTATCGGTTTCTAGATCTAGGCAACTTCCATGACATGTTTCCTAAGGCATGATGTTCCTTTTTTGTTTGCTCTCCCTTGGACCATGCCACATTTACCCAATATCTAGATATGATATTATTGTTTTTTCATAGTTTAAGTTGTGATGTATGCTATTTCATTTATATTTGTGTGAAACAATTACTTTTATACATATTTGAATTAGAATATGAATCTAATATGTTTGCTTTATTTTAGTACTGTCAGTTGAACAAAGTTTCTTGTACCTTACATCTAATTACATTTTATTGTATCTTTATTGTGCATGTATTAAGCGTCTATATTATTTGAAGGCCATTTCTATCACCTAATTTTTTGTTATCGAATACATTGGCTCCACTTCTATCATTTATTTTGTCATTGATACATTAGTTTGGTAGTTATTAATCTATTCTATTGATTCTCTCGCACACAATGAATCATTTACAATGGGATAACGAGTCAGATGCCGCACTCGACATAGTGTTGGGTCATCAGTACTACTTGTGGCACTTGCATAGTCCTCATGTACATCAAGGTTGGCACGATGCCCTTGTAGAATTCCATACATTAATTGGGAGGATTGAAATAAACATGGCTGTCTTTAAGGTAAGATGGAAAGTGCTAAAAATTGTTGATGTAGTTCCACACACATTATGGACCAGTCTCGTACTTACCCACTAACAATACATCAACAACATGATCAAGTGGGAAGCTTTCAACCATGCACAACAACCGATAATCATAGATATAGACAAACAACCTAATGTTGTTGGAGCCAATAATGATGATGAAAAGAGTACAACAAATGCATGTCAGTGCCTTTTCTTAAAAATTTTGTACTGAAGATTTCATTTTGTAGTCTCCAAATTTAAGTTGTTTGTGGGTGCTTGAATATTATGTAATATACAAAGTACCTAACTTCATTTGACCTTTTTATATTTGAAATTGTGATGGTACTTATGTGTAATTTATGTTGTATTATGTAACAGAATATTGTGTATTATGAAAAATTTAAGTTATCTATCACCAATTATTTTGTTACTTACCAATTTATACAAAAATGCACAAGTATACATACATACAACAAGGCATATTCCATGCATTCACACAATAGTGGTTGAAGTAATATTTAATTTAAATATACATATAAAAGTAATAATACTCGACTCATATTCATAATAGAAAAACAAAAAATAGAATCTTGTATAAAATTATATATTTGTTGTAAATTTTAATCTTGTGTTACACAATCGGCACAATTTTGTGGTCATTATTTTTAAAACTATTTTGTAAGAATAGGACAAGATAGACATATCCTGACTAGGTTGCTAAACAGAATCAGACTAGATCTTGACTGGTAGGCAAATAGAATCATACTGAATCTTGACTCAATCCTGACCTGAATCAGACTGGGTTGCCAAATAGAATTAGACTGCATCCAGACTACCCTGATCTAGATCTACTGACTAACCCCGACTAATCCAGTCCAGGCTGCATAATCTCAGTCCAAAACCAAACAGGGGCCAAAACGGGGCCATTTTGGGATAACAAACTAAATGCTAAAATAAGCCAACCCGGACCAGATTAGGCTGATGTGGCACAAAACAATGGTCGAGAGTCCAGACTGGGTCGTGAACGAAACATGGGCTTAGGTATTTAGGCTTATGCTTAAGTTCAGGGAGAGCCATGGTCGACTGTATGTGGTGGTGGGGTTTTTCCCATGTAGTACCCCCTATCTCCTTTCACTAGTTCTTCTACACAGGCTAAGCAATGGATCTTGTAGATTTTGGCATTTTACATGTTTGTGTTTATGGCACTATTTGTTTATCTTGTTAGTTTCTTTGTGTGTTTTTCCTTTTCTCATCTATGCGTTTTGGGCATAGCTGTATAGGTGTCCAGGCATTCTAAGGGGACGCGCAGACAACCCAGGTGCCCAGGCAGAGGCTCAGGCATTTCCAAGTGTTTAAATATATTTTTATTTTAATAGAAATATGTAAAATTCTTAAAAAACACAATCCTTACACATAAATATACATGATAAGTATGCAATCAATGTACATAACATAATACTATTATGTAGAATTCAGGCTAAATCAAAACTAACAAGACCTAAACTAGAACTGATTGGCCATAATTTACCCTAAATTTTGCCTAAATCAGGCCTAGTTTTGTATACATGACGTAATCAATCCCAATTTCCATAAATTTTTTCATATATTCACCCAAATGAAACAAAATTGGCCAAATAAGACATAGTCATACATTTTAGAACAATTTCCTTAAATCAGATTTTTTCCCCTATATTAGTCCTAATGTGCCCAATTTGGATTTTATTTGACCAAAATAAAACCTAATTTTGTATATTATGATCCAATCAGACCTAATTTCCCCAAACGTTTTCATATATTGACCTAAAAGATATCTAATTTGGTAATATTGGACCTAATTTCACCATATCAAACAAATTTCCCCAAATTCAAGCTTGTTTTCTCAAAATCAGACCTAATCTGCTCAAATTTGACATAATTTGGCCAAAAAGCAAACCTAATTTGCATAACATGACCAAATCAAACGTAACAAACCCTAAATTTTCCTATATTGATCTATATGAGGCCTTGTATGACCAAATCAGACCTAATTCCCCCAAATTAGACCTAATTTCCCCAAATCAGGCACGTTTTCCCCCAAATCAGATCCTATTTACCCTAAATTGACCTCGTTTGGGATAAATCAGACCCAATTTAATCATAAAATGACTCAATTTGATCAAATCTAGATCTAATTTGTGCTAAATTAGCCTTTAATTGTCTTAATGTGGGCCTCAAAAGGCCTTAGGAAACAACTTAGGTCAATTAGTGGACTAGGCGCCCAGTATGAGGTGCACTTACTTAAGCCTAGGTGTCGCCCAGGCGTCGCCCAGGTGGGCACCTATACAACACATGTTTTGGGTTGCTGATGGACAAGATATCCTCTCATCATCTTAGTTATGGTATCTTTTGGTGGGTGAATACTCTTCCTATAAATGGCTATGTATGGGCGGCATATAGTTTCTATAAGATCAACTATCTGTTTGGTTTCACGTTTAGTAGGAGGATCAACACCAATGTAAGTGCTACCCTTGATAGTGGAAAGATTCCATTTGAAAGTTGCTTGGTCAAGTGCGATGAGGAGGAATTCAATGCAAAAGTGTCTTTTTTGGATCTGATCAAACCTGTCTAATGTTGATGTATTTCTTGTTGCTATGTTAGGACATGAATCTCGTATTTGTAGTTGTCGTTTGGCTTTCAGAATATATTGATTGTGCAAAAAAAAACTCCACTAATGCATTCAATGCCTAATAAAATTACATTGGCCAAGGAATGCCAAAAGCCTATGCAGAGAGCCATCAAGGACAACAAGGAAAAATGCCAAACTCATGTCTAGAATTTTGTTGTCTCATTGAAATGGAAAGGGGTTCAATAATTAATGCTCCATTCAACAAAGAATGAAGAATGGAAAGATGCAATACATAATATGCATGGCTTGACATAGCATCTACAATTAACGGCCATGGTTATTGTCTAGAAAAAGAAAATCAATCACAACCAAGGGAAAAAAATAACATATATATCTTGGATATTGACCTTGTCAATCAATTAGTAAGGAACCACTGTCCATTGTTAAAACACAAATAAGGAAGAAATTGATAATCTATCATAATAAGCCATTAAAACTGCAAAGAATAATAATTTAAGGGCAAGTCAAACAACAAATTACAATCCACAATCATGTGGATTGATCTCTCCATGATTGGGAACCACATCTATAAACTCAAAACAAAGGCAGAATATCTATGGAAAACAATCAACAACAAAAAACCTCTTCCTATCTGACGTGCATGCTCAATTAGTCCACTCACAGGTTGGGTTCTAACTAAATTAATTATACAACATTACATCTTCACATTGCATTTATTTTATGACTTTTCATATCTTTAGAGAATTTTAATACTTTTCATCTAGTCCTATAAATACCAGACAACCACCACCTAATAATGAGTCTGACCCTTTTGGATCCAAGTCCCAAAATAGAATCCACACTACCCCCTTTCATTGTCTTCACCCCAAGTTCTCCATCATCCTAAATCCACCAATCGACTAGGAGTAGCCACCCGCCATATGTCCTCCATTACCTTCCATTGACATTGATTTTAGAAAGAAGGAGAAAAAGAAATAATGAAGAAGAAGAGAGACACTTAGGTCCAAATCTAGCCCTTCCAAAGGCTAAGGAGTGAGATCCACCTCTCTTCCATGGACTATACTATCTATCTCTATTTATTTTTTCTATTTTCATCCTTTAATTTTGTATAATGATGTGCTTTCATCTTTGTTTGGAACCAACAATGTTTGTCCATGGCTATTTATGCATCATCTCGGCTATGTAGCCTGATTTGGATTTATTTATGTACTTTCACTCTTTTCAAGTATTAAGATTTATATTTTAATATATTAATTTCTTCCCTTTTTCCCATTATGATTGCACAGTCAGTTTATCATGAGTTGCCAGTTTGGATATGAGCCCCAAGAGAATGCTCGACCAAGGGTATATTTATTTGGTTCAAGATATACTGTTGTTCATCCTAACACTCCAATTTGTCTTACACCTGAGAGGGAAATCCATGATAGTTTGGGATCTTTGTGTATGATCCACGATATAAGTATTAGACAACTGTTGGGGTTCTACTAGCACTATGCGAAAGTGATACCTTATAGGAGTAGCTACCTCATTGCATGATAGGTTTAGTGTTAGATGCTCCTTGGGGTTTGAAAGGGTTGTGTATGCCATAGGACAAGATACATAAATGAGTCAATTTGTGGTTTACATAGCTAGGATCTCCTTCTCTTGTTTTATTAGAGTTTTCAGAACACTTTTCTTTTCTTTTATTTTACTTGTTACTTTTGTCTTAGTTTATATCAAAAATATTCAAATCCTTATTTTACTTGGCTAACATATCACAATGTTTTAGGTGGCCTAACACCATGTGGTTGTGTTTGACCCTATTTTCCACATGGATCTCATACACTCACCAATATTGGTTTAAAATTGGGTTGCCCATATTAGAACTCAATGCTAGATAAATTTGGTGTTTGGATTTATTTTTATCACTTGATTTTTTCACTTTTGTAATGGACATTTTTTCATATCTGGAATATGGTATCACTAAGATAAATATAAGACAAGAATACAACTAATCATGAGAATATCATGATTAGATAACGTAAACCCTAAAATGGATATAATTAGGGTTAAGATGAGATGTAAGATGATGAGAACCTAATGATAGTACATATGATCTTATCTTAATCAGCGTTTGACCAATAGGTTAGAGTTGATATGAGGAATATGATGATTAGGATATATCTTGGTGAAGGTATGCCATTGCCTCTTACTTGGCTTATTATACAATATTCTTGTGTTATATGGTAGTAAAGACTTGGCATATGGTATTGATTGAAATGATTGTTCTTGTATGATATGTTGCTTGATTTTCCATACTTATTGCTATGAACACATCAAACATAATTTATTATGTTCCATTATATTAAAGAACCAACTCTTTGGTAGTGGTCACATTGTACATATGGAAGCACTAACTCTTTGTTAGTGTGCTTGGACCCAACTCTTTGGTAGTGGTATTATTGTACACATGATCCAACTCTTTGGTAGTGATCATAAAGGCCTTAATTCATTCAACTCCTTGGTAGTGATGCATGGATGATATAATGGAAAATATTCCTAAAAGATATGTGTTCTCTTTTGTTAATAAACATTCTTGTTCAAGTATGCTTTTGTTATATTTGTTTACTCCTACGAAGTTTACTTTTATGTTTTACCAAGATATAATGAGAGGTATATAAAAAGATACTTAGGCATACTCAGTGAATATTCTTGAATATTGTGTTGATGTGTACTACATGTAATCTTTTGTTTAGGTGATGTGGACATAAAATCTTGAAGACCAGGATAGTTGAGAGTTGTGTGGTGAGTTGATGTACAGGTGGATCAGTTGTCTTAAGATCCTGTAGTTTAGTGGTATTACATTTATATGTATAAGTTTGTTGTTCAATATGTAATATCAAATGTTGTAACAATTCATGTTGTAATTAAATGTTGAATAGTGAACATGTATTGTATGATTTTATTATTGTTCATGTACATGTGCTACTGATTGTTCCTTCTGACTCCCTTGATTTTCTTCTTCTTAGCCTAGCATGGGGTGTTTAAATTGGTATTCTCACTGTGGTGAGGCTTCAATTTGGATATCTCACATTAAATTAAGTTTTAGAAAATCTGAGGACATCACAGGTAAAGTTTGGATGGCACATGATATTTATATCATGATAAAGATCCTTATATTTAATGTCCTTTGAGGAATTTAGTTGGCAAGTCAAATAGCTGAATTTTGTCACCTAATTTTAGTATGATGTGGCATGAGTGATGATAGAGCTATGTTTGAAATTTGATGGCAATTGGATATTCCTAGAGGAAGTTGTCTAAGTTTGAAATATTGTGAAATAATGTGTATTATTGATGTATTTTGGACTATGTAGTGGATTATTTAGCCTAAGTTTGGAAATAGGCCTTCGCTCACCCCCTTTTGGTCTTTGAATGAGCTGCATGGCCAAATCCAATCCCTAGATATCTAATTTAGTGACATTTCTCTTTGGCCTGAGTGAGCCATTGATAGGCTCATGTGAGGGACTAACTCAGACCACAAGATTGGAGATTGAGGGTCCTTGGGTTGTCTCCTACCTTTCCGTTAGAGCAAGTTAGTGTGGAAGACACCCCACTACCATCTTGGCTACCACTCGCTCAAATCATTGGATGTAAAGGGGAAATAAGTGGGTGGTTGGACTTGCCTCGTCGAGATGAGAAGCATGAGCCATCATATTTGGTTAGTGGGTGAGAGAACATGGAGAATGAGCCCTCTATTTCCATTTGCTCTCCATCGCAATGAGTAGGTGATAGCTGGGAGAAGGGAGAAAGGACAGAAGGGGCAATTGAGGAATCTAAGGAGGGGAAAATACACCCTATAGTTGGACGAACTTGGAGAGACATCTATCTCGCTTCCAGCTTTCACCACCATGGGAGACAAAGTGAGGTTGATCGAGAAGGCTGTGATGTTCATTGGGGAAGAAGAAGGTGCTCTCAGGGGCAATCAAGAAGAGGAACAACTTTGTGGAGGTGTTTTGAATCTTTCATAATCATCAAATTAGAATGAGGATGAGCAGAGGCCTAATGCCTCTTCTGCTCCACCGCACCAGCAACTACTGACCGGCGAACTTGTCCAGACCACGAGGAGAAGACAAAGACAATGAGCTTCAAGGTCGGTGGTGTGAAGGAGGACTAGGCAGAGCTATTGGTGGTCAAAGGAGCAGACGAGGAGTGCCTAACCCCTGTTGATCCCTCTATAGGGTTCCCCTTGTGGCGGTGCCCTGCGTGGAGAATAAAAGTGACGTCGAACGTGACAGTAAGGGAGATCGTGAGAAATAAGAGAAAGGCTCGAACCCAACCCTGCTTCAAGGACGAACAAGTAACAAACTGGACCGCCTCAAGCAAGAAAATCAACAGAGAACCAAATTGCCCAGGAAGGAGCTACACAAACCCTAGCTCCGCATGGTCGATTCTAATTGGCCCAAGCAGGTAAAATACCCAAAAATGTTTATAACTTGCATAAATCATAGTAAATATCCCAATCATTAGAAAATTGCAAACAAGGTACCTAAATGTTCAAAAAAATGTGTATAATCACATGGAATGCTAATATCTATCTTTTGATGAATAAATCATATTGTTATCATACAAGATGTATTATACTCATTTGATGTATAATAAATACCAAATGATGACTAAAATTATGAGAATGTGCCAAAAACTCCTAAATGGGATGTATAATCCACTTGAAGTCAATTATTATGATGTTGATGCACTAAATATTGAAATTTGCTCTATACGGCTAATTAGGGCTAGTAACCCCAAATAAAATGCAATAAATACATACATGTTCAATAAATGATGAAATTTACAAAACAGCCTCATATCAGTAATTGAAAGATAATATGTAAATTTGAGATCCATTTTGTAAACAAAATTCATGTGATATGAAGATGACCATTAATACATGGATTGTAACCCTAATTTGAGTAACGTATATAAACTAGGGTTAATATGTGCACAAAAAGGATATGGAACCTACTATTCAGATAATGAACCATAACGTGGTAGACATCAGTAAGATAATTCTAAGAAAAGAATGCAAGTAATGATGCACACATCCTAATGACCTAAGAAAAACCCTAAAATGAACATGGCCATGGTGGAGATGATAAGAACCTGATGATAGTATGTGATCTTGTCTTGATCAGGGCTTGACCAAGAGTGATAGTTGAATCCAAGAATATCTGATCATTAGGTTATTTGTGATCAAGGTATGACATTACCTCTTACTTGGCTTATTATACAATGTGCTTGTGGTATATGTGTAGTAAAATACTTGGCATATGATATTGGATGAAATTATTGATCTTGTATTATATGTTGCATGATTTTCCATACTTATTGCTATGAACACATAAAACATAATATATTTGTTCCTTTTTATCCAAGCACTTCAACTCTTTGGTAGTAAAGTGTTGGAATGTAAGTACTTCAACTCTTTGGTAGTAAATTACTTGGAAGTGATCCAACTCTTTGGTAGTGGATCACATTGTGAAATGATCCAACTCTTTAGTAGTAGATCATAAAGGCCTTAATGCATTCAACTCTTAGGTAGTAAATGCATGAATGATATAATGGAAAATGTGCTTAAAATATGTGTTCTCTTTTGTTAATGAACATCTTTGTGGAAGTATATGCTTTTTCTTATATGTCTTTATAACTACCAAGTATTAGCTTTATCTTATTGTCAAGCTTAGTAATGAGAGGTATACAAAAGACACGTAGGCATACTCAGTACAATATTCTTGAATATTGTGCTGACATGTCCCACATGTAATCTTTTGTTTAGGTTGTGGATATATGATCTTGAAGACCTAGATAGTTGTGAGTTGTGTCACAAGCTGATGTAAATGTATACCTATTGTCTTAAGATCCTGTAGTTTAGTGGTAGTACATGTATATGTATAAGTTTATTGTTCAATATGTAATATCAAATGTTGTAACAATTGATGTTGTAATTATATGTTGAACGGTGAACATGTGTTCTATGGTTTTATTATTGTTCATGTACGTGTGCTACTATTGTTTCCTTCTGACTCTCTGGATTTTCTTCTTCTTAGCCTAGTGTGTGGTGTTTAAATTGGGATTCTCACTAAGGTGAGGGTTTCAATTTGGATGTCACACATCAGATTAAGTTTTACAAAATCAGGGGACGTCACATCCACCTCCTTATTTTACTTAGTTAACATTGATCAAAGTTTAAGGTGGCCTAACACCACATCCTTATGTTCAACCGTGTTTGCTACATCAATTTTGTACACTTGCATGTATTGGATGAGTATACGATCCAAAGTTTGGTATTTGGATATATGTTCATCACTCAATTTTGGCCTATCATAGATAAGCTTTGATGTCATGGTACCATGTCTTTTCTTTTACTTTGACTGCAATGTTTGTGACCATGCAATAGGCATTCTATGAGATCATCTAAACTTCAATCATCTTGGATGTCTATCCATGAAGAGAGTGTGGCCAAAGCATCAAGAAATGTGTTGAACTCACAACAAAGAAAGTCAAAATAAATTTTTTTAGAATTTAGAGTGAGAAAGCATAAGAATTATTGGTAAGGTACCAATTTTAGATGATAAATTAGCCAATTGTCTTTTACCTAGGAGATCACAAGAAGAGAATCATCATGGCCAATAAGGAATTGTTCCCCTTGTTGCTTGGCAAGTTAGAGTCCCACGATGCACACTTTGTATTCGACTGTGTTGACTATGGCACTAAACTCGAGTCACCTTTCCACTGGCAATTGTTTCCCTTGTGGATCTTGGAGAGCATTCCAGTCATATCCTTTATGGCTGGAAACTTCATTAGAGAACATTGTCTACAAATCCATATTAAAGGGATAGTGATGTATGGTGAATTAATTGATTGTGACTTATAGAACACGAGAAATTTTCCCAAGTCAAACCACCCACAAGAAGGCATGTCTTATTGTAGTATGGCAATAGGGTAAAACCCAAGAGACAACATGTAAAAGAAGTTTTTATTAAATTTAAGGAATTGAGATCAATGTTTAGAAATAATTTGTTGATTGATTAAGTTAAACTAATTATTAGTAAATTAAAAGGCAGTATATGGGATGATTAAATACAAAATTACACCAGTTCATTGTGAATTTCACCAGCATTGCCTACTTAACCTATTTAAGTATTACAACTTGCTAATATATAGATAATTGGATTAGGGCCATGTGATTTCAGATCCTTTCTTAATAAGATTTACATAAGAATTGGTTTCACCATGGATTCTGTTGGTATGTATGCCCTGAGAGCCAATCATGGGATGATTGGTGGGATACATTATGATTGATGTGATAAACATCAAAGGCAAGCTTCCAATTCTTTCTGGTTCAGTCATATGAGATAGTGATAGAACAGATTGAATGTCTAGAGAATGACAGTACTCAATAACGTATGCTTTCAGGTTGAGGACCTGAATGATGAGATCATACAAATGCTAAGAGTCTGTGCATTCTTGTTATGTCCCTAGTCGGATGTCATTGTGGAAGGTAGAAAGACAGCAATGACACACAAGACTAGATTGTGGTGATGGTTGATGACATAATCTCATTAGTCATGATATGGTGATATCAAACCAAACACATAGGTACTTGTTAGAGAACAAGTGTACCGGACAGACCCACCGTGTATTTGACACATGGAACCATGACATGGTAGTCACAGTCAGTACTTACAGTGATGGTCGTGAGTGTGATTCTTTGACCTGAAATCACTACACTCAACACTTTTCGTTGGGCACACTTTGTCATCATCAAACGTAGTCCTGAAACATGGGTTGTTATAAAGGTGATGATTGGGTGGCTTTGACACGTGGGGCTTTTGAGGGGTGAGTGATCGATATGGGATTTGTCCCTCCTGAGGGAGTTTGATATCCAAGGCCACTTGATGAGTAGGATTGAAATAGGCATGTGCACGCATGTGTGAATCAGTATGTGATATTGATGTCATACATATCTCTTCCAATCTGCTCTGAGATCAAGAAAGTGAATGAACGTTGACAGGATGACTGTTCCATGCCTTGAGTTCATTTGGGATATCAGTGACAAAGGAATTATACATTCACTGTAACACCATTCACGGATTGTAGGATTGAAAGTTGTTCTCCAACTTTCTATTTCACTTGGGTAGCACTGATGTGTGACTAGGCACCGCTCTTTTCTTGCGAAGTCATAAGTGTTATGGACTTTCACTGACAACATGAAAAGGACATGTAGGGTCACGCACATAGGATTTAACCTGGAAGAGGAATTTTGTCCACAAACAATGTTTAGATTGATTGCTAAAGGAGTTTAGTAGTTCAATTAAGCACTCAATAGATTGATAGCTCAAAATCATAGTGTTCAAGGTGTTGGACATATTGATTAGAGTATCAGATTGATTGAAACTGCAATTGACTGTTTCTGCACAATCTGCACTCCCAACCAATCGGCTCATGTGATGAACCGATCGACTGAGCTTAGTGAACCGATCGGCTCAGGTGGTGAGTCGATCGGCTCATGGACAGGGTGAAACGATTGCTTCAAGTGTTGAAACGATCGGTTCAACTGATGCAACCGAGCAAGTAGGGAAAGTAAGTTTGGGGAGAAATTTATTTTCGTTTCACTTGCCCAATTTGATTGGAACAAGGATTGGTATTGGGTACCAATTAGAAACAAAAGAGAAAAAGTCAATCGGGAACTGACCAGGGCCACGAATCGACCGGTTCAGAAGTGAACTGACCGGTTGAGGTGTCCCAACCGATCGGTTGAGGTGTCAACTGACCAACTCAGGTCCCCAACTGACCGTTTCAGAAATGAAACGATCGGTTCATGTCACGCAGTTGGTTGTTTTTGTGGAAAATCTTGAACCCTTCTACTCCTGCTTTAGTCCCGCATTGCCTGGGATAGAGAACCCTGTCCCATGACCCTCCTATATATATAGGGGTATTGGGGGCTTCTCAGACAAAAACTCAGTGCAACTAGTTTCTCTGTAAAGTTGTCATTCTCTCTAGTTTTGGTAACCGAGAGAGCCCGAGCAAGTGATACCCAATAAGGGAGGCACAACAAGGGAAAGACAACTGTAGAAAATGATTGGTGGCAGGAGAGTGTGTCGGCGACTAGTACGCTGATAGGAGGGTGTGACTCCTTCCAATTCCTTGTGGGAAAAGGAGATTGGAGTTCCAGGTGGTCTGTGTGGACTACTTCAGATGCGGGAGATTTCTGCCACTCGGAGGACAGCTGTCAATCCCGACAGTCCCGGTGAGACCAGGAGTCGTCAGTCCCGGTGCGACCAGGAGTTACACAGACATCGTCCAAGACCGGAGGTGAAGACCGCACAAGCCGCGAGGTATCATTGCCGAGCAAGCCTCGGGACAAGGTATGATTCCACAAACCATCCCTTTCCTATTGTATAGACGTTGACGCGTTTCCTTATTCTGGGTTTGGGGAGGAGAAATTTTTTTGTTTCTGCTGCCGTCTCTACCTCCCCTAAGACCCAATAGTGGTATCATAGCCACGTCAACTTCTCTATACTTTAGGATTATTGATATGATAAATTTTGGTTTGTCACCTTTATTTATTGCATACGATGCGAATATAATTGGCTTTATGCATGTCCAATCCTAAATCCACAAATCCCAATATACATATATGATATGTAATATTAATGCACTCGATACGTGTCACCCTTAAACGAGTTTTGTGGTGGATGTATAGCGTGGTTATAGCCAATAAACCCTATCTGTGTATGGTTGTATGTGGTTGCTTGCATCTCGGTCTACGCACCAATCTTCCTTCTCCTATTCCTGATGTAACTCGAAATAATTCGAGATTTCTTTCCTACCTTTGCTCCCCCCGAATGTAACTCGGGGTTTCTCTTTTTACAATGTAAAATAGGATAGATTTTTATTTCCTGTTATGTGGAAGAACGGCGGACATCCTGACGACAGCTGAGACGATCGGTTCAAGGAGTGAACCGATCGGTTGACGTTCGAGACGATCGGTTCAAGGAGTGTGCCGATCGGTTGATGACCGGTTCGAGGAGCGAGACGAGCGGGTGGCGGCCATGATGAGATGCACGACAACTAGGCGAACCGATCGGTTGGAGGAGCCAACCGATAGGTTGGTGGCACCCAGCCGACCGGCCTGATGGCGAGTCGATCAGTCATGTGATGAGTTGTTCAAACCCAGAAAGACAAAGCACAGAGTTCATCTTGTAAAGTTTGCATGTGATGTAGACCTAGATGACCGTGATTCCTCTTGGCTCTAGGAATCACATTAGGATGGCCATAATCATTGCTTTTATCGTTTCGCTTGTTTTCTGTGGGATATAGCATGTATATGATATGTACTATATATTGTGGTGATTGGATATGTATATGTATATAAAAACCAAATCCCTCATTAAATATTAAGTTTTAGATGCCTTCCAAATGCGACACACGTGAAAAGCTTGATCGACCAAGTGTGGGCACGCCCAAGCGTGGTGCACCGTCTATCTCGTGGAAGCGTGAAGGATGAATGTGTGGGTCTGCCCAAGCAGGGTGCATATTCATCGTGTTGGCTTTGGGTTGGACTTTACAAGGTGACCTAGATAGGATCTAGCACCTTGAGGCATGGAGATGCTCATGGCAAGGAGTTGCATGTGACATCTTATCAAGAGTTGCATATGATGCAATTGGCAAGAGTTGCCTACCTGAGAGATCTAAGTTGTGGGTGACAGCCCAAGTTGGTCCATGACTTAGAGGATTTTAGGATCGTGCCCACTAGAAGATTGTACGCTGCAATCTTCTGAATTGATGGTGAGGGCTATCCATTTGAACTAAAATAGTGGGAGAGATAATTAATTAAAGGCCTAATTATATCGTCAACTTTTCAAATCAATCAAATAAGTCAAAAGAGTTTTGGACTACAATTGCATATATTTCCTTTTGTTAAAATAAATGGTTAATCAACAATAATCACTTTATTTGCTATCGGTCTTTGAGACCAACAAATTAAATGGGAATAATTCCACGACTGGTTAGGATGATGAGAAGTGTTCTCAATCAAAGAGCGAAAGCTCTAAGTCCTAGTTATACCAGAACCAGATGAACTCGATCCCACCATATCAATGGTTGAAAGTATGCTTATGGAAGCATACCGAGGAAGACATTGATGAGGAATGCTTGATGTTGTGTTCTCTGAACTATGAGTTGCAGAGACAACATGAGACATATGATGTCTCCAAGACACTGTCCTAGTATGTCATGACAGAAGGAGATCCAGTAAGGTATTCACACACTCAATGTGATTGGGTATGTAGAAAACCTGACTAAGAAGGATTCCCTCTGAGCCAAGAGTTGGCTATTGGTATGATACTGCAAATGTTGTGAGAATCATACAATTCATGATAAGCTACAACATGAACAACTTTGACAAGTGTTGACAGAGTTGTTGGACATGTTGAGGATAGTAGAGGCAAGGATGAAGAAAGACATACCATAATCTTTGATGTGATCAAAGAAAAGGTAAGGGCAAGGACAAGGGAAAAGCAAAGAAGTGTTCTGATGCTAGCCAGCAATCCAAGCTGTCTTCAGCCTCAAGGCACATGGGGAAAGGGTGTATGAGGGAATTGCCCTCTATATCTGGAAGAACAAAAGAAGATGAAGGAGGGGATGGAGATCTCCACCTAAGGTATCTTGAAATGAACTGCTTCTTTATCTGAGGTATATGATACCAAGATATGGATCTATCATATATGATATGCAAGATCCGCAAAGAAGTGATGGCCTTTGTGAAAGGACCAAGAAAGAAGTACCCATCATTGGAGCAAGTGTTGCTACCATAGATAGGAGTATCTTTCAATTTATTTCAGCCTAAAGGGCACAAAATAGAATTGAGAACTGCTATTTCATATATTTCCAATAGATAGAAACACTTTATTTTTGCATATTGTATGACAATGATGGAAATTAATAAAGTTGATGTTTCAATCTTAAAGATATGATCGTTGTGGCAATGCCTTGTTTATCTTGTGATACATGGTATGCATAAGATAAAATGATACCTAAAGTTATTGATAACTCAAACAATCAAATTAGCATCAATCATGAGAAATTCATTTCTAGTTTCCATGTGATGGAAAAATCTAGACTCTTTTGGTTAGAGAACCAGTAAGAGACATGAATCTCTTGTACATGATTAATCAATATTCACTAATGGTAGTGGGAGAATGATTATCCAATTAGGTATAATACATGTGATGTATTTACATACCTATTGGAGTAAATGCTAATACTTCAAAAGGTGTTTAGATAAATACCAATATGAATATCTTGAAGTGTTCAAGAATATCATAGATGAAGTATGAACTTGGTAAAGTGTTAATTCTTGATGATATCAATGAATGAAATACTTATACCAAAATGTTTGAGATCCTTATGAGTGATTATGATAGTGTATCATAGTGAGCTCATGATTAACACATAGTGATGTCTAAATAAAAAGGGATTCATACTCTAAGGAGTTAGAGAATGATTATCAAATAACTAAATTCTTCTTAAATAAAGAATACCCTACACTAATAAAGGACATTAAGAATCACAAAGGTTGTGAGTTATTATATCCTTAACAGACACATCTCGATCATCTATATGATGAGTTGTTCATGAGATGAGTCAACTATCTAGATGAATATGAGGAATCGGATTTTGAGTTATGGTAGATGACCATTACATCCTAAATGACTTCCATGTAAACCATAAGGTATGACCTTGATGGTAGCACTTATTGGGATGAAATCCATAAGTGCGAATAAGTCTTAAGTGTTAAGACACATGGATCACATTTTGAGAAGGATGATGCTTGTTGATTGAAACTTAATGAGTAAGACATTTGGCATATGGATACTAAAACCGCATTCCTATGAGGAATAAAATAAGGATGTGTACGTGACACAACCTATAAGGTTTATGAATCCACTGATGCAAATGAAGTCTATAAGTTACAATGGACTAATCAATATGGTTGATTGAGTATAAGCAACTCAGAATTGGATCTTTACTTTGATGATATAGTCAAAGGGTTTGACTGATATGTCAAAGATAAAGAAGGGATCTGTGATTTAGTGGGACTGTATTCACATTCCACATGTTGATGTGAAATGGAAATGTTCTAGAATGGAAATCCAAAGTGGAAATTATCTTTAAGGAAGATAGAGATGTTTCCTATGTGATAGGAATAGAGATCTATAGAGATAGTTCTTGAAAATCTCTTGACCCGGAAAAGGAAAGCATACATTGGCAATCTGTACTGAAGGGTTCAGTGTGCACAGATTCAGTGGGAGAAAACATGTCCATATTACATGGAGTTAGTATCCTAAGGCCAAGTGTCCAATTCTTATGAAGAATGGGAACACTAAGAATAGATATGGATCTATCATGTATGTAATCATCCCATTATCTTGCATGTATGGACATGGCAAGAATAAAATGCATTCATCATCTTGCATGTAGGACATGAAAATATGATGTGCTCATCCTGATAACTCGTATGTAGGACATGACGAGTGGATGTCTGTCTACTTCCAGTAAGGGTTACTGGAAACCATAAGAACTTGATAAGTACTTGAGAAGTACTAGTTCTATGGAGATAAGGAAGAGTTCGATGTAAAGAATTACATTGATGTGAACTTCCGAAAAAGGACAAAAAATTAATCACAAAATATATATGGGATATATAAAGTGAAAGTTTGTTGATAATTGGAAATGTTCTAATAAAGTCATTTTAAAGGAAATGCCGATTATCCATGTGTTAGAGAACAACAGTGGATACTATATGGATCTGGAAGTTCATGAGATGAACTTGTAGATATTCCGGTCATTGATGAAAAGTATGGAATCCTTAATCATGCAATGTGGCTAAAGGTTAGCAAAGGAATACTGGATCGCATATTAACGACAGCTCCATCTCATACGTATGACGTACATCAAAGAGATGTGAGACATGCAATTAATACTGACTTTGGCAAGGTGTTTCCATAACTCACTATGTTGGCACAAGAGCACAATAACAAGTGGGACATGTTTGAAGATCACTATGAATATGATTCAAGGGTGATTGGCTCGCAGTGCAAGTGGGAGTCTATTGGTATGTATGCCCTAAGAGCCAATCATGGGATGATTGGTGGGATACATTAAGATTGATGTGATAAACATCAAAGGCAAGCTTCCAATTCTTTCTGGTTCAGTCATATGAGATAGTGATAGGACAGATTGAATGTCTAGAGAATGACAATACTCAATAACGTATGCTTTCAGGTTGAGGACCTGAACGATGAGATCATACGGATGCTAAGAGTCTGTACATTCTTGTTATGTCCCTAGTCGGATGTCATTGTGGAAGGTAGATAGACAACAATGACACACAAGACTAGATTGTGGTGTTGGTTGATGACAGAATCTCATTAGTCATGATATGGTGATATCAAACCAAACACATAGGTACTTGTTAGAGAACAAGTGTAACGGACAGACCCACCGTGAGTTTGACACATGGAACCATGACATGGTAGTCACAGTCAGTACTCACAGTGATGGTGGTGAGTGTGAGTCTTTGACCTGAAATCACTACACTCAACATATGTCGTTGGGCACACTTTGACATCATCAAACGCAGTCCTGAAACATGGGTTGTTATAAAGGTGATGATTGGGTGGCTTTGACACATGGGGCTTTTGAGGGGTGAGTGATAGATATGGGATTTGTCCCTCATGAGGGAGTTTGATATCCAAGACCACTTGATGAGTAGGATTGAAATAGGCATGCGCACACATGTGTGAATCAGTATGTGATATTGATGTCATACATATCTCTTCCAATCTGCTCTGAGATCAAGAAAGTGAATGAACGTTGACATGATGATTGTTCCATGCCTCAAGTTCATTCGGGATATCAGTGACAAAGGAATTATACATTCGCTGTAACACCATTTACGGATTGTAGGATTGAAAGTTGTTCTCCAACTTTCTATTTCACTTGGGTAGCACGGATGTGTGACTAGGCACCGCTCTTTGCTTGTGAAGTCATAAGTGTTATGGACTTTCACTGCCAACGTGAAAAGGACCTACAGGTTCACACACATAGGATTTAACCTGGAAGAGGAGTTTTGTCCACAAACAATGTTTAGATTGATTGCTAAAGGAGTTTAGTAGTTCAATTAAACACTCAATTGATTGATAGCTCAAAATCATAGTGTTCAAGGTGTTAGACAGATTGATTAAAGTATCAGATTGATTGAAACTGCAATTGAGTGTTTCTGCACAATCTGCTCTTCCAACCGGTTGGGTCATGTGATGAACCGATCGGCTGAGCTTGGTGAACCGATCGACTCAGGTGGTGAGTCGATCGACTCATGGACAGGGTGAAACGATTGCTTCAAGTGTTGAAAAGATTGGTTCAACTGATGCAACCGATCAAGTAGGGAAAGTAAGTTTGGTGCGAAATTTCTTTTTGTTTCACTTGCCCAATTTGATTGGAACAAGGATTGGTATTGGGTACCAATTAGAAACAAAAGAGAAAAAGTCAATCGAGAACTGACTAGGGCCATGAACCGACCGGTTCAGAAGTGAACCGACCGGTTGAGGTGTCAACTGACCGGCTTAGGTCCCCAACCGACCGTTTCAGAAATGAAACGATCAATTCATGTCACGCAGTTGGTTGTTTTTGTGGAAAATCTCGAACCCTTCTACTCCTGCTTTAGTCCCGCTTTGCCCGGGATAGAGAACCTTGTCCCATGACCCTCCTATATATATAGGGGTATTGGGGGCTTCTCAGACAACAACTCAGTGCAATCAGTTGCTCTGTAAAGTTGTCGTTCTCTCTGGTTTTGGTAACCGAGAGAGCCCGAGCAAGTGCTACCCGATAAGGGAGGCACAACAAGGGAAAGACAACTGCAGAAAAGTGATTGGTGGTAGGAGAGTGTGTCGGAGACTAGTACACTGACAAGAGGGTGCGACTCCTTCCAATTCCTTGTGGGACAAGGAGTTTGGAGTTCCAGGTGGTCCGTGTGGACTACTTCAGAGGCGGGAGATTTTTGCCGCTCAGAGGACAGCTGTCAATCCCGACAGTCCCGGTGAGACCAGGAGTCGTCAGTCCCGGTGTGACCAGGAGCTGCACAGACACCGTCCAAGACCGGAGGTGAAGACCGCGCAAGCCGCGAGGTATTGTCGCCGAGCAAGCCTCGGAACAAGGTATGATTCCACAAACCATCCCTTTCCTATTGTATAGACGTTGACGCGTTTCCTTGTTCTGGGTTTGGGGAGGAGAAATTTTTTTGTTTCCACTGCCTCCCCTAAGACCCAACAAATTCAATGTCTCATTACCAATAGATAATTAATTAATCATTATATAGATCCCATTCCGTGATCTCATCTATGGTTCAATGCACCCAATCAATAATCTATTCCTATATTATGTGATCTATACAGATAGGATTATATTAATCATGTAAATTGATTGATCAAGTCAAAGAACTATCAATAAATGATTTGAAGCAAATTATTATACAAAATGAGACAAGTTTGATAACAACTAAAATGAAATTCGTCAATGGGGCTTCTCCCTATGCTCCAGTTAGGGAACTACTCGCTTATGTCCATGGAAATAGCACATATTCAAGGAAGAGAAGAAAGAGTCAAGTCAGAGAAGCGGAGAAATATGTGACCAGTGGTCTATGAAAATAGATCACCACTTATATGGTAACAAGTCCAACAATCTCAATCAAGAACACAATGTTCCTCTTCTCTTCTCCAGTCCCTACTCTAAAAATGGATCTAAATAAAAAGTAATTAATGATTTTTTTTTACTAAGTTAATTTTCCCTTTTATAGGGATGCCTCTGGTCCCACCAAATCTGACTTTGGATGGGCTAACAATGCATTTCCTTTTCTTGTTGTGTCACTCTAGTCACTCGACTAGGATAACAATGGGCTCATCAAGTTGATCAAATGCTATTAGGATCTTGTTTGGCTTGCACTAAAATGCTAGTAGATTGACTGGTATGGTTGAATCCGTTGACTAACTACTGATGAAGTTTCCAAAGAGGTTTTGGGCTGAGTGACCCACTTGGTGAACCGGATGTCTAGGATTAATTTGGTATGGCATGCTAAAGGTCAGTTGACTGAATCAGTAGGTGAGTCAACCAACTATAATTCCTCAGAGGCTTTTTACATCCTTATTATGAAGGCATCCAACATGTTGACAGACTCAGTAGGTGAGTTTTGTGATTGGAAATGCTTTTCAGAGTTTGAGTCTTTTGTGAGTAAAATGCCCAATCGGTTGATGTACTTGTCATGTGAGTCAAGAAATGCACCACCATGTAAAGGGGATTCTTTTGTTGCAGCCCAATTGGGCGATTGACAATCTAGGTGCCCGAATGGAATTCTAGTCTAGTGCAAGTTACTCACATGGTTGCCAAATATCATATAAAATGGAAGAAGAGGGTAATCACATCCCAAAGGAGAATCATACTTTTAAATTCATAACCTAAAACCTTCAAGGACCCCACAACTTTATTACGGGGTTGAGGTAGATATACAGGGTCGAAAACATGGATGTGGGTATGTTTAGGAAGCATAAGATCTCACTCTTAAGCTAGTTAAGACAATCTAATAGTTGATAAGAGCAAAGAACAAGAACTAGTCTAGAAAAATTTCACAAAGTATAACAAAACAAAGTAAATAAAATGAAACAAAGTCCATCAAATTCTACTAATTAAAGGAAGGAGTTCTTGTCTATGTAACCACAAGTTGGGCAGTCTATGCACCCGATATTGGGCATTGACAACCCTTGAACATCTCATCAAATAGCATACATACCAATATAGTACGTATTATGGTATTTGTTCCAGTGGGGGTCATCCCACCCACTTTCCCACAATGTGACTATAACCCATCAATGATATGAAACCTCTTTCGAGGATGACAAATCAACTCCCTAGAATATTCCAGATACCCTCTCAAGTCTAGAGTATTATGATATACTGGGAACAGATGTGATCTGGACCGAACCTTATAGTGGGCCCGGTCGTGCCCAGGTCTATGGTTCTATACAAATCACCTTAAACCTCCCTCCTTTCAGATTACGATCCAAACCACCTTCTCTTATCTATTTCTACAATGTATCTCTCATTATAGGGAAAAATAGAAGTTCAAGCAAGAAAGAGATCAACTAAACTAGTAATCATAACCATATAGAGAAGATAAAATATAAAACATACTAGATTTGAAATAAGACTACTTGCTTGAGGTAAAAGTACATAAACATGCCCAAAACGGGCTACACATCCAAGAAGGAGCTCAACTAGCCATGTACAAGCATAGTTGGCACCAAACAAAGATGGAACGACATCATTTGTACAGAAACAAAGGAGAACAATAGAAGAAAGGAGAATAAGAGATTTAGACATAGAGGATAGGTGTATCACTCTCCTTAGCCTCTGTATGGGTCGGATCTCATCTTTGGGTCGTCCTCCTTGGTCTTATGAACTCCTTGTCCTCCTTTCTCTTAGATTTAGCCCCAAACAACAACTTGATGGGTGTATGGAGATGGAAGATGGCTGAAAATGGTGGGAAATGGGTGAATGGTGGTGAAATGGTGGTAGATGGAAGCAAACTGAAGGGATGGATATAGGATGAGCACTTCATCCATTTCAGACCTTGGAACTCTCCCATGGGGCTCTAGGAACCAAAAAATATATGGAACCAAAATGTAGAACCAAAAAAATCCCAGAACCCCTCTCTAGGTAGTGAGGGATGGGTATTTATAGGTGACGGTGGAGTGTATGTAATAAGCAGTCATGACACATGTCTCAGTCGATACTCTTGGTCTTGACTCGACCGTTTCGGGTTTGATACGACTGTGTTGGGTGTAGCAGTCAAGACAGATGCCATGGGCAAAATAGGTATCAGATGCAGAGCTTGTAGCGGTCAAGACAGATGTCGCGGTCGAGACAGATGTTGTGCTTGGGATAGATATCTCGGTCGAGATGGTTGTTGGTCCTTGTCCTCGGCCCGATTGTGCTTGGTTGGGCATGGCCGTGCTAGGCGTATCGATCGCGGTGGAGGAGATTTAATAGCGGTTTCTCTGTGTTACGATCAAAACGAGTGGCATAGTTGCGACGAGTGTAGCGATCACGACAATCTTGTTGTCATTGTGGTTGTTGCGGTCATGAAGACCTATAGAGGTCGTGATGAGTGTAGTAGTTACTAACCTTGATCTTGGCCCGACGTGTTGGCGTGGGCCCAGCCCAAGCAGAGTGTTACAGTCAAAACGGTGTAGCGGTCGCGACCCTTGCTCCATAGGGACAAACCCACTGGGGGTCGGGGGGGCTATTACTGGTGGTCGATGGGCCTACGTCGATGAACCTTTTGATTAACAAAAATGCTTTCTGATAAAGGACTGGCCATCAAAAATAGGGTCCAAGATATCAAATGTTTGTTATGTCTTCTTGAGTTTGGTGCACATAACATGACGCTCGTGGGGCAGAATTTGGGAAATTGATGTTTTCTTGAGTTAGGTACCTATAGGTCCCAAAATTGGGTAGTTGAGAAACTCTATCTTTAAAATAATATAAATTACTAAAAGATAAGAAACTAGGTTTTTTAGCATATTAAGGCTATAATCATACAAAACCATAAATAAATACCTAGCATAAATGTCTAAATTTGCATGTTATAAGAGGGGGTCAGCATTCTTCCTGGAGGTGTTCTTGACTTGATTCTTCTTATTGTTCTTGCATAAGAGTGAGAATTTCTATTAAAATACTAAAATTTAGAAGAAAAAAGATATTTAGACTAATTTACGGTAAAAAATGAGGAAATAAGCAATGAAAAGCTAATAAATCTAACTTAAAGCATGAAGTAAAAATGGGATTTATATGCATGCTTAAAATAACCCTAAACTTAAATGTTGTTTGTCCTTGAGTAACAAGGAATAAAATATAGGATGCCAAATAGTACTACCAGCTCGTCATCTTATCTCTGGATATCATTTTTATCCCTGCCACCAAACATCACCAAGCAACCCCATTTTTTGAAACCAAAAAATGAAACTTCCCCTCTTCCTTTCCCTAACTTTGCACCACAATCATGATTCCATGTCAAAACCTACAATTCAATAGATGGAATATGAATGATGCTTTAGATAGTACAACATATTCTTATGTGATTGAACACAAGAATATGTTCTATTGTGGAAGCGTGTTTTGGGGTATTTTTGATACCACTCGTTGGAATGAATGGAGGTAAGTTATGAAGAATTATGAATCTCTCTTGTATTCTGATAGATTTAGAGGGGGTGAACAAGTCTTAGATAAAAACTTATCAAATGTAAAACACAAGGAGGTTAGATTGTAACCTTCATAAAAAGGTAATGAAATGTAAAGCAAGTTATATGGATAGAGATGGAAATCCACAAAAGGCTCACGATTTAGAGTATTTACGTCAAAAGGAGCCAGTCCACTACCTGGTTGTTCCCAACTAGGGTTTATCAATGTGAATTTTATTCGTTTTGTTTAACCAATTTAAAACACAAAAATTCAACTAGTCTCTTTTTTGGTTGAAGACAACCCTCCTTTTTTTAGCTCAAGGAAAACTTGCATCTTTCTCACACGAATTAGCTTCCAATAATTCTTCCCAATAAATTTCTTCCCAAGAAGTAGTTTGAAGCACCCTATGGATTAGATTGCAATTAGCCTCCTCCTTGGTTGCAACTTCTCACACGAAGTAGCTTCCAATAACGCTTTACTAAATCCTTCTTCCCAAGAAGTAGTTGGAAGCAGACTATGGAGTAGATTTGATCAGCCTCCTCCTTGGATGCACCCTTCTTGCAATAAAATAGTGCTAGGAACATTAATGGTGAATAAGATAGGAAGAAGGATTTACAACACTTCAAGATATCCAATATAAATTTCTCTATGATAAAGTGATGATCAATTTCTCCACAAGGATTGGCAAGGCTATATTTTGTGGAATATGACACTACTTTGAGAAATCTCTTAGATCTAAAGATATCATTATAGAATTCTTAGTTTTGAGAAAGAAAGAATGTAAATGGTTTTCTCAAAACGTTTGTCTGTCAATTGTGTGTAGGTGAAATCTATATCCTAAGTGTTCATAAGGCACTCCTATATGTATGAAACGCTTAGGAATGGTTAATATAGGTATTTGAAGTGTTTCGACCAAGATAAATGCTAAAGTAGCTGTTAGGAAGTCAAAAATTGAGTTAAAACATCTAGTTTAAAAAATTTGCAAACTGTCTCTCTATCCAAGAAGAGTTTGACCAAAATAAATTCGGTCAAAGAAGAATTCAAATGAAATAAATTTGGCCTAAGAATAGTTCAACTAAAATTCAGTCTCTTCCCAAAATTTGCAATGACTATTTTTTACATTGGCTCTTTTTCTACAACGACTATTTCTCAGTCCAAGAACAGTTCGACCAAAATTAATTTGGTCCAATAAGAGTTTGACCAAAAAGGACTATATAATTGCGTATCTTAAATTTTAGAAAACATATTAAATGATTTTTCTAATGGAACTTAAATATCCTAAAGACTTGATGTAAGTCTTGAAAAGGGTTTAGGAAGGATAGGGATGATCATCACTTGTTCTTATATCATTTCTAGCAACTTGATGTACAATTGTGTCTAAGTACCTTGATCACTTGAAATACGAAATTCACATTGTAATTAACACAAATGGGAAATATTTTCATTAATTAAATTAGAGTGTGGCATATTCAAAAAGCCAACAGTCTCCCCTTTTTGATGATGACAAAAATCTCCATAAGATAATTTGAAAATACAACAATTTAGATCATCATAAATCTAACAATATCGTCATGGATTTTTTCTCCCTTTGTCATCATCAAAAAGGGATTCATTCTTACCAATGCTACCCCTCAAGGAGACACTCCCTCTCAACAAGATAATCATTTGGGGGAGGGAATATATATTGAATAAGAAATAAAGATGTACCAACTAAAATGAGGATTGACCAAAGAGAAATTGGATACAGTTCATAAAATAGTGTATAGTGTATAAAGTAAAATCAATATTGGATCAAGCAACATTAAACATTTGTGTAGTTACCAATCAAAGGAATGTTAAGTCATCCATGATAAAAATATCCCATTAAGTGCAAATCATTAACATGATACTATAAACCAAAGGTAAGCAATGTTAAGTCCACCATGGTATAGAGATGTCATGAAAGTCACCACTTTCTAAAGAATATCTCAATATCAATATTTGGGATGTTAAGTCCAACATTATATAGAGATTTTCCATAAAAATCAAGTACAAAACAAAAACTGATTTCTCAATATTTTCATGGGCTTTTAAGACCAAAAATGATTAGAGAGTCCATTAAAAATGTAGTAAACAATAGAATATTAAATCAAATATAAGGGATGTTAAGCCCATATTGATATATAGAAGCCAATAAGCACAAAACAAAGTCAACAAAGAATATCTAGACCAAATATAAGGGATATTTTTCCCATATTGATATAGAGAATTTCCATTAATGATATACAAGTGTCTATCAAATAACATTGAGCTCCCCCTCAATCTCATACCCATAAAACAATTAAGCTCAGGCTATGAATTGCACCATTAAGATAGAGATATCCAAAAGATAGAGGTATGTAATAAATTGAATTCTAAGAAACGAATATGGAAGATAGCCTAAGAAACTAACTACCAAGATAATGATTTTAATAAAATGTAGAAGTAAGTTATTATCAATTATAAAAAAAAGCATGAGCATGATCAGGAACATATTCATTAAGCTCGTCATCTTTAAAATATTATGTAAGGAGAAGTTTGAGGGACCCAAACCATGTTGTTGTCCTTTTTATTTCTAAATGGTCAAGAAAATGCATAATGTAAGAATCTCTCACAACCATAACAAGTAAAATGGTTTATAGGAATATAAGAACTAGTTTCTCATTTAACAAAAATAGGACCTTCGTTTTTCTTTCTTTTATCATGTTTGGAAATATTACCAAGTACATGAGTATGAACATGATTTTGAAAATGCAACATATTATTCAACATATTCTACTATTTAAAAAAAATTGCATCATCTTTGGCAAGAATCAAGGAATATCTAGTAATAGAAATTAAGCATTTTCTTGTACCAAAAATGTTTCTTTACAAATATAAATTTTTGCATTGAGCTCATCTTTCATTTGAAGTGTACAATCATAATCAAAATGTGAGAAATAAATCGGTTATGTCTCCATGTTACTAAATTTCTCTAAAAGAGTAGTCACTTGAGTTTGCAAAGAAGTATTATGAGAAACAAGTTCATCTATTGTTTTCTTTTCATTTGCATATAGATCATTTTTCTCATTAAATTCTTCATCAAAGAATCAATAGTATTGGCCAAAGTATATTTTCTTTTCATTATGTTTTTAAACTCTATTTTAATACATTTTCTCATGCACTATCCTCCCCAATGGAGAACATAAGGTTTTATTACATCTAATGATCTTTACTTCATTTGGAGCATGTTTAATTCATGAGGAGCCATTCAGTTCGAGAGTCACACTGATTGATTATCTCCACTTAGTCGTTATATGCAAGACAAATTCCCCCATTCACATATTGCGTACTAGTCATTTTCATTTATGTGTACTTGAGATACACTCATATTCTGTATGAGGAAGTGACTTATAGGGCTACCCATCAGATTGACATGTAGTACCTACAAGTCTCTATATTGATTCAATAATCTACAAAGATGAGGATCAACTTTCTACTTTGTTGGGATAACCCCGCCTTGCTCACCTGGCCTACCCAGTCCCACTTTCTAGTGGGGAATATATTCTATAAGACCAATAATCTTTCTAAAAACATTCAATGCTATTTGTGAGAGCATCCTCCAACAGAGTCAATCTTTCTAAAAACATTCAATGCTATTTGCGAGAGCATCCTCCCACAGATTGTGAGATCCCCGAGCCAACTTCAGGATGTTGTAGTGCCTCCATGGAGGCCAATGATGATGAGATTGGGCTACCTACACCACCTATCTTACGTCACACCATGTTCTTGGTAGCATAGCCCCCTCTAACCCCTTTGTCTTCATTGAGTCTCACGAGCAACTATATCACATCGCCACCCAGACTCACATAAAGAAGGAATAATAGAGGCAGAGCCACCTGCTCAACCATGTGTATCTAAGGCATCATATTGATGACTAGTGGTAGTTGACTAGGGCTAACACAATTACATGCAGGCACACTACACAGATTATAGAGTTGTACAAACTTACTCCCATCCTGCTTCTCAGTATTTGGGGTGACTATATAATGATGCCCCACAACCATTTAATGACCAATATTGGTCTGGTTGTCCGGATGGGTTTCATTCATGATCAAAAATATCCACCCCTAACTGAGAATCAACAACAACACCATCACCAAGAGCCAACCTATTTGTTCAGCACAACAACTAATAACTATACTAGTAAACTTCCCACCACCACCATTCTAAATTTAGGGTTTTCTCAAGGATAAGAAATTTTTTTTATTTCAGGGTCAAGGGGTGGTGTGTTTTATTTCACCCAGATTATATTTGTATTGTGATATTTTGTCTCCGACTATCTTGTGTATCATTCATCTATAGTGTTCATGCACTTTTCAATTTAAATATAATCATATTAGAAATTGCAAGTTAATTGGCCAATATCTAGTTTGCCTAGATTCATTTACACGTTTGCATTGCATTAATTAGCATCATTTCATTATCAACCCCCTTGAATGAAGAAAATCTGTGTGTGATGTAATTTCAAAAACTTTTCAATGCTAGAACCTATCTTGTCACCTAGAATCTTAATTAATATCATTTCCCTAGAAATGATCACAAGTCATATGATATTCTTTGAGATCAAATTCAAGGTATCTTTTAATGATCATCCTCACATCTTATGGAAATATCATTCTCTTAAAAGATACTTGATATGATTCATTTGTTTCTAAGATTGTCCCTATGCTATAAATTCTAACATGTAAGATGCACATTTCAACCTCTTATACACTTCTTCCATCACCTTCTTGCCCTACTGTTTGCCAAAAAAAATCAAAAATTCAAAATTATGCCAAACCTATGTTTGGGTGACAACCACCTCCTCACTCCCTCTTCTTCTTCTATACCCCTCCTATGTAATATAGGCGTACCACAAATAAAGATAAGATGTCAATGTGCATAAGAAAAGAAAAAAATGCAGTCCATGTAATTACATTAATAAAAGGAAATGTCAAGTTGAATAGGTTGTCTTTTGGGTTATGCCACACTCTAATTTCCGTGATGCAAATATTTTCCATTTTTTTACTAACAATGTATATTTATAATTTCAGATGATCAAGGAACTTAGACAAGATTCTAAATTAAGTTGTATTTTAAATATACCTTGTATGAATACAATGTGCACAACTTGCTAGGAATGACGTAAGAATATGTGATGGTCATCCCTATCATATCCTAAACCATTTTCCACACTCAATTTAAGTCTTTAGAAGAGTTAGGTTCCATTAGAAAAATCATTTAATATGTTTTCCAAAATTTAATTTATGCAATTACAAAGTCTTTTTTGGTCTGACCTCAAAAAAAAGTCTTTTTTGGTCAAATTCTTCTTGGACAGAATTTATTTGGTCAAACACTTCTTGGACTGAGAAATAGTCATTGCAGAAAAAGAGCCATTGTAGAATATGTCCATTGCAACTTTGTGAAGAGACTAACTTTTAGTTGAACTCTGCTTGGACTGAATTTATTTCAATTGAACTCTCTTGGACCTAGAGCTAGTCTTTTTTTTGTAATCTAGCCATTCTAAACTCATTTTTTGACATCCTCATGGCTAGTTTAGTATTTACCTTGGGCTAAACACTTTCAACAAGTATATTGACCATTATCAAGTGTCTCCTATATATAGGAGTGCCTTATGAACACTTCAAATATAAATTTTAGACACACACACAATTGAACACATACATTTGAGCATACCATTTACATGCTATCTTTCTCAAAGATCAAAATACTATATTGATATCTTTATATCTAAGCCATATCTTAAACTAGTGTTACTCTCCACCAAATGTAGCCCTGCCTATCGTTGTGGAGAGATTAATCATCACTTGTTCATAGAGATATTTAGATTGAAGTGAAGAGTTGTACATACTTCTTCCTATCTTACCATTATTTTTCCTAGTGCTACTACTTGCAAGTAGGTTGCATCCAAGGACGAAGTTGATCAAATCTATTCCATGCTTCCAAGTACTTATTGGTAAGGAGGTTGTTGAGAAATGATATTGGAAGCTACTTCTAGTGAGAAGTTTGTGACTAAGGAGTAGGCTGATTGTGATGCCTAGAACTCAAGAATAAGAAGAAGAACAATAAGAAGAAGAAGAAGAAGAAGAAGAAAAACTTAATGGGAAAGAAGAAGAAGGTGCATCACGCCACTTGGGATGATCCTTCAAACTTAGAGGCAAGTGATGAAGAAGTATGTCATCATGCATTTGAATGCTTCATAACTGAGCATTAAGAAAATGATGACCATGATGAATCTACAGAGGATAATGATGATAAGGTATATCTCTCAGTTTTTTCCAAAATTGAACTTATCGAACTTGTCCAACTTACTTCGTATCAAAACATCATGATGTGGATGAATGATGCCTTCACTCACATCATGAAGGAGGGAAGTTGTCTAGTGATATCTACCCAAAACTTTCTATGTATGTATTGTTTCTTGAAGTGGTTATGCTTTTTAGCATCACATTTATGCAACCAATATTTGTCAAGACAAGAAGATGGTAGTTAGGTTGGTGCCTGCCAAGGTGTTATCCTGATCAAACAGGTGAAAGGAGCAGGTGAACTAGTAAGTCATGGTGTATTATTTTTGAACGAAGTAAGGAATTCAAGAGTAGGTTCCTAGCAAAGTAGTAACACTCTTAAGGGAAACAATGAAAATGGGAACAAAAAATAACACGCTCAATTGAAACTTAAATCACTAATTCCTTGAGTGTGTTTGGAAATACCCAACAAGAAATTGTCACCCTAGTAAGCTCCATGGCCTTGTGTTGCTTCTTTTCTCGATAGTGACAACAAATTGAATTTTCTAGAATAAGGGGTAATGTGGAAAGGACAAGATGACCTAAGGCTTACATCTTGTAATCACTAACAGGTGTATGAGGGTGTAGAGCCTATGTCTCTCCAATGTGAAGCACAAGGGCCATCTAATTTATGCCCACTTTTGCAATTATTTGCTCACAAGTGTGGAGTCCAGGCATTGGGGCATCACTCAAAATTCATTTGTATCCTCCAAAGATGTTAGGAATTATAGAATCACAATTATCCTGCCTCTCCCTTATGTGTATCCCTTCTATTGTAGAGGGGAAGAATGACTAGCCCCTAGATAGGGCTAGGGTGTACTACATCTCGACAACCTTCTCCTTTTCATTCTGTGAGGGTTCACCATCATAGGATGTTGTTACTTGAACTTCTAGAAGTGTATAATCAGAGCTTCCTCCCCTTCTATAAGGCATCTTGAAGGTGTGCATACTTACGAGTTGAGAGACTCTATGAAGGTGGGTCAAGTGATAGAAAAGTGCATGTCAAGAATGAGGTGGCGGTGTCACTATGGTGCGTGGGTTGGTCAATTAAACAACACATATCCAACAACTTGCATGATGGTGTGACAAAGCATGACATAGATGGTGGGAACTGGATTGTTGAATGGGAGTTGGATGGTCTTTCAAATGAATTGGGAAGAGAAAAGAGTTTCATATTAGAACAACTGCTAATGTTATGGCGACACTTGTTTCCTGACTAGATGATGGTTATCATTGGCTAGACAACAATGGTTTGTTCAATTCATGAGTGAGGCTGACACAAATTGAGAAGTGTGTAGAGGCAGACTATGTGGTTTGAGCAGAAGAAGCACGGTTGTCGCTCGACTAGATGCAGTGCTTGAGAAGGAGGGTGAATCACACTAGGGAATATTGGGATTGATTCATGATGTTGACCCTGTCCCCCAAGAGGTATATATGTTGTTGGTAAGAAGCCAACCACTCAATTGTATATGGTGAGTCACCCAAATAGATGACTTGAACTAGAATCAAATGGATTCTGGTTACCCAACTAAATGGTTGAGGTGATTGACTAGAAAGGGTCAGTGACTCTTAGTGTTCGACCACTAAACTCTAGTCACCTAACTTGGTGTCTAGATTGAGCAGTTGGTTGGGGTGTGGAGACACCCTCCTCAGGTGGGTTGAGCAACTGAGAATCTTGGAGTTGTTGTACATGATGACTTGATGGAGAAATGTAATAATAATATAACCACAACATTAGAAATTTGAGTCACACAACTAGGGAGGATAAGTTTTTCCAATTGAGTTTGTAGATGAATCATAGACTTTCAGTTCCTTAAACTAGGAAGTTGAGTCGGAAAACTAATTTCAACACAGATGTGGATCTATAGACAGATCACTCGACTGGTAAAATCGATTGGCCAACTTTCCTTCGACGGTGCCTTGGTCAAAATTGCTAAACCAGATGGCCATATGGGTGCATCGGTCAACCATTTAGATTGACATACTAACTTTTCTTGAATCTTCTCCTACAACTACAACAGTTAGGAATCTAGAAAATCATTGATTAATTGGTTGATATATGCTAAGATGAATGATTGTGATGGATTAAATACACTATAACTATATACAAATTAGATACTATAAGTATTAAATCAAAACATATCTAAAGATAACCATCCAAATTCCTACTATAAAGACCTTGGTTATTGTTGTTGGCTCGATGCTTATATATTAATTTGGCATGGGGTTTGAGAGGGAAAGTGTCACCACTTCGTGATTATGAGATTTTTAATGTTGTAATACTACTTCAGTCATTGTCCATTTTCCACAAACTCTTTTTTGACCTTGTCGCATAGTGTAAATACTTTGTGTTGATAGATGTACTTAATCACATGTGGGCCATGCCATCTAGACTTCAAATTTCTTGGGAACAATCTCAACCATGAGTTGTAGAGAAACAATTGGTTGCCTACATGTATGTACTTACTCTTCAACTAGCCATCATGCCACTTCTTAGTCTGTTGCTTATAAATATGATCATTCTCATAAACAAATAGATAGAGCTCCTCGAAATCTTACAACTTGGGAAATCACCTCAACTAATGATAGATCAAAGTTAAGCATCTTCATTTCCCATACCACCATGTGTTCCACATCCACAATAAGATGTCATGAATTTGGTTAGATCAAATAGAATCATGTAGTGCCCAATGACATCTAGAATGTAGTCCTATTAGTCCACAATGAATCATTTTAAATTTGTTTTTGAGTCCTTCTTAGTGCTCCCCACTCTCTTCTCGAGAATGACCTTCATTTGTCTATTTAAAATTTATACTTGGTTGCTAGTATGAGGATGGTACAGGGACAGTATGGTGGTAAACCTTGTACTTCTTCATAAGTGATTCAAATTTCTTCTTCAGGAAATGAGAGCTACCATCATAAATCATTGTGTGCGACACCTCAAACTTGGAAAGATAAATCCCTTAACAACTTGATCACAGGTTTAGAATCACTTGAGATTGGTGGGATTTCATCAAAACACTTTGAGACGTTATAAACTTCTACAAGAATATGGGACTAGACACAATAGGTGGGAAATAGGCAAATTAGTACATTCCCATACTCTGAAAATTTCTACCTCCTACCATGAAGTTAAGGGCATTTAATCTCTCTTTGATATTTCACTATTCTTTAACATTGATCACAAGTTAGGATGAAATTATATTCATTGAAGGACATATGTGTATGTCTTATTTGTTCTCATGTGTCCACCTGCTAGGCCCAAGTGGTATTGGTCATGACTAAGGAGACCCTCTTCATTTGTAACACATCTATGGTAGAATCAATCATCACAAGGCTAGAAGAGGTACAATTCCTCCCAATAGTATATTTTCACAGTACGCATAAATTGTTTCTTGGAGTGATGTTTGTATTCATGATGTAAGACCCACACAACAAGATAGTTCATGTAATCAAAAACCCAGGAATGTTGAGGAAATAATCATCATTTGAGTGTCTTCAAGCAAGGGATTGTTGATTGGTGAAACATCACTGTCGGTGGAATTAATGGGTCTCAAGTGATTGGAAACAACGTTCATTCTACCCTTCTTATCCTGGGTCTCAAGTTGAAAATTTTATAGAAGAAAAATCCACTTGATTGATCATGGCTTGGCATCCTTCTTTATCAATAGGCTTGTGCATATAGAATGTATAAGAACACCAAAGATGGTTAGTTGGAGGAGGAGGGAGTTCCTGATCATAAGCATGGATGGATTTGATTAGGAAAGTGAATCCGACTAGGTCTTGTATCCATGGGCTAGTATATCGACTAGTATGGACAATTATACAAACAAAAGTGAAGTATGTGCACCCGATCAAGAGAGGAGGGCACTCAATGATTAAGGAGCTTCAAACATCACAAGAATCTAGATGATGAATTTCACTAGCTCTGGAATCTACTACATGTTAGTGTAAATGATCACATGTGACACCAAAAGATAATATCTGAGTTTATCAAAAACATAAACTATAGTGATCAATTTTTTTTTTAACTATCATAGTTGCATTGTGCTTCATCTGAATTCTTGAAGTCATAAAAATCACACGATGCCTATTGTCAATTTTTTGACCTAAACTAGCCATGCAACGTAGTCATTCACAACACACATGACATTTGGGATTGAGATTCGTTTGGTGCCCAAATAATAGGTGTACAAACAAGAGAAACCATTAGGTTCTTGAAGTTATTCATGCATGACAAGTCAAAAGTGAAAGTGACATCCTTCAATACTATATTGTTAGTAACTTGGCAATCTTTGAGAATTCCAATATGAACCTCCTACAGAAACAAGCACGGACCAAGAAAGCTCTAACTTCCTACACTATAGGTTGTGACGCAAGTTTTTAATAACTTTAATCTTGGCCTTTTCCACCTCACTTTCTCTACTTCTCACTCTATATCAAAAATTATACCTTCTTTGACTATAAGGTGGCATTTCTTCCAGTTTAGTATGAGGCATGCTTCTTTGTATAAAACTAACACAAGTGAAAGATGATTCAGACTAGAATCCATGGGATCTTAAAAAATAGAGAAGCATTACATACAAATTTCCAAGACTATCTCTATCAGACCTACAAGGATGGCTGCCATGCAATAATGAATGGTAGCATGGGCATCGTAGAGTACAAATAGCATTCTTCTTAATGTGTATGTGTTGAATGGAAAAACCAATGTGTTCTTCTATTGGTCATCTAGGTGGTTTAGGATTTGATAAAACCCAAAATACCCATCATGATAGTAGAAGAGCTCATGATGTGCTAGACACTCTAAGACATGATCAATTAAGGGAAGGGGAAAGTGATCCATTATTATGGCTTTATTCAACTTGCAGTGATCAAATCACATTCTCCGCCCTATTACTATGTGAGATGGAATCATCTCATTCTTGTCATTCAATATGACTATGTACCACCCTTCTTAGGGATCACCTGCATGAGACACACACAAGGAGAGTTGAAGATAGGATAGATAATCCTAGAGATAAGTAGTTGTATTACTTCTAACCAGATGAATTCATATTTGTATTCAATAAGCACTCAGGGTCTCTAAATGTCTTGTAGTCCTCCACCATTGGGATCTTGTGCATGCATATAGCCTGATTGACACCAGTGAAGTCTACCATCTTGTACCACAACATTAACTTTTTTTCTATCACCAATCTATCTTCCTATTCTTGTGTAACATTAGAGTTTATAATCCCTAGACATACTTGAAACTCATTAATGAAAAGATATTCAAGTCCTTCAGGAAAATGCTTCATTTCATCGGACCAGTGTCATCTCTTCAATGATATAAATGTCCTTAAGATATTAAAATCAGAATCATATTTTTCTTAATAAGTATCCAAATATATATGACATTGTTCACTTTGTGGGTCATCAAAATCTCAACTTTTTGTGCAAGTTAAGGCCACCTGCAAGGGATCTTTAAATGTCTCACTATCTTTCTTGAGTTGGGATAACTTACAATGTAGTGAAGTACAAAGACTTCTTCATAAATATTAGGTCTCTTTAGGCTATAAAACACACACAAAACTCCAGTGTCTTCTTCCCTAACATCAAAAGAAGTATTCTGGCTTCTACATCCATCAAGGCTCAAGCTATGGCTACAAAGGGATGACCAAAGATGAGAGGATATCTAAGATCCTTCTTTATTTTTATGACCTTGACCACATGGTACAAAGGAACCATTTCTAACCTTGACCACACATTCAATTATCTTCATCTACATTGCAATAGATATGGGAAGTATGTTGTAAAGAATAGTCTTTGGCATAAGTTGAACGAAGTAATGGGAATACTTGATCCTAGATATTCTAGTCCTTTCCTAATGTATTGTTCCATATGTAGCAACCTATCTAATGAATGTATATTCATCCATTTTTAAATGAATTTTTCTTAATCTTTTCATAGGAATTTATTTCTCTTTTGATAATTTTATAGAAATAATTGAAAATTTTTCACTCCTTAACCATAATGTAAATTCTGAACATTTCCAAACATATTTTTGTAGGTTCTACCTTAACTTATATTAGGTAATAAGAACTTGATTCATATTTCTGGAATTCAAGAACCTAAGGATTTAAGAGCAATGTTATGGTCATATCATTACACAAGAATATCGGCTCATACTTTAAGACAATCATTTCATCTATGTGGAACACTACACCATAGAGACTAGATCACCATATCACCCCTTAGCTCCAACCTTCCACAATGGCTATTTTGCAGCCTAAATAGGAATCTTATATCCTCAAAGGCTTGGCTTAGTTATCCAACAAAGAGTTCCATGAGCCAATCAGTTGGCTTGGATTTATTCGCCACCAAGTCTCTTCAAGAGTGGGTCACCACCTTGCCCTAGTTTTTCTTTCCTTGGCTTGTGTGCGCTTAGATTCAAACTGAGCATCCCATGCTCCAAACAATCAACTCAAGTTTCTTCAAGACCATGTTATACTCAAACAATGTCACCACCCCTTTGACTAGGTTTTTGACCGCTTCCCTTGACCGATGCTCCAGCAAATGCTAATCAGGTGGTTCAGTGTGTGAACCAATTGGCTCACACTTGACAATCAACCTTCTTCAGCAACCGCCAGCTACTCCTTTCTCCCCCTATTTTTAGGGTTTCCACCCCTCCTTCCCCTATAAAATTGGGGGGGACTGCATAAGAAAGGGGATCCAATCTTTTGTACTTGAAATTTTATTTGAGCACTTGTTATTTCAATTCTTACATATGTACTTCCTTGTTCTTCAATAAAAAATACTTTTGATCTCAAGATTTCTAGTTCTTCTTTCCTTCTGTTTTTAGACTTCTTATTGGGACAAGGATCTAAGAACGACGACCATTGATAGTCAGTAGCTAGAGTCCTTCTTGGATTCTTTCTCTTCTAGTACATGGTTTCCCTTCTTCCTTCCTTTGCTCATTCTTTAGTCATCATGGATCGATAATAGTTCATACATTGGGGTGTGGGGGTAGCCTTATAGCCATAATGTAAATTAGATTGAATTCTATATGGTATTATTTGTAATATGTCTTTCTATTTGGATCTTTTCTTTTCAAAATGATTTGATCTCTTGTTTCATCGTAGGTTACTCTTGGGTGATGATGACGCAGACCCTAAGACTCGAAAAAAACAAACAAATGCACACGGACCTAGATCAGACCTCAGAAGGATCCTTTATTGGGATGTTTGGGCAATTGTCTGTAAACACCAGGACCAATGGGTTTACATTGAGATTGACTTTTGTAAAGTGTTTGCAAATGTTTTACATACCTTCTAATGATTGTTTTGTCTATGTAGATTCATTGATCTAGTTTCACATAGGATATGGTGGTTAAACCATAACCCTGATATATTTTATCATCAATTCATTCTCTTTTATCAATCGCTTGTTTCTCAATTGCTCTTAACCTTTCCTTTATTATTTTACCCATAACTCTCTTCTCTTGTTCTTAGCATAAGTCTGTCTTTAATTATTCTTCTCCTTAGAATAATTATTTCATTCCTTGTTTTAGTGCAATCAACCATCAACCAACAGATTTTACTTTCCTGTTTAATAATTGTCCAAAGAATTGGGTTTAAAAGAAACAATATTAAAAACATCACCTTGTGGGATCGACCTTCTATAAACTAATAAATTAACCTTAACCAATTTTTTAGCTATTAATAAGAGGTTAAACTCTAGGACTAATAACCCTAGTGAATTGGTGTGTTGAACGATGCATATCAATTTTGGCACCATTGTCGGGGACAACATTTCATTTTTTAGAACCCCAAAAACCTTTGAATAAAACTTTTTTTCTTTTTTTGTCCTTCTGAGTCAAATTCCAGAAGTGATACTCCTCCTTCAAACTTTTCATTCCGACAATCCATTTTTTTCTGCAATCATTACTATCTACTCATATAAGTTTGCATGTGACGCTCACTATATGTTGATTTTGTGCTGCCAAAGTAGAAAGTACTTTCATCATTTAAATCCAGAAAACCATTTTAGGATGGACGAGGAGGTAGTAACCCATAGAATTGAGTAGGTGTGATGTCCCCAGATTTTCTAAAACTTAATCTGATGCGTGATGTCCAAATTGAAACCCTCACCTCAGTGAGAATCCCAATTTAAACACCCACACTAGGTTAAGAAGACAAAAATCAAAGGAAGTCAAAAGGAAACAATCAGTAGCACATGTGCATGAACAATAATAAAACCATCCAACACATGTTCACCATTCAACATATAATTACAATATGAATTGTTACAACATTTGATATTACATATTAAATAGCAAACTCTACATATTACATCTACTACCACTAAATAACATGATCTTAAGACAACAGGTCCACATGTACATCAGCTCTCCACACAACTCTCAACTATCTTGGTTCTTCAAGGACACACGTCCACCACCTAAACAAAAGATTACATGCGGTACACGTCAGCACAATTTTCAAGAATATTGTACTGAGTACGCCTACATGTCGTTTATTTACCTCTTATCATATCTTGGAAATAAGATAAAACTAATACTTGGCAGTATTAAACATATATAAGAAAAAACATATACTTGCACAAAAAAAAATTTTTGGTCGGTCAAAAATGCGTGTTACTATTAATACCAAAACTTTGGGCACTGAGTACCCCATTACAACAAAAAGAGCTAATAAAGCTCAGTAAGGATCAAAATCCCCACGCAAGAGGAACAAAACAAAGATGTCAGATACCCCTCGCAGGGGGTAAACTGGAGATCACAAGATAAAGGCATGGAAAAATACCTATTAAGTTACACAAACTAAAGACCAACCATTCATGCCAGGAGGAAGATGATTCGACCTGCAATTGCATTCAATCTGCCCACCCACAAATAGCAACGCAAATCAAGCCTTAGCTACCTCTAGCTTTCCTGCCTGGGTCTAGCTTTATGGAACCATAGGTCTTTTATGACGTTTACAATCTTAGGATTCTATATGGATTGAACACCCAAGAAAGAAGCCAAGGTCAACTCTGGAAGAACTGAAATACGACTCATTAGACAGGTAGAAACCTAAGCAATCTTGTAGCAAGGACCAATAGCAAAGAAGATCAAGTTCAACCTTTTAATGCTATGCACATTACCAACTATCTTATACATCCACCCACAAAGTGTGATAATACGCACAGAAGTATAGATCTCCATCAATCGCCTTCCCTAACAAATGTCCCTGATGATGTCCTGCGAAGGGTTTAACACCATCTCAACTAGTTGGAGCAGCTCCTGGATGCCCAGAGGAAAAACATCAAACACCTGGAGGTGCACGCAACACAGGAGAGCCAAAGAAGGAGAAGAAAACTGCCCCCCTTGACCCATGTCGTGCAGTGCCATATGGCCAAAGGCCATCCGCCAGTAGAGCAGAAGGGACAGATGCGAGGGCCCAACCACCTCCACCCTGAACCGGAGCAGAGAATGAGGTAGACGATTAAGGAACCCAACCATCACCTCCAGCTGAGCCGCCTAGAGTTGAAGTGATCATCATTCACCAGTCAGCCGAATCCGAAGCCATGGTTAGAAACCAAGTCAAAGAAGCAGAGACCTGTCTCCAGTGCTACCGAGCAAACTCGGAGTCGAGGCAGACCCTAACGCTAGAGGAAGGAGAGCCACCAACTACCACCAGCCATCAAAGTCGCCGAGGAGACTGAAGGCGAGGACGAGGGTCCATAATCAACCTGGTAGGACCAGGTCTTACTTTAAAGACGAGGAAGAGATACGAGAGAAGGGGAAAACCCGCTATCTCTGACACCGACGCGGAACAGCAGCAAGATGGGACCAGGAGGGAGAGCTATTTCCATCTGCCTTACTTGGGTAAGATGGAAGTCGACCAGTCGACGTCGCAATCCACGAACCCCGATCTCGCTCGTCGCAGTGCTCTGTGAATCCTACCCGATCTACAGAGGAGAACCCCGATGACTCCGCCTCCTTGCTTCACTCCATCTAGATCTGCCCCACCCTTCGCTAGAGATGCTCCCGTGGTCTTTTAGGGCCAAGGGGAGGAAAGATGCCTGGGACGCTTCCTTCCCCCAGCGGCGGCCGCTAGGAGGGAACTAGGAGAGAAGGGGGGAGTGGGAGCCCTAGGAGCCAATACCATGCACAAAGATATTTATTACCAAAAGAGAACACATATTTTAAGTACATTTTCCATTATATATCCATGCATTTACCACCTGAGGGAATAATGCATTATCTCAACTACCAAAGAGTATGATATGTAAGGCCTTATGATCTACTACCAAAGAGTTAGATCATTGTACAATGTGATCTGCTACCAAAGATAATGATCACTTTCCAGCACTATGCTACCAAAGAGAATTAGTGCTTTCATATAATGGAACAAATATATTATGTTTGATGTGTTCATAGCAATAAGTATGGAAAATCATGCAACATATCATACAAGAACAATCATTTCATCCAATATCATAATTTTAGTGTATCATTTGATATTTATTATCCATAATATGAGCATTTTACATATTACATGATATCCTATTATTAGTGCACCAAAATCTTAATATTATCATTCTACCGTGTTCTACTCATTTTTTTAGAATTTAGATATATTATTTGTATTTTTCTAATGCTCGAGCTAATTATTATGACTTATACAAAATCTAAGCATTTCTAGTATATTTACCTTTTTTGGCCAGTGGAACGTTGCCACATGTCACTTTGAGGGCGCTGCTCTTCTCTTCCCGTTGGGACCCAGTCCGGATCTTGAGTTGGATCCAAGGATCCAAGGATCTACTAGCCCAATTGGCCCTTTCTTTCTCTCACTTTCACTGCATACGCGAGCCGAGGTCAGCCGCTCACGTGCCCCTGTCCTTAGTGTACGATGCCGCAAGACTTGTCCTGGTTTGGAATTGATGTGAACAACTTCGAAGTTGGTTCCTACTCCCCGTCGTCATCTCGGGCTCGCCACTGGTGCTTCCCGCTTCCTCCTCCAAGTTATCTCTGACGCCTCTGCTATACAGTAGATGGAAAGAGGCGCAAGGCCTTTCCTCCATGGATCTCATATCTAACGCTTCCATAAGATTTGTACTTCCTTTACGAACTCGTTTGTTCACTTGATTTGTAGTGAAGATGCTCCAAAACCCTCCTCGAGATCAGTGTTCATCTCCGGCCAACTGGGTTCGGCTGGTGAGCAGAACCACCGTAAGGGTGCACTAAGGTAGCGCAAATCATCTCCTCTAACATTGCACTTTATTTTCCCTCTCTTATATTCCTCCAGTCTCCTCACTAACTCCTTCAACTTCCAGCTACCACCTGCTCGCTGCGGTGGAGAGAAGGTGGAAAAGGATGGCTCGTTCTCCCAGTACACGTCTCCAAAAGACTGTCTTAATGGGTCTAACTCCTCGTAATGAGTAGATGATTCCGACCCACTTGTTAGTTCTCACCCACACCCCACGATCTGGTGAGTGGTCACTATGAAGGCCAAAATAACAACTGCTCTCGCCCAACGTGCTCTAACTGCAAGGTAGAAGACAAGCAGACTATTCTTGATCTCACATCTAACGGTTAAAAGCCAACATTCACTTAAACCAATCTGTGGCTTTTCTTCCTTCAGGTCGACCACCACTAGATCATAGATCTAGGGCCATGATTCGGGCTTGTGATTTAGACCCAAATCCCAGGAGCGTGTAACATCATATTAAACCCAACTTAGGTCTATAAATCCTCAATAATGCACATTATTTCTCAATTTTAAACCTTAATAACTCCCTCTAGGATCCTTCGATTGCCACCAAATTTTAACCATAGCTTTAATACAACTAGAGATACATTCTACTCAATTTTGGTGACAAAAATCATATATTTGACTTGTCAACTAAATTCCTCAAAAGACATAAAATATAGGTATCTTAATCATTATATAAATATCAATCACCATCCAAATCATACCAAAGAACTTGTAACTCACAAGATAACTCAACATGCATGAATTCGATTATGTCATTGGACATTTAGGGATTCCAAAAGTCCACTCCATCACAGTAGGCACTCACTTCTCAAAGGAGTCCATGATGGATGAGGGTGCATTTCAAGTGGCTTATTTGCATGCAACCTATCTATGCGAACAAGAGGCCTAAGAAGCCGCACAATAGGAAGCCGAATGACAAAACCAATTAAAGGACTTCTCAGTCCCCAAAACCACTTATGCACAACACTCTATTGTGCCTCCTGACATCACTACCCCTCACTTCAAGATCCAAACCAATTGTATTCTATGCTTTAGGCTAACCTTTTTTTGGTAATAAGGGTGAAAGCTATCAGGACCACCTCCAGTGATCTTCTGATCTATGCTCCTTACATAAGATTCCAAGAAGTTCTAGGGATGACATTTGACTTAGATTGTTAAAATAATCTCTTTCTGGCCAAGCCATCAACTGGTATAATGCCTTTGAGGGAGGAGAATGTGTCACTACTTGGCAGGCACTACAATCCATGTTTTTGTAAAAATATTACCCTCCTTCCCTCACTTATGAAATTAGGGGACATATCAATCTATTTTCTATGGCCTAGGGTGAGACCTTAGGAGAAGCTTGGGAGAGATTTAAAAGACCTTTTCTACAATTTCCCCCACCATGAAATCCCCCAAGACCTACTCATCAAAATGTTCAACCGCGATGTTGACAATGACACCAAGACCTATCTTGATTCCACATCTAGAAGAAATTTTATGTTTCAAAACCTTGATCGTGTTTGGGAGGTTGTAAAGCATAGCTCTAAAACTCAAGCACAAAGAGGAACCAATGGGGTCCTCAAGGTAGCTAGAGCTGAAGAGAATTCTAACATTAAAGATATTGCCTAAAGTATTAAGCTACATGTTTTGAAACATGATCTCCTAGAGTTTTCCTTGAATGCCTATGAGGGGAGAGGGAAACCTCAACAAGTCAAGGATGTAGACTCTATCTGTGGTATTTCTAGTGGTATGATCACACTACCCAACAATGTCAACTCCATCACAATATTTCTATGAAACTAGAGGTTAGACAACAAATGGAGGACCTCAACACCATTCACTACATACGTGGTCAAGTCTATTATAACCCAAACCAGACTAGAAACCACCTTGGGTTCTAATATGGAAACCCATAAGGAGCAAGTTATTTCAAACAAAGACCACCTCATCCACAAGCCAACAATGAGAATCATCCACCACCAGGCTTTTCATACAACAATAATCACAGGAGTTTTAGAAATCAAGAGAATTATAGGGGTAATTTCCAAAACCATGGACCCTATGAAGGGAAACAATATCAAAATATGAACCAACTGCCACCTCAAATGCAACAAAATTCCACCACCCCCTCTGGTGATGAAAGGAAAGCTCCCTCAGAGCATATCATCCTTTCATAGAATCCCACCATGAGGCAATTGATGCTTAGTCGGACCATCTTATAGCTAGCCAGAAGCCTATTGTCGACACATTTGTCGGAAAACCATAAAACAACCCCAAGCATCCTGAACAACTTAAGGTTGTCTCCACTCATTTAGGAAGTATCATGCTCACCCCCTCCTTTAGAGAAAGCCCATGTTGTACTGTTAGATTTTGAGGATGATGACAATGTGGTTGTTGAAACCCAACCTTCACAAGACTCCACCATCCCTATTCCTGAAGCTCCACGAGTGGAGGATGATGAGCCTTAAACCCCTATCTTAAAGACTCTTCCACCATAGCAAACTCGCCTAAATAAAACTATGCTTGATACCTATTTCATGAAGTTTAGGGAGGCCCTAAAATGGTTATATGTGGACATTCCCTTCTTGAATGCTCTTGCTGACATGCCTGTCTGGTCCAAGTACATGAAAATACTTTTGACTAGGAAGTATGATATAGAAGAGTATGAGATGGTAAAACTTTCTAGGACCACCTCAGATATCATTTAAATAAAAATGTTAAAAAATACAAAGATCTTGGTTCCTTCAGGATTGGGTGCTATTTAGGTGGCAATGCTTGATGAAAAGGTCTTGCTGTCTTAGGTAATAGTATTTTGATCATGGCTTGTAGTCTTTTTAGGAGATTAGTTTTGTTTACATGCTTCCCGCCATCATGACCATCATGTTGATAGAGGCATCTATGAAGAAACCTATGGGTATTATTGAAGATATACCTATAAGGGGTGGGGAAGATGCCTATGTTCCATATGAATTCGTGATCATGGACTTCAAGGAAGTCTATGTTACCCTCTAATTTTTAGCCTTCCCTTCTTGTCCACTAGATGAGCCTTGATTGATGTTGAGAATGGAACCATTCTTTTGCAATTAGGAAGATATACCCTAGAATTTTAGGTGTTTGAAAGCATGAGAGGCCATGGCCTACATGAGGAGGTCCATCTCCTTGATTGTGTTGACAAGCTTTCCTAATTGAGGAAAGAATGGGAGTTGCATGAAAATTCCCTCCACACTGCCCTAAAGGCCCCTACTGAATGTGACTTTGAAGATGAGCAATTGGATAAATGTAGGTCTCATCTAGACAATTTTGAAGAGGTTTTTTATGCTGAATTCGAAGTTCTTAAGATGGTCTCTATTCAAGAAGAGAAATTTGAACCCCCAAAGGCCCCAAAAATGAAACCCTTTCTGGAAGGACTTAAATATGTCTTTCTTGATGAACAACAAATATGCCTTATTATCATTACTTTTGACCTAACTTTTAAATAGGAAGATAAGATCATGACTAAGCTAAGAGAAAGGAGAGATGCTCTGGGTATAAAATGACTGAATTGACAGGGATCAATCAAGCCATATGCATGCATAAATTCCCTATGATAGATGAGTACAAACCATCCAGAGACCTTCAAAAGAAATTAAATCCAAACATGAAAGAAGTTGTCTGATTGGAGGTTATCAAACTTTTAATTGCAGGAATCATCTACCCCTTCTCTGACTCCCCTTGGGTCAGCCCTATCCAAGTGGTCCTCAAGAAAGGGAGAACCTCTACTGTAAAGAATGACAAGAATGAGCTCATCCCCACCACTACTATTACAAGATGGAGGATGTGTATTGACTATAGGAAACTGACTGAGGCCACTAGGAAAGATCATTTCCCTCTTCCCTTTCTGGATAATGTACCAGAGTGTCTTGCCCATCAATCATACTTTTGCTATGTGGATGGTTATTCTGGTTTCTATCAGATCCCCATTCATCCTAAAGATCACAAAAAGACAACTTTTGTTACAACCCCAATTTTTGGGTTCATTTGGTGAGAAATGTAATTTTGCATATTAAAAATATTTGAACAAAGAATGATATAATTTGTTTTGAATACAAGGATTTCGTTTACAATAGCCTTGATGATTGTTTTGTGGGCTTTATTGGATATTGAGCCCAATAAAAAGAAAACAAATTCAATTAGTAAATGAATAATTGAATATTTGAGAAAAGAAAAATGAGGAAACCTCTAGAAGGAAAATACAAAGAGGGATTTCGTGCCACTTGGGTTCCTTGGGTTCCAAGGAGTCCAAAGTTGCATAAAGAGTGCAATAAGAAAAGAAAAGATCAATTAAGTATTTCTTTGAAAATAATGATAAAATATTGGAAATAAGTGGAAAGAGGTATAATTGGGTTATCCTTGGTGGAATTCGTATCCCAAGAATTACTAATGATAAAAGGAATACCAATGAGGAAAATAAAAGAGAAATAAAGAGAAATCCTCAAAAAGAGATATTTTAATAAGAAATAAAAAGATAATATGAAATAATGCATATTGATGCATCTAGAAGGATAATGAGTATTCCTTAAAAAGGAATTTCGAATTATTTGAGTTTCTTGGGATCTAAAGAGTCCCAATGAAGAAAGAGGAAAGAGAAAATACCAAAATTGCAAAATAAGAGGATAATATGATACATTATTAATGGTTTTTTGTAGCTTTGTTAAAGAAGAGGTATTTTCTACTTAAGGAAAACATAATTTCGTGATTATGGATTAAAAAGGCAAGTCTAAGGAGAGTAAGGGAGAGGATTTTCGTACTCTTAAATATCCAAGTAGTAAAGAATATCAAAAGATAATTGAGAGAGAGAAAATGTGTTTCTTAATGAAGGGATATAATTCCTAATAGGAAAAGGCTTTGTTCCTTCGTGGGCAAGCATGCTGGGGCATGGCTACCCTCCTCTATAAAAGGATAGATCCCTTGGACGAGCCCAAGTAGATCCCATGCATCTCTCTCTCCTCTTAGTCTTCTTCTTCGTGAAAACCCTAGCCGTGAAGGGTGAACAACCCTGGGGCAAACGAGGGGCCAATGATGGGTTAGGAAGGAAGCATGTTGCTCCCACGATGCCATACAACCACTCTGTAGTTGTTCCTACACCTATCCAGGTGAAACAACAGCTGCACGGCTGCAAGAGAGGTTGGCGCCATGGCTGAAGGTCGCGAGCTTGCCAAGCCTGAACCAGCCACACAAGTTGCAAGATGGGTGGTGCCCTAGGTGCGGCAGACAAGGGCGAAGCTAGGGAGGCCATCGGTGGCGGTTCTCAAGCCCTAGAGGGAGAGGGGCAGACCCCCGAAGTACAGTTGGGTGGCGCACAAACAGTGTTTGCGTAAGGTTGAAGATTACAGGGCATTTGACTGTTTTGCCCCTCCATGCTAGATAAGCGTCAGCCACTTAACCGAGGGTATTCTGGACCTTTCAAAATGTTTCCAAAGAAAGCAACGTTGCATGTATTTCGTGACGTGGCACAATCTAATTGGCCAAGTAAGTGAATCCTTGCGAATTTCATAACTAAAGATTGGTAGCTCGGATTAGTATGAATAAAATATGAAAATTGATCAGGAGAACGAGAGGAATCCAATAAAAATGATATTAAAGATTGATTCCGTTCCTAATTGCAAAATTACAATAAGTTGATGAAAAGTGCATTAAAGTTAAGTTAAAACTATATTTGTGATTAAAGGTTGTATGCTTAATGGGTTAATTAAAGTATCAATAACATGTTGAATGATAATGTTAGATTCGAACCTGATCTAGATGTGAAATTGCATGATTTAGGGTTTTTACCCCATATGACAATTTAGAAACCCTAATATAGGGTAAAAGAGGATAAGATCATATTTAATTTGAAAAATGTGAAAATATGTTGTTAAATGATGGTTCTAAGTTATTTGAATATAAAAGTCCTTAATTCTGGATAAATAACCTAAATGTAGTAACTAGGGTTTTCTCATGAATAAAAAGTAGAATTAATGGCAAATTGAGTTCATATGAGAATTAGACCCTAATAAATTTTGAATTGATGATCAAGGTGTATAATGAACTTGGCATAGATTAAAAGGATAAAAATAGTATCTTTAATGTAAAAGAGGCTTAATGAACTTGATTAATGGTTAATGCTGCCTTTAATCCAAAATAGGGTTATATGTTGTTAAGATAACCTTAATATTGAAGAATAGATGAGATGATTAGGGTTTATGAGTAATGGTATAAAACTAGGGTTTAGAATAATGAAAGATGAAGTGAAACCCTAATTTCCAAGGAAACCCTAAAATTGGAATAGAAATCCTAAGGAATATGATGATGTTAGATAAATATTAATAAAAGGAAATTGGTTTATTTATTTCAGGATTCTGTGCATAATTGGTTTCTTGATTGAGATTTCTATGTTTTGGTATATCTGTCTCAAATCTGCAATCAGAGGTATGTGGTTACGCATATGAATAATCGCTTTAGTTTCACGGCAATTTCCGAATGTTTTATCGGTTGCTTGAAATTAACTGTTGGATGCCTTTTATTTCATGCAACTATAAAGTGACTATGATTATCACTATGAATATATATATATATATAAGTGGCTTAGATCCAAATCCACCTTTGTGGCTTGTAAAGGCTAAAAAGGGGGTAACCTAGAGTAAGGTCTAGGTTATCGTGGGTTAGAAATTGGGCTACCAACTGTAGTGCCATGAGACCCTTTAGCATGCCATGAGTTAAAGAGTGGGCTACTTACGGGTAGTGCCATGTGACTCAACCCTAGAAACTAGTTCACCTATAGGTGGGACCATGAGGGGTTTAATGGGGATCTACTATAAGGAAAGTAGCATCCACGTCCACTGCAGGGACAGTGCAGAGGATAGGGAATGCATGGATCGTGCAGTTATATTTAAAACGTAAACTTGTTTGTTAAATGGTAATTGGCTGCAATACATTGTTAGGAATAATTGCACGATTATTGTTTCCCCCACATACCAACTTTTCCTGACCGACATTTTGTTTGTCGGCGTTTTAGGTACAAGCCAAAAGGACAAACAGTAAATCGGCATATTGTGAAATACATGAAGTAAAATACAAGGAGGATTAGTTAGAGTAGAATCCATGAGTGGATAGAAGTTTAGCGATCCAAGTTTTCAAAAAGGTATGCAAAAGTTTATTTTTCTTACAGCTTTCCAGTTTAGTCTGTTCAAATTTAATAATTGTTCTTGGTTAAATGACGAACCTTTGATCCGAAAGTTATGGATGCGACTTCGACCTCTCGGTCTCCCTTAATTGGGGGTTATCGGGAGGTGGGGTCATAACATTTGGTATAAAAGCGTAGGTTCCTCACTTAACCATTAATAATTATTAAATTTACAAACTCCATAGAACCCAAGGGAGTTATTAGAGGATTTTCTAAAAGATGGAGGTGTCTAGAAAAGGATCACGACCGGGGGCTGGCAATATTTTCCTCCACACCGCTAGTCGGAATATGAGCACTCCCGGATCTGTGTGACTGCCTGGCCAAAGTGTTATGGTATGAATCGAAATAAGATACCTTTAGGACTCTCTCATCTTGTTCATCCCTTCTCAACTCAAATTCTGTTAAGGACCTTAAGGATTAGGTTTTTCTCTCTTTTCCTCACCCTTTTTGAGGTATGGGTAAGGTTGATAAGGATTATGGGATCCTCCACTAAATTAATAAAAAGCATGTAAATAAGATGTCATGGACATAAGCTTAATAGAGTAAGCGTAAAAGAATAGATACATGCTTAGGTCGTATGACTCGAGTTGTCATTGCCCTCAGGAGAGGCCTGAGGATAGACCTCCTTATTAGGAGGATGAGTAGAGAGAGTTAGTCTTGGAGGTAGAGACCTCCATTATAAGTAGAGACCTAGCACATCCTCTGAGGATGATGTTAACCCTAACCATAAGTGAAGGTTAGAGAGAGAGATGGCATGATGAGTTAGACCAGGTGTTTGGATGGACATACCTTGGATGACGTATGAGCCATGAGATGTTGGATGACCTAGTACCTTTGGCGACCCAACCCTGGGAAGGGTCGTGCATGTTAGAGTGAAGGATAGCTCCTTCATTGATGAGGTTAGAGAAGAACCTATGGAAACCCTATGAGCTTATATGAGCATGGCATGATATGCAGCCAGAATGTGTTAGTAGTGCGAGCAGTAGGTTGAAACCCTGGCCAGTATGCATGATGGATAGCTTATGAGAGCTATGGATCACCTTGAGCAAATGTTACAAGCTTCACCCATGTAGAGGTATGTTGGTGAGTTTGATCCCTCATGGAGAGAGGACCTCGAATAGTAAGGTTGGATGTGGAGTTATCTCTAAGAGAGAGAGCAGGAACCAAGCAAGAAGGTTAGAAGCCTAAACACTGACATATGAGGAATAGTGGGGAGTCGAGGATGATGCGACCTAAGTGGATGATAGTGGTTGCCTCATGCATGATCCCTGGAGGCTGATGATATCTTGGTCTCCTTTAGAGGAACCAAACCCTAGAGAGAGGATGATGCTTTTGGAACTTATGTACCTATGGTATAGGTGTTTACCTACTGAGATGAGATAAAGAGTGCCTTGGACCCTGAGGAGGTTTAGTAATAGGTTGTGAGGCCTTATACCTTGTTGGTTGTCCTAGAGGGGGACTCAACTCTGAAGTGTTTCTTGAGTCAAAGGATGACAGGAGGTGCGTGACATACATGGGACATGTCTGGTTCATGGTTAAGTGGTTGGGCATGCAGTTGGATACCCAAAAGTGAACCTAGGGTTCCTAGGCCTAAGAGGGGAAGTGGGGTACCTAATGCTCATGGTGAGAGTTGAGTTTATATAGATGCGAGGATGGTACTTCTTATGTTGAGAGGAAAGGAAAACCCTTAAGTTTAAAGGTATGATTGATGAACCCCTCACCGTCGAGTTGATGACATGGGAAGGCATGATCGTGATCCAATGTCAAGGAAAGAGAACAAGTATGACCTAACATGGTTTAGTAGGTGATCTGCTTGTGCCTTAGTAGATTGCTAGGGTTAAGCATGTGTATGTAAACCCTATACCTAAGGGCATTTGTGACCTTGTTGTCAAGGAGTAGTTTCCTTCCATCCTGGGAGAGGGACCCTTTTGTAGGGTGTATACCAGTTTTGTTGGTAACCTAAAGAGGTCTCATAGGATTTTGAGAACCTAAGTGAAAAGTACATGGTATGAGAATGAACCTGTAGACCCATAGATATCCATCTCTATGTGCATGTGGATGTGTTACCATGGAGGTAACTGGTATGGGGCCTGACCAAGGTAGGAAGGTCACCATGACCCCTATGAAAGGATAAAAGTCAGCCCTTGGATGTAGAAAGAGAGATGATGAAGGCTTGGGTAAGGTTCTAAGTTGGACATGTACTATAATAGAATCCTCAGTCTATCCTAGGGTCAGGTAGGGATAAGATCGATGGAAGTAGGAGTTTCCTAATTCCCTTGTTGCACATGACCATAGGGTCGGGAGGTAACAACTATCATTGTCTGAGGGCCATGGGTTAGGAGATTGATCACCTTCATGAACTCATGGGACCCAAAGGGCAGACGAGTAGGGAACTCTCTATATGCATAAGGGAAGAGGGATGACCCCAAAAGTGTCGGCACCCTATAGACCTAGAGGGGATGACCAAGGGATGTGTGTAAACCTCATTAGTTTCAAGACTAGTTTTCCATGGAAGTAACCTTGATATTGAGATGATTGTGATGAAGTGACATATGTGGCACGTTTCAACTTAGATTTAAAGGTGTACTGGCAAGGTGGGATGTACCATCTCTACTCATAGAACAGGAAGTACTTTGTATTTGGACTGCAACCAAATGCTTATTTCCTCTTGTTATGGGAGTGAGAGATAGGACAGTACACATGTTATACACCAAGGATAAAAGATGATGTGAGTTGGAACGTTGCTATGAGGTATGAGGATAGAGAGGATAACATACCCTGGTAGAGTGAACGATACACTAATGGTTTACCAACACTAAGAGATATGAGGTAGTCATCTCTTGAGAATGTTTTATCATGAGCGATGTGGAACTTACAAGTTATACCAGGTTAAGTTTGATCACCATGATGATGAAATCATAGAGTGTTCTTAATGAAGATAGACTTAGAGTTTGAGACAAGATGATAAGTGGCATACAGGAAGGTGTATGTCTTCAACATTACCTAATACCTAAGGATGTGAAGTGGTGAAGGATGCCCTAGTTGAGATATATCTGCCTAGTCTGGCGAAGGGCTAGAAGAGGTTGTTAGGCTAACCCTAAGTTTGAAAAGAGGTAACTTTGACTAACACTCATATGTAACAAGATCTGTTGAATCAGTTAATGGTTGTTTGGTTAGCCAGTCTAGCCCTTGATGCAATGAAAGAATGGTGGTAGAACCTCAGATGCACTTCTTTGGAAAAGAAGGTGATGAAACCCTGACTAGAATGGTTTAGGGTTTTTGGAGGTATTGATCTTGAGGAATAATGACATACATGAGATCATGATTTTAAGATTACCATACACCGTACTACGAAGATTATAAGTGACAGTAGTACTTTAGATGCCTAAGATAAAGTTGCATGTGGTATATGGTCATGCAAGTCAAGGGAGAAGGACGAACACCAGTTACCCAGTGCATTGATATAAAGGATAAAGAGTCCTCAAAAGAGAAAGGGAGTTCATCACTATGGATGTTGTAAGTTTCCCCTGGACCAAGGAAGGTCAAGATGCAATATGGTTTATGGTAGATCGTCTTACCCAGATAACATGAGAAAGAGAGAGTTCTGTCAAGGGACAAATCTGGTTGAATTACCCATGTGAGAGATGGTTCAACTACACCACGATGCGAGTTCAAAGGTTCCCTTCCAAAAGGTGGAAGTAGGTACATGAAGAACTCGATGTTAGTACAGTTTATCACCCCTGACTAACGGTTAGTTTGATCCAGACTATAGGGTCTAATGAGAGCATATGTGCTCATTCAGGGTGATATCTAGAGACAGTTCTTGTCCTATGAAAGATGTGATGATGACCACCATAGCCAGTATCGGGATTTAAAGAAGCTCTGTAAGGGAGGTTGTGTCGGTCACCACTTCAGTAAGGTGATGTTGGTGAAAGGACCACATGATGGTTAGAAAAGGACCAAAGTGCGTGTAGATGAAGTCACTTTGATCATGCAATGGCTGAAAGGAGCTTAGAGATGACGAGAGTCATGAGCTGATGCAAAGTAGACTGACATGCGGTTCACTGTGGAAGAATATGTGATATGAAAATCCTACCCCTCTAAGTTATAGCTAAGAGAGTCCATGATGCATGGGTTCTTTTGACATGGTTTGGTGGAGAAGGTTAAGTTTGATCTTACCCCTCAGGATAAAGTAATGAGTGATGAGTTCCATGTGTCCAATTTAGAGCACTATGTGAGGTACCCCAACCATGTGCTGAGCAATAAACCTAGTGAGCCCCAAGGGAGGCTGAAATGGCCTGAGTCACCTATGTAATTTATAGACACCAGGTTGAAGGAACTCAGAGAAAAGAATATGTGATGATAAAGGTTCTTTGGAAGCGCCATGAGTATGGTAAAGCCACATAGGGGCCAACGATGGAAATGGAAAACTCTTATCCTGAGTTGTTTGTTTGCTTGATAGAATTTTGAGGACAAAATTCCTATAAGAGGGGAAGGATGTTACAACCCCAATTTTTGGGTTCATTTGGTGACAAATGTAATTTCTCATAGTAAATATATTTGAACAAAGAATGATATAATTTGTTTTGAATACATGTATTTTGTTTACAATAGCCTTGATGATTGTTTTGTGGGCTTTATTGGCTATTGGGCCCAATAAAAAGAGAAAAAAATTCAATTAGTAAATGAATAATTGAATATTTAAGAAAAGAAAAATGAGGAAACCTCTAGAAGGCAAATCCAAAGAGGGATTGCATGCCTCTTGGGTTCCTTGGGTGCAAGGAGTCCAAAGTTTCATAAAGAGTGCAATAAGAAAAGAAAAGATCAATTAAGTATTTCTTTGAAAATAATGATAAAATATTGGAAATAAGTGGAAAAAGGTATAATTGGGTTATCCTTGGTGGAATTTCGTATCCCAATGATTACTAATGATAAAAGGAATACCAATGAGGAAAATAAAATAGAAATAAAGAGAAATCCTCAAAAAGAGATTTTAATACGAAATACATAAGATAATATGAAATAATGCATATTGATGCATCTAGAAGGATAATGAGTATTCCTTAAAAAGGAATGTCGAATTATTTGAGTTTATTGGGATCCAAGGAGTCCCAATGAAGAAAGAGGAAAGAGAAAATACCAAAATTTCAAAATAAGAGGATAATATGATACATTATTAATGGTTTTTTATAGCTTTGTCAAAGAAGAGGTATTTTCTACTTAAGGAAAACAAAATTTCATGATTAATGGATTAAAAAGGCAAGTCTAAGGAGAGTAAGGGAGAGGATTTTCGTACTCTTAAATATCCAAGTAGTAAAGAATATCAAAAGATAATAGAGAGAGAGAAAATTTGTTTCTTACTGAAGGGATATAATTCCTAATAGGAAACGCTTTGTTTCTTCGTGGGCAAGCATGTTGGGGCATGGCCACCCTCATCTATAAAAGGATAGACCCCTTGGACGAGCCCAAGTAGATCCCATGCATCTCTCTCCTCTAAGTCTTCTTCTTCATGAAAACCCTAGCCGTGAAGGGTGGAACAACCCTGGGGAAAATGAGGGGCCAAGGACGGGTTAGGAAGGAAGCATGCTGCTCCCACGATGGCATACAACCGCTCCGTAGTTGTTCCTACACCTAGCCAGGAGCAGCAACAGCTACACGACTGCAAGAGAGGCTGGCGCCATGGCTGAAGGTCACGAGCTTGCCAAGCCTGAACCAGCCACACAAGTTGCAAGATGGGCGGCGCCCTAGGTGCGGCAGATAAGGGCGAAGCTAGGGAGGCCATCGGCGGCGGTCCTCAAGCCCTATAGGGAGAGGGGCAGACCCCCGAAGTACAGCTGGGTGGCGCGTAAACAATGTTTGCATAAGCTTGAAGACGACGGGGTGCCATTTGACTGTTTTACCCCTCCATGCTACACAAGCATCGGCCACTTAACCGAGGGTATTCTGGACCTTTCGAAATGTTTCCAAAGAAAGCAATGTTGCATGTATTGCGTGATGTGGTGCAATGTGATTGGCCAAGTAAGTGAATCCTTGTGAATTTCATATCTAAAGATTGGTAGCTCGGATTAGTACGAATAAAATATGAAAATTGATCAGGAGAACAAGAGAAATCAAATAAAAATGATATTAAAGATTGATTCCGTTCATAATGTCAAAAGTACAACACGTTGATGAAAAGTGCATTAAAGTTAAGTTAAAAACTCTATTTGTGATTAAAGGTTGTATGCTTAATGGGTTAATTAAAGTATCAATAACTTGTTGAATGATAATGTTAGATTCGAACATGATCTAGATGTGAAATTGCATGATTTAGGGTGTTTACCCCATATGAGAATTTAGAAACCCTAATATAGGGTAAAAGAGGATAAGATCATATATAATTTGAAAATTGTGAAAATATGTTGTTAAATGATGGTTCTAAGTTATTTGAATATAAAATTCCTTAATTATGTATAAATACCCTAAATGTAGTAATTAGGGTTTTCTCATGAATAAAAAGTAGAATTAATGGAAAATCGAGTTCATATGAGAATTAGACCCTAATGAACTTTGAATTGATGATCAAGGCGTATAATGATCTTGTCGTAGATTAAAAGGATGAAAATAGTATCTTTAATGTAAAAGAGGCTTAATGAACTTGATTAATGGTTAATGGTGCCTTTAATCCAAAATAGGGTTATATGTTGTTAAGATAACCTTAATATTGAAGAATATACGAGATGATTAGGGTTTATGAGTAATGGTATAAAACTAGGGTTTAGAATAATGAAAGATGAAGTGAAATCCTAATTTCCAAGGAAACTCTAAAATTGGAATAGAAATCCTAAGGAATATAATGATGTTGGATAAATATTAATAAAAGGAAATTGGTATATTTATTTCAGGATTCTGTGCATAATTGGTTGCTTGATTGGGATTTCTCTATTCTGGTTAATATGTCTCAAATCTACAATCAGAGGTATGTGGTTACGCTTATGAATAATCGCTTTAGTTTCACAAAGATTTTTGAATGTTTTATCGGTTGCTTGAAATTAACTGTTGGATGGCTTTTATTTCATGCAACTATAAAGTGACTATGATTATCACTATGAATATATATATAAATGGCTTCGATCTGAATCCACTTTTGTGGCTTGTAAAGGCTAAAAAGGGGGTAACCTAGAGTAAGGTCTAGGTTATCGTGTGTTAGAAATTGGGCTACCAAGTGTAGTTCCATGAGACCCTTTAGCATGCAATGAGTTAAGGAGTGGGCTACTTACGGGTAGTGCCATGTGACTCAATCCTAGAAACTGGTTCACCTATAGGTGGGACCATGAGGGGTTTAATGGCGATCTACTATAAGGAAAGTAGCATCCATGTCCACTATAGGGACAGCACAGAGGATAGGGAATGCATGGATCGCGCAGTTATATTTAAAATGTAAACTTGTTTGTTAAATGGTAATTGGCTGCAATACATTGTTTTGAATAATTGCACGATTATTGTGTCCCCCACATACCAGCTTCGGCTGACCGACGTTTTGTTTGTCAGCATTTTAGGTACAAGCCAAAAGGACAAATAGTAAATCATCATATTGTGAAATACATGAAGTAAATTACAAGGAGGATTAGTTAGAGTAGAATCCATGAGTGGATAGAAGTTTAGAGATCCAAGTTTTCAAAAAGGTATGCCAAAGTTTATTTTTCTTATAGCTTTCCAGTTTAGTCTATTAAAATTTAATAATTGTTCTTGGTTAAATTCCGAACCTTTGATCTCGAAGTTATGGATGTGGCTTCGACCTCTCGGTCTCCCTTAATTGGGGGTTATCGGGAGGTGGGGTCGTAACAACTTTCATTTTCCCATTTGGAACATATACTTTTTAGGAGGATGTCCTTTGGATTGTGCAATGCCTCAACCACCGTCCAACGATTCATGTATGTTATTTTTTTTGGTTAGTTGAAATTATTACAGAGGTGTTTATGGATGACTTCTCTATTTATGTAGTTTGTTTTGACTCTTGTCTTAGACATATATCTCTTGTTCTGGAAAAGGATGAATAAGAACACTTGGTTTTAAATTGGGTAAAATGTCACTTCACAATGATAGAAGGTATTGTTATAGGACATAGAGTTAGCAACTGAGGCATATAGGTGGATAGAGATAAGATTGAGGCAATTACCAAACTGCCCCCTCCCTCTTCTATCAGGGACATTTGTGCCTTCCTTGGGCAGATTGGATTTTATTGGTGATTTATTCATGATTTTTGAAAACTCGCCAAGCTATTACCAAACCCCTACATAAGGATGCCCCTTCAATTTTGGCAAAGCTTGCATGACCATTTTTTCCCTAAAGGATGTTCTTACTTCTACACCCATCATTCGTGCACCTGATTGGTCCTTGCCTTTGAAATCATATGTGGTGCTAGTGATTTTTCTCTTGGTGCTATTCTTGGAACAAGAGTTGATAAGAAACACCATGCCAGTTACTATGCGTCCATGAATTTAGATGATGCACATTGGAACTACACCACTACCGAGAGGGAAATGATAGACATTTTCTATACCTTTGACAAGTTCTTCTCATATTTCATTGGGTCCAATGTTATTTGTTATAAGGCCACACTTCCATTACATACCTTATGACCAAAGAGGATGCCAAACCACATCTTCTTCATTGGATCCTTGTATTTTAGTATTTTGATTTAAAAAACTTGATAAGAAAGGATGTAACAATGTTGTGACAGACCATCTTACCCGCTTGAGCTTATGTGATAATGATGGAATCCACATTAACGACTCTCTATCCGATGATAAATTACTTAAGGACTAATCCCAATACCCTTGGTTGATCCACTATGTTAATTATCTTTATGTAGATGTCCTACAACCTAATTACAAGGGACATACCAAGGCAAAACATTTACATGATGTCAAGCACTATTATTGGGATGAACCATATCTCTTTAGACTACGTGTAGATGGTCTCTATCACAGGTGTGTTACTGAGGTAGAGGCTTACGACATACTTGAACAATTTCACCCAAGTCCCTCTAGAGGGCATATGAGTTCCTAGAAAATAGCCAAACAGGTTCTCCAATCTCATTTCTTTTGGACCACCTTATTTCTAGAGATTCATACAAATTTGTCTTAGCCTGTGATCAATGTCAGAGGTCTAGGAACATTTATAAGAGAGATCAAATGCCCATGACCTCTGGACAAAAGATAGATTTTTTGATGTGTGGGGGTGGATTATATGAGACCTTTTCTGTTATAATCTCAGTTTCACTTGTATTTTATAAATTGAAATTCTATTATTTTAGTAAAAGAGACATGTTGGAAATTTGTGTACTTTGCATTTAAAAAGAATGATTTTCCTTGTAAATTTCCCTTGGATGATTGATTTCATGATTTCTATTGTATTATAAATCCAATAGTGGATAAAAGGAAAAAGAAAGAGAAGAAAATCACATAATAAGAAAAAAGCCAAGGAAAGTCGATAATAACTATGTGTACTTGAGAGAATTGTGAAGAACTGTCTAGAATGTGGTATGGGTGACCACTAAAGGTTAGATCTAGGCTTTACATAGATTCTAATAGAAAAGGTTAGAAAAATAAATGATATAGAAAAGATAAGAAAGACAAAAGGATTGAGTTAATGCATAAAATGTGCCTTATAAAGATAATAGTTTCATATTAAGAAAAGAATATTTTCTCTTCACGGGTTAAGGGAATTACAAAACCTAAGGTACATGTTGTAAGCCCTAACCTCAACCCAAAACCTTAATCCTGGGGTATGAGCAAAGTAGGAGGAAAATAATAGTGCCACCATAACTAACAGTAAGAAGTGGATAGAGAAAGAGAGCACCCAATAAATTGGGGTACCTTAGTGTGACGTCCCCGAATTTTCTAAAACTTAATATAATGTGTGACATCCAAATTGAAACCCTCACCTCAGTGAGAATCCCAATTTAAACACCCCACACTAGGCTAAGAAAGAGAAAACCAGAGGAAGTCAAAAGGAAACAATCAGTAGCACATGCACATGAACAATAATAAAACCATACAACACATTTTCACCATTCAGCATATAATTACAACATGAATTGTTACAACATTTGATATTACACATTGAACAACAAATTTATACATATACATGTACTACCACTAAACTATATGATCTTAAGACAACAGGTCCACCTGTACATCAGCTCGCCACACAACTCTCAACTATCCTGGATCTTCAAGAGCATAACCACAACCTAAACAAAAGATTACATGTGGTACACGTCAGCACAATATTCAAGAATATTGTACAAAGTATGCCTACATATCTTGTATATACCTCTCATCATATCTTGGCAATAAGATAAAACTAATACTTGGCAATAACATAAGAATATAAGACAAGTGTACTTGAACAATAATGTTTATTCACAAAAGAGAACACATGTCTTTTAGGCATATTTTCCATTATATCATCCATGCATTTACTACTTGAGAGTTGAATGCATTAAGGCCTTTATGATCTACTAACAAAGAGTTGGATCATTTCACAATGTGATCTACTACCAAAGAGTTGGATCACTTCTGAGTACTTTACTACCAAAGAGTTGAAGTACTTCTTTTCCAGCACTTTACTACCAAAGAGTTGAAGTGCTTGGATATAATGGAATATATATATTATGTGTCATGTGTTGATAACAATAAGTATGGAAAATCAAGAAACATATCATACAAGATCAATCCTTTCAATCAATACCATATGCCAAGTTTGTACTACCATATAATGCAAGCATATTGTATAATAAGCCAAGAAAGAGGTAATGGTGTACCTTGATCACACATATACTAATCACATATTCCTCATGTCATATATTTCTTTGTTAAACTTGATTAAGACAAGATCATATAATATCATTAAATTCTCATCATCATACATCTCATCTTAACCCTAATCATGTTCATTAGGGTTTCACTTAGTCATTGGGATATTCTCATTAGGATATGTACATTATTACTTGTCTTATCATCTTGTTATCTGGGATTGATGTTACTGATGTCGTTTTCCAAATTATGGTTCATCATCTGAATCATTAGCTTCCATGTCATTTTGTGCACACGTTAACCTTAGGTTACATCATTAACCTTTACTAGGGTCTTAAAACATGTATTAGAGGTCAACTTTATATAAAATGGATTTTGTGTGTAAAATTGATCTGATATTTACAAATTATCTTCCGATTACTGATATGAGAGCTTTTTGTGAATTTCATCATTTATTGAGCATGTATGTATTTATTGCATTTTATTAGGGTTATAAGCCCTAATTAGCCATAAGAAGCAAATTACATGATTTCATGCATTAACATCATAAATACTTGCCTTAAGTGGATTACACATAGCATTTAGGAGTTACTGGCACATACTTATAATTTTAGGTCATCATTTACTATCTATTATACATGAAATAAGCATTATACATATTACATGATGTCACTAACATTTAAGCATAAAAAGTCTGATATTAAGGTTCCATCTTTTTCTACTCATTTTTTTGAGAATAATGGTACCTTTTTTGTATTTTTTTAATAATCGAGCTATTTCTATGATTTATTAAAGATATACATATATATTGAGCTATTTACCTCCATTGGTCAATAGGGATCAGGAAAATGTACCCTAGGGCTGCGGCTCGTTCTTCTTCTGGTTGGGACTCGATCTGAATCATGGGTTGGATCCACAGATCTGTGGGTCCGCTAACTCGGGTCGCTCAGCTTCCCTTTTTTCCCGTTCTCGCGAGCCTCGTGATCCCCTGTTTCCTCTATGAAACAAGGCACTGCCGCAAGGGGAGAGCTCCGGTGAGCAAGGGCTCAGGCTCGAGTGCTCCTCGTCAGCACTTCACGCCGCAATCATGATCAACGTCCAGCAACCTCCCTCCACGGCTACTCAGAAGCACAACTATGGCCTCTGGTTCTCCAGTTAGGTGGGAGCACCGCCGCCACCTTTGGCTGCGGCGGAGCAAAGGGGAAAATCACCTCTGTACCTCCTCGTGTCGATTTGAAGACTCCATTTGCTTCAAAGGCATACTACAAACTCATCCAAGACCTCGATCTGCGGCGGTCTGCACTCCATAGGCACTACCGACTTCATCTTCTTCCTTGGTGTGGGTGAGCTCGACGCCTGATATAGCTATCATCGGGGTCCTCTTTTCCATGAGGGATCTTATCCTCAGACCCATTCTTCCTTTCCCCCCTCTTATCTTCCTTCGAACTACCGTCTGCCTCCATATCCTCATCCCAGCCATCACCTGCTCCGTGAGGTGGAGAGCCAGGACAGGGAAGGGGGTGATGCTCCCAGCACCAATCACGAGAATACTACTGTGAGGGGTCAGGGTATTAGTCGGGATGAGCCAAGATCAACAGTTCACTCTAACTCCCCTCTCACACCACGATCTTGGAGAGTAGTGGTGGGGGAAACCCACGGCCTCAGTTGGTTCTCAGCTGGATCTAACTGCAAGGTTAGAGAAGACTCAGAGGCCTTTGATCTTGCATCCAAGGGCCATGAGCCGACACTCACTTAATTCGATCCATGTCCTCTCCTTCAGAGTGCCTGAGACCACAGGGTCAGGGATCCAACGGCCAGAAAAGGTTCATGGATCCTTAACTAACCCAAGGTGTGTGACATTTCATCTAAATCAGAACTTAGGTCTTTCAATCATCAATTTGTACATTATTTCATGACATTCAACTTTTAATAACTCCCTCTAGGGACATCCAAATGCCACCAAATTTTAAACATAGATTCCTTACTTCTCGAGCTAGCTTCTTCTCAAATTTGGTGACAAAACTCATCTATTTGATCATCTGATTAAGTACCTAAAAAGTCATGAACTTAGGGATCTTAATCATAATATCAACATCAATCAACAATCCAACTTTACCAAAAAGCTTAGAACTTTCAAAATATCTCAACATACATGAAATTACTTATGTCCTTCCAAATTTAAGGTTCCAAAAGTCCACTTCATCACATCCTACATGCCTTAAAAGATATTTCGTCCTTGAAATTAAGCCAAAAGTCCTATCTATCACATCATATACAACTTAAAGAAATTTTGTCCTCAAAATTAAGCAAAAACCACATACTTCAAGGACAAACCAATAAGGTCTCAAACCACATGTACAAATCCACTTTATATGCAACATATCCACCACCAAAAGCTTCAAAACTATCCATATCTCTCTAGGAGATTCCAAGAGAAACTAGGGTTTACCACCCCTCTTCATATAAGGCCAAAACTAGGGTTTAGGAACTTTGATCATCTTATGACATATTTCATATTTTAGGATTTTCATCCTCATTATAGTCGAGCATCAATATTCCAACATTACATTTTTTTATGCCAACATCATTACATAGTGCAAAATTTTCATATTATATTCATCATATTTATTCAACACTATCATTAACACCACTTGACATATATCATTAGTATGATCTCATTTCACTTTAGTATTTTGCTACAAACTCTATTACTGACTTCATCACTAGGTTCACTAACCTCATATTGTCATCAATATCATGTATATGGTTAACCATATATACATATATATCTATCAGACCATCTCTAGGGTTATCATCATGTCATATCTACATATCACATCTCATGATTAGATCACATCCTTACATATATTATATCATGGTTGTGTTAACAAACTTATACAAGTGGCTTGTGAAACATGTATCAAAACTTTATATAGTCCAATTGAGGTTCTCCTAACCCATACCACGAGGGTAGTGCCATGCTCAGTCTCTTTGAGCTAACTCAACTCTATGAGTATATCACCTGCATATACTTTATCTTTCCTCTCGGTCTAGGGTTCTCATATTACCTCATTGGCACTAGTGATAACTTCATTAGCTCTAGTACAAACCAAAACATGTTATGACATTCTCTTTGAGCATGAGGCTTCACAAAAACTAAGATAGCTACCTCCTCCAGGGTCTTGGGATCTCTCCCTCACCCAGATGACAGGCACTCATACTGATGTTCACATATGCACATATATAACTAGCCTCTCTCTGTCTCTAGGGTTTGGTCCTCCCAAGGACATCTAGGGTTAAACAAGACTATAGAAATCATGCATTAAGAAACACAACTCATTCACTTAGGAGTAGTCTATTTTAGGACATATCATATCACATATCTTAGAATTCTCATATCTTGGAGTTTAGGTTCTCTAACCTTCTCCCAATGGGTCTCACTCTCTCTAGATTTAACCCCAAAACTGGTCCTAACACTAGAGGTCCTCCTTAGATAAAACAGATTGAGGCTCGTGCTGACTCACAACCTAGTCTTAACTTAAGACATCTTACCTCATAAAATCCTAGTTACTTGCATCATCAAAACTCATCTTGCATCCTCAAACTGAAATTAGGTCCTCAAAGACAAACATATATCATCATAAACTATATTATATCATCTCTATCAAACTGACATCATATCATCAAAGCTTATTTCGTCTATTCAAACTATCATATATTCTAACAAGGCTCTAGACATCTAATTTAGAACTATTCTCTCTTCTAGACTGATGTCATTCACTTTCACTTAGATTGCATGGTCACCTCCAACTCATACATGTGTGGGGACACATTTTTTTAATACATATGCATAATAAAATATTATATAGTTTTTCTCTGATAAAACATGCATCAGAGAAAACTACCAAGGTTCGATCCGATTGGAATCAAAAACTAAATCCTAAAAACGAGTGTACCACACAGTAGAGAGTACAGTGTCATGAAAACTAGTAAAAAGGGTGAGAACAAAGGGTAGACTAATGTATCTACTCTAGACAATGTGCGCAATACGTCTAGGGTTTCTCTTCCCTTGATGCACATCATTTCTAAATAGTGCAACATCCCATACCGCTGCACTATAAGGAAATAACGACATCTAAGGACCTGCTACTCAACAAGCACCAGTCTAGACCTAGTTCTCAGACATCTAGGTGCTAACCTAGAGGCTAAGGTCAAGTCTAGTCTCTTAAAGACGACTTAACTAACCCTAACGATTATTAAGGTTCAAGGTTTTCTTTTGTTTTGAGTTGCATAATGAGAAAATGTCAGGCTCATCTATTGCTCATGCTCTGATACCACCTGTGACGTCCCCAGATTTTCTAAAACTTAATCTAATATGTGACGTCCAAATTGAAACCCTCATCTCAACGAGAATCCCAATTTAAACACCCCACACTAGGTTAAGAAAGAGAAAATCAGAGGAAGTCAAAAGGAAACAATAAGTAGCACATGCACATGAACAATAATAAAACCATACAACACATGTTCACCATTCAACATATAATTACAACATGAATTGTATCAACATTTGATATTACACATTGAATAGAAAACTTCTACATATACATGTACTACCACTAAACTATAGGATCTTAAGACAACAGGTCCACCTGTACATCAGCTCACCACACAACTATCAACTATCATGGATCTTCAAGATCATAACCACAACCTAAACAAAAGATTGCATGTGGTACATGTTAGCACAATATTCAAGAATATTGTACGGAGTATGCCTACATGTCTTTTATATACCTCTCATCATATCTTGGAAATAAGATAAAACTAATACTTGGCAGTAACATAAGAATATAAGAAAAGCATACTTGAACAAGAATATTTATTAATAAAAGAGAACACATGTCTTTTAGGCATATTTTCCATTATATCATCCATGCATTTACTACCTGAGAGTTGAATGCATTAAGGCCTTTATGATCTACTACCATAGAGTTGGATCATTTAACAATGTGATCTACTACCAAAGAGTTGGATCACTTCTGAGTACTTTACTACCAAAGAATTGAAGTACTTCTTTTCCAACACTTTACTACCAAAGAGTTGAAGTTCTTGGATATAATGGAATAGATATATTATGTGTCATGTGTTCATAGCAATAAGTATGGAAAAGCAAGCAACATAGCATACAAGAACAATCCTTTCAATCATTACCATATGCCAAGTTTGTACTACCATATAACACAATCATATTGTATAATAAGCCAAGTAAGAGGTAATGGCATACCTTGATCACAGATATACTAATCACATATTCCTCATGTCATCTATTTCTTTGTTAAACCTGATTAAGACAAGATCATATACTATCATGAGATTCTCATCATCATACATCTCATCTTAACCCTAATCATGTTCATTAGGGTTTCACTTATTCATTGGGATATTCTCATTAGGATATGTACTTTATTACTTATCTTATCATCTTGTTATCTGGGATTGATGTTACTGATGTCATTTTCCAAATTATGGTTCATCATCTGAATCATTAGCTTCCATGTCATTTTGTGCACACATTAACCCTAGGTTACATCATTAACCTAAATTAGGGTCTTAAAACATGTATTAGAGGTCAACTTTATATAACATGAATTTCATGTATAAAACTGATCTGATATTTACAAATTAACTTCCAGTTACTGATATGAGGGTTTTCTGTGAATTTCATCTTTTATTGAGCACATATGTATTTATTGCATTTTATTAGGGTTATAAGCCCTAATTAGACATAAGAAACAAATTACATGATTTCATGCATTCACATCATAACTACTAGCCTTAAGTGGATTACACATAGCATTTAGGAGTTACTGGAAGATTCTTATAATTTTAGGTCATCATTTACTATTTATTATACATGAAATAAGCATTATACATATTACATGATATCACTGACATTTAAGCATAAAAAGTATAATATTAAGGTTCCATCTTGTTCTACTCATTTTTCTGAGAATAATGGTACCTTGTTTGTGTTTTTCTAATAATCAAACTATTTTCTATGATTTATTAAAGATATACATATATATTGAGCTATTTACCTCCATTGGCCAATAGGGATCAGGAACGTGTACCCCAGGGATGCAACACTTTCTTCTCCTGGCTGGGACCCGATCCAGATCCTGGGTTGGATCCACAGATCCGTGGGTCTGCTAACACGGGTCACTCGGCTTCCCTTTTTCCCCGTTCTCACGAGCCTCATGATCCCCTGTTTCCTCTGTGAAACAGGGCACCACCGCAAGGGGAGAGCTCCGGCGAGCAAGGGCTCGAGCTCGAGTGCTCCTCGTCGGCTCTTCACACCACCATCATGACTTCCAGCAACCTCCCTCTGTGGCTACTCAGAAGCACCCTACAGCCTCTAGTTCTCCAGCTAGGTGGGAGCGCCACCGCCACCTTTGGCTGCGGCAGAGCAAAGGGGCAAATCGCCTCTGCTCCTCCTCATGTCGATTTGAAGACTCCATTAGCCTTGAAGGGATACTACAAACTTGTCTAAGACCTCAATTCGTGGTGGTCTACACTCCATAGGCACCGCCGACTTCATCTTCTTCCTTGGTGTGGGTGAGCTCGGTGCCTGATACAACTATCATCAGGGTCCTCTTTTCCATGAGGGATCTTCTCCTCAGACCCATTCTTCCTTCCCCTCCCTCTTATCTTTATTCAAACTTCCCTCTACCTCCATATCCTCATCCCATCCATCACCTGCTCTGTGAGGTGGAGAGCCAAGACAGGGAAGGGGGTGATGCTCCCAACACCAGTCACGAGAATACTACTGTGAGGGGTCGGGGTATTAGTCAGGATGAGTCGAGATTAACAGCCACTACTACACTTTTGGCCAATAATGTCGCTATCTATAGGGTTAGTTTTTCCAAATAACCGACCTTATATGTCTACAAAAAATGGAGGCACCACTTAAGACCTCTTGGGTCAGTTTTCTTAAAATAACCAACCTTGTAGTGTAACTCTATACGGTCGGTTTTACAAATAACCGATCTTATATGTCTACAAAAAATGCGGGCACCACTTAAGAACTCTTAGGTCGATTTACTTAAAATAACTGACCTTGTAATGTACTTCTATCGCGTCAATTTTTTCAAATAACCGACCTTATATGTCTATAAAAATGTGGGCACCACTTAAGACCAATTGGGTCTGTTTTCTTAAAATAACCGACCTTATAGTGTTTCCCACGGAGAAAAATTTGCTTGAATTTTGGTTTCACACCTCGATCTATAGGGTCTCTTTTCCCAAATAAGCGACCTTATATGTCTACAAAAAATGTGGGAATAATACCTTTTGGCTCCATTTTGTTTTCGCACGTGTATAAGTACCTCTACGGTCAGTTTTTTCCTTACAACCAACCTCTTAGGACTTCTCGGTCGACAAAATTCTCGACTGAGCAAACCTTGGTGCACGCCATTTTGCCTTCACGTGTGTATAGGTACCTCTAGGGTCAGTTTTTTCCTTAAAACCGACCTTGTAAGGCTTCTCGGTCGACAAAATTCTCGATCAAGAGTAAAATTGGCTACATTTTGCCTTCGCGCATGTATAAGTACCTCTAGGGTTGGTTTTTTCCTTATACCTGACCTTGTAGGGTATTTCACTTGAAAAATTCTCGACTGAGCAAACCTTGGTGCACGCCATTTTGCCTTTGCATGTGTAGAGGTACTTTTAGTATCGGTTTTTTCCTTAAAACTGACCTTGTAGGTCTTTTCGGTCGACAAAATTCTCAATCGAGAGTAAAATTGGCTACATTTTGCCTTCGCGCGGGTATAAGTACCTCTAGGGTCGGTTTTCTCCTTATAACCGACCTTGTAGGGCTTCTCGGTCGACAAAATTCTCGACCGAGATTAAAATTGGCTACATTTTGCCTTCGCGCGTGTATAAGTACCTCTAGGGTCAGTTTTTTCCTTATAACCGACCTTGTAGGGCTTCTCGGTCAACAAAATTTTTGACCGAGAGTAAAATTGGCTACATTTTGCCTTTGTGCGTGTATAAGTACCTCTAGGGTCGGTTTTTTCCTTATAATCGACCTTGTAGGGCTTCTCGGTCGGCAAAATTCTCGACCGAGAGTAAAGTACTTGGCTACATTTTGTCTTCGCGTGTGTATAAGAACCTTTAGGGTCGGTTTTCACCTTATATCTGACCTTATAGAGCTTCTGGATCGACAAAATTCTCAACCGAGAGTAAAATTGGCTACATTTTGCCTTCGCGTGTGTATAAGTACCGCTAGGGTCAGTTTTTTTCCTTATAACTGACCTTGTAGGGCTTCTCGGTCGAAAAAATTCTTGATCGAGAGTAACATTGGCTACATTTTGCCTTCGTGTGTGTATAAGTACCTCTTGGGTCAACTTGAACCCAGCCCGTGTTGCACCCTACCGCTCTGGCGACTAGGGTTTCGCAAGACGTGGTCATCTACCTCCCTTAGTTTAGGGTTTGCCCTTGCAGGTTCAAGCGTGGTTAGGCAGTGCTTTGGGTCCCAGCTCATGGCAGCGGAACTGGCAGAGTGATATGCAGGTCTGAATCTATCGGAGGAGGAGGAGGATCCAATTGACGTGAATCCAACAGAAAGCGATGACGGGGAAGGAGACCACACAGAACTGGCCCTAGTGGGGTGATTGCTAACTGATCATGCGTATAACTTCAAAGCTATGGAGCGGACGCTCTCACAATCGTGGAGTCTCAAGGAGACGATGGCTTTCAAACAACTCGAAGGCGACGTCTTTGTGATGCAATTCGTGCACTGGTGGGATAAGCAGCGGGTCCTGGAAGGGGCACCATGGAATTTTGATGGACGGCTACTTCTTTTCAAGGAAGTGGATTAGGAAGAACAGTCGGGGCGGCTCTCCATTAACCAATCCCCCTTCTGGGTGAGGCTATATGGCCTGCTGATGGGCTATAGAGGAGATAGCACAGTTCGTGCGGTGGCGGGTCAAATAGGTGATGTTATCACCACCGACAGGGACGAGTTGGGATGGGACTCTTCCATTAGAGTCCGCGTCATGCTAGATGTCACTTGTCCGCTGAATAGGTCGTTCAAAATCAGATTGAAGAGCGGCACCATAGTCGACATTGACGTTAGATATGAGAGGGTGACGATGTTTTGCTTTAATTGTGGGCTATTGGACACATTGATCGGGATTGCCATTAGCTGGAGGAGCAAGGGGAGGAGAAACACCGGTGGGGCGGCTGGCTAAGGGCATCACCGTGGAAGCAACGTCGCCAAGAAAGCAACAGAGGGGACGATGGCGGCAAGACGAGAAGAAAACTGACTTTCAGGATGAGTGGATGCTCCGGGGAGGGAGGGTCGAGGACGACAGAGGAGGTGGGGGAGAACAGTAACACAGGAGGCGGGGGAAACAACGAGCGGAAGGAGGAAGAAGGTAACGGCGGCAACAAGCAGAGGGAAGAAGGAAAGGGAGGTAGGAGAGATACCCCTGATGGGAGGGCAGGGGACGTTGAACGGGGGGTTCGAAACCCTACTATACAGGCAGGCGGGAGGGGAGAAAGCGAAGGGGGGAGAAAACAAAGGGAGGTAGGTGGGGGGCGGAGATGGAGAGCAGGGCGGGAGGTCGCGCCTCGTGGGAGGGGAGGGAACATGAGTGGAGGACTCAAACAGATGATGGAGGAGAGTCCATGCGGGGAGGCAGTTGTGTGAGAATGACACAGAAGGAGGAGACGGGGAAGATGAAAGGTAAGATACGGGAACAAGATACAATCACGTACACGGCGGAGGAACTGAGAAGGATAAAAAATTCGCTACGAATCGAGGAGATCCCTGAAGAGGAACCGATAGAAGGAGAACATGAACACCTAAACAAGGAAGGAAATACACGTTCCGAAGAACAGAGGCCGACGGTGACATCTGAAGGGAGGAAGTACAGGGACAGTGAGGGAATAATACAATCATCCATGTTCAGATGCTTCGGGAAAACCCAGCTTGAAGAAGGACAAAGAGCTGTTACTAGAGCACAGAAAAAGGAGGCAGCGGCCACAAAAATGAAGCATGGGCACAAGGGTTACAATGGCAGAAAGAAGCACCATCCCTGGGTATACAAAATGAGCAGAGGCCAAAGACTGGGTATTGTAGAGTCGGATGTGGTATGGGAACAAAGTACGGGCAAGAGGGGGAGGAATAGGGAAGTATGCGACATGGAATTGGATGAGCAACTTCCCCAGGTAGGGGAGAAAAAGAGACAGAAACGAGGCATGGCAGAGACAGTGGTACAAAAGGGTGATATGACCCAAGTAGCGGAGATTGGCAGAGTCCAATCCCGCGAAGGACAATGAAAATCCTTAGCTGGAACTGTCGGGGATTGGGCGACTCCGACAGGTGTAGAGCTCTCCGGTCTTGGATTTGGAGAGAACGTCCAAACATAGTTTTCGTTATGGAGACTATGATTGCTGAGAGGAGACTTGAGGAGGTCAGAAGAAGTTGTGGGTTCACGGAGGGGATGTGCATATCAAGTGAGGGAAGGGCGGGTGGCATAGGGTTTTGGTGGAAGGATATGAAGGTGGAAATTTAGAACTATTCACAAAGACATGTAACAGCGTTAATCAAGGAAGATGATGAAAACAAGTCATGGAGAGCGGTGGGGCTCTATGGGTGGGTGGATCAAGCTAGCAAAGTGAAGACGTGGGAGCTTATGAGGAGACTTAAAAGGGAGTCGGAGATTCCAATCATCTTCTTTGGTGACTTCAATGAGATAACTTCAAACTCTGAGAAACAAGGTGGACCCCCTACGGAGGAAAGGTTAATTCAGAATTTCTGTGATTTCATTGATGATTGCGATCTGGTGGACGTGGGTTTTGAAGGTAATATCTTCACGTGGAAGTGAGGATTGACAGAACAAACTTTAGTCCAAGAAAGACTTGATAGATTCCTACCCGATCTGGAATGGAGAAATTTATTCAGTTTTTGCAAGGTCTATCATTTTCCCATACATGATTCGGACCACGCTCCCATCATTCTGAAGGCGGACAACTGACGCACAAAACCAAAGAAGAGGAATAGGCATTTCATGTTTGAGCAAATGTGGGTGGGTGAAGAGGGCTGTGACAACACCATTAAGGAGGCATGGGAGGTCAATGAAGGCGGAAATCTGAAGACAAAACTTATAAAGTGCAAAGAAAATCTATATGAATGGGCAACTGAAAAGTTTGGGGAGAGGAAAAGGAAAATAAAGGAGCTGGAAAATTAGCTGAAAGGGCTGCAATCTCTTCATCCGGTGCAAATAAATCTTGATAAGGCGGAGGAAAAGTCTAAAGAACTACAATATTGGCTGCAAAAGAATGAGGAATACTGGGCGGCGCGGGCCCGCTTCAAGGAGTTGAGGGAGGGGGACAGGAATATTGCATATTTCCACCAGAAAGCTACCAACATAAAGAGAAGAAATCACATCTCAGGGTTAGAAGATGAGCATGGGGTCACGCAAACGTAGGAAGGGGAGATCCGAGCAACCATTCTGAGATACTTTGCAAAGTTGTTCCAAACGAGTTTTCCTACGGGCTTTGAAGAGGCAACAAGGGGGCTGTGACAACTGGTCATGAAATCTCAAAGGGAGGAGATGGAAATGGATGTTACAGATGAGGAGGTCTGGACAGCGGTTAAACAAATGCATCCCTTTAAAGCGCCGGGGCCAGATGGCTTCAAGGCTATGTTCTATCAACATCATTGGACGACGGTTGGGAAAGATGTGGCGAGCTACATCAAAGGATGGTGGAAAGGTGAAATAAGTATTAAGGAGTTCAATGAAACCCTTGTTGTTCTTATCCCAATGACCGAGCAGCCTAAATCCATGGGGGATTTCAGACCCATTAGTCTCTGCAATGTGGTGTACAAAATTGCCTCGATGGTGATGACAAACCGTTTGAAACCGATTATGGACACCATCATTTCTGAGAACCAAAGTGCCTTCATCCCGGGGAGATTGATAACTGATAATGCCCTCATTGCCTAAGAAGTGTTCCACTATATGAAGAGAGATAAAAGACAAAACAAAGGCAGCCTGGCCCTAAAATTGGACATGTCCAAAGCATATAATAGAGTAGAGTGGTCTTTCCTTGATGAAGTGATGAAGAAGGTGGGTTTTGGGACCCGTTGGAGAGATAGAGTTGAAGACTGCATATCGTCCGTCCAGCATACCTTTGCCGTAAATGGAGATAGGACCCAAAGCACAACGCCTTCACGCGGAATACGCCAGGGTGACCCTTTTTCCCCTTTTCTTTTTGTCTTATGCGCAGAAGCTTTTTCTACATTACTTTCCACTGCTGCCCGCAACTCCTGGCTACATGGGATCAGACCATGTAGGGGAGCGTTGTCTATCTCACATCTTTTTTTATCAGATGATAGTATTCTCTTTTCTAGAGCTACCAATGCAGAGTGCTTGAAGATAACTGAAATTATCAGCCAATATGAACAAGCATCAGGTCAAAAAATTAATCTTTCTAAGACAGAGGTGGTCTTTAGCAAGGGAGTAAAGATGGAAAGAAGGAATGAGATGAAACGGCTCTTGGGTGTCAAAGAGGTAGACAGTCATGCCAGCTACTTAGGCCTGCCGACAGCCATGGGTAGGTCCAAAAAGCAGGTGTTCAGTTTTATCAAGGAAAGAATCTGGAGGAAGCTTCAAGGATGGGCGGAGAAATTGCTTTCCAAAGCAGGGATAGAGGTCCTAATTAAAGCAGTGGCACAGGCTATACCCACAGATATTATGAGCATTTTCCAGCTACCGGCAGGTACTATTGATGATATACAGAAGATGATAACAAGATTTTGGTGGGGTGCAAAAGATAAGGAGAGGAAAATAGCATGGATGAGCTGGGACAGGATGTGTAAGCCAAAGCCCCAAGGAGGACTTGGTTTTAGAGATCTTCAGACTTTTAATCAAGCACTCCTAGCACGACAAATATGGAGGATGGTCACTAACCCAGAAGCTCTAGCGACCAAAGTCCTAAAGGCCAAATACTTTCCAAGAACATCTATTTGGGAGGCTAGAAGGGGTCATGCACCGAGCTACACGTGGAGGAGCTTATGGGGAGCGAAGGCACTACTAAAAGAAGGAACACAATGGAGAGTGGGAGAGGGGACTGAGGTGAATATATGGAATGATAAATGGCTGCTGGGTGAGAAGGACTTATTAGAAACACATAAGATGGAAAATTGTCCAGATTATGTTGTGGTCCGGGATCTTATGACAGAGGATGGCAGCTGTTGGGACGGTGATAAAGTCTGGGAGTTCTTCCCGGATAACATAGCCAAGAGAATATGCGGCATTCAACTGAGTGCAAGGAGACCTAAAGACACGTGGATGTGGTGGCCTACAAAGGATGGAGTTTTCTCGGTTCGGTCTGCGTATTGGCTGGGCTTGCTTGGTATAGAGGAAGCAAGACGTTATAAAACTCGCCAGGACAATATTCTATGGAAAAAGATATGGCATGGGGGATGGTGTCCGAAGATAGCACACTTTCTGTGGAGGATTTGCACGGGATGTCTTGCGACTCGGGGACGTCTTTTTGATAGGCACTGTACAGAAGACGGCACTTGCACGTTGTGTGGGTCAGAGAAGGAAACTATCACTCATATGCTTTTCCGATGTCCTAATGCAACAGAAATTTGGGAACAAACGCCATGTGAAGTTCAAGATGGCGTGGAGGAGTATAGAGATGAGGAGGTTGGTGTGATTATGGAGACCATGTTAGAGAAGCCATCTTCAAGGGAAACGGAAGTGGCGGTGGATGCTATGTGGGCAGTATGGCGTGCGAGGTGCAAGCAGACGTTCCAGGAGGCTGGTGTTCACTGCGGATACATATATAGAGAGGCTTTGATGGTGGTGAGGGCGGGAAGAAGAAGCGAAAGCAAGCAGAGGGAGCTTACGGAAGCAATCTGTAATTCACGTCAGCCATGCATGAGGATAGTGGGTGGTACCGTTGATGATGCAAGTCGGCAGTATAGAGAGCAGCGGGACTTCTCTAATGCAATACATCATCGAATGAGCGGATACGTTGAGCGCCAGGATGGTCGCGGGACAGGGAGCAGAAACGAGCCAACCGAAGACTTGATCAATGGCCAGCACATGGAAGGGGTGGGGAACGTCGAGCAGCAGACGGAGGAAGAGAGGGGCGGCAAACCGAACAGAAGTAGGCCGAGTAAGTGGGTGAAACCTGTAAGGGGAAGGGTTAAACTCAATGTTGACGGCTCACTAGGGGAGGATGGGAGAGCAGGTATTGGCGTGGTGGCCAGGAATGAGGATGGTAAACTGATGGGAATGCTGGGAAAGAAGATAGAGTGGGGGGAGGATATCACCATCATCGAAGCTCTAGTTGTTCGAGCGGCGTTGTTGTGGGCAAAGGAAAAAGAATACAATCAGGTGGAGATTGAAACAGACGCAATGGAGGTCATCTACACATGCAAAAGCAAAAAGTCGAGGAGGGATTACTTGGGTGTCTTGGCGGAAGATATTATCTCTCTTTGTAGGCTATTTTCCTTTTGTAGTTTAAATCATGTCAATCGTAGGAGTAACAGGGCCGCCCATGAGTTTGCCAATTTGGCTCGTAGAGGTCTAGTAGATAGTTTTTCTTCTTACCAGTCTTTTCCTTCCAGTCTGGTGTCTATTGTAAACCTTGATTTGGTAATCTAGTTTGGTTTTTGTGCGGGAAGCCCCAATCATAGGGTTTCCCGCCCTCCCTCAAAAAAAAAAGTACCTCTGGGGTCAGTTTTTTCCTTATAACCGACCTCGTAGGGCTTCTCGGTCGACAAAATTCTTGACCGAGAGTAAAATTGGCTACATTTTGCCTTCGCGCATGTATAAGTACCTCTAGGGTCAGTTTTTTCCTTATAACCGACCTTGTAGGGCTTCTTGATCGACAAAATTCTCGACTGAGAGTAAAATTGTCTACATTTTGCCTTTGCACGTGTATAAGTACCTTTAGGGTCAGTTTTTTCCTTATAATTGACCTTGTACGGTGTCTCGGTCGACAAATGTTTTGATCGAGACAAAAACATGGGCACCATTTTTCCTGTAAGTACCTCTAGGGTCAGTTTTATCCATATAACTGACCTTGTAGGGCTTCTCGGTCGACAAAATTGTCGACCGAGCAGGGTTGTTCGGGCATCGCTTACCTGTTGGGTCGGTTTTTTGCAAATAACTAACCATGTAGGTCTGGTGGAAATAACAAAGCGAGTTGGGGTCTCATTTTCCTCCATTCTCGCTCCAAGACCTAGCTTCTTTTCTCTCCCGTGCCGCCAAATCTCTTCCTTGCCAAGAGAGATCATTGTCGTTTCGTCAAAGCTTCTCCTTGCCAAGAGAGCTTCCGCGCTGCCAAAGCCCTTGCCAAGAAACTCTTCGTCTTGTTCGATGAGGATCGTGGTGTCTGTGAAGCTTGCCGCCTCTTCGTGCCACCAAAGCCATTGCCGCCTCTCTGCGAAGAGAGCTCGTCGTAGATGCCTCTCCACACTTCCACGAAGGTCGGTGCCTCTCTGCGAAGGTCATCACATCCTCCACGAAGGTTGCCATCATTTCCAAGTAAGGTCACCGCCTTATTCCCTCATTCCTGAGTTCGTTCCCACTGCCACCGCGGCATCTAGGTCCACTCTCGGTCTACAATTTTTTGATCGAGAGTGGACCTGGACGTCTAGCGCAGGTGGACTCTCGGTCGATGAATTGTCGATCGAGAGTGGGCATGTGTGCCTTTTTCATATGTAATCATTATATAAATTCTAGAAATTATTATGAGATTAGACATTTGTAGTTCCATATTGACACTTTAGGGTTTATAGATGAGATCATCGATACATGATGTTTAACTTAATATATAAATATGAAAATAATGCATTTATATAATAACTTAGAAACCCGTTCAAAATTTATTCATTAGGAGTAAACTTTGGATAGTCCTTGGTTTGGGACTGTTTTTGGATATTTAATCTCACATAGGATGTAACTGTATAATGTATGTTTAGTTTTGAAGAAAATTTCAGTAGGATTTCCTCATTTGTTCTCTTGGTACATATGTGAGTGGTTATTTGCCATTTACATCGGTGTACTTGGAGAACTTAGGGGAAATGCTGCTGAAATTTTCTTCAAAACTAAAGAAACATTATACAGTTACTAGTGAGATTAATTATTCAAAAATGGGATAGGTGGTACACTTTAGTATAAAAGTAATTAACTTCCTATCAATAAAAACTTATAGCTTATAGTATCAATATTAAACGCTTAGTTTTATAATTAATTTTAATGTGATATAGAAAATGGATCGAAGTTGGATGTCTATCAGATTTTTCCAAAGGTCTTGATGAATTTATCAGATTTATTGAGAACATAGGAAACTACCTATAGATAGGCTATATTGTCCATGTAGAAATTGTGGTAACAATTTGAAAGTTGATACTGGTGAGGAAATTAAGAATCATGTCATATGCAATGGGATCATATAAGGTTATAATGAATGGTATTGGCATGGAGAGAAATTTAATTATGGATAAGAAAATGTCGATACTAATAGTAGTGGCATAGAAGATATAGATAATGATGATAATGTCAATGATGAGCCGATTCAGGATGACCTGATTCAGGATGATATGGTTGATGAGATGCTACGTAGTTGTCGGGACAATGTCATTGATCCACCTTCTTTATTTGCAAACATTATCCATGATGCTGAAAAAACATTATATAAGGGTTGTACTAATTTCACAAGGTTGAGTGTTGTGATGAGACTATATACTCTTAAAGCTCAAAACTGATGGAGCGATAAGAGTTTCATGTCACTGTTGTCTTTGTTAAAGGAAATTCTTCATGAAGGCAACAAGCTTCCAATTTCAACATATCAAGCAAAGAAAATAATGTGCCCAATGGGAATGGAGGCTAAGAAGATTCACGCATGTCCAAATGATTGTGTGTTATTTCAGAAGGACTACAGTAATTTGATAAATTGTCCAAAATGTGGTGCGTAAGACCACAAATCCAGCTAAGGCTAAAAATGGCTCTCCTGCCAAGGTGATGTGGTATATACCAATAATACCAAGATTTCAACGCTTATTTGCTAATACATAAGATGCGCAAAATTTTTCTTGGCATGGGGAGTTAAAGGCCAATGATGATGGCATCCTACGACATGCATCTGATTCATCACAATGGAAGAAAATTGATTTATTATACCCTCAATTTGGTAAGGAACCATGAAACTACTTGGACTCTGTACAGATGGAATGAATCCCTATGGTACATTAAGCAGTCAACATAGCACGTGGCCTATTATGATTGTACCAAAATTGATGACTCTTTATTATCTTGACCCAATGGGTAAAACAACAAGGGGTCACAAACTCAAATTGTCAGCTATGGAGTAAGCATAAATTTAGTCAATGCTTCAACATGACATTTCTATTTAGAATTTCTATTTTACCAACTATCATTTAATTGATAGGGGTATAAAGGCTTTTTGTGAAGTTGGAGGAAAAATACCCACAAAATTAAAGACATTGACTTTGAAAAATGTCAAGGTAGATACTTTGACAACTGCGTAGTCTTATATGTATTAATTTTCAACTCTTAGATGTCAACTCTTATAGTCTTATCTCAACTCCTATTTATAGTAGTTTACCAACATTAAGTATAATTCATTATTTGTAGTGTCCTATGCAAAATAATGACTGGGCTAGTGGCAACTATGTAATGAAATATATGCAATCTATTGTCAAACAAGCATCACAAGACATTCAGACTATAAGTCAGGTAATAAATAATAACATCATAAATTTACAAGTGATTGTAGTCATTTTAATAAAATCTTAGCATGTGCATTTTCTGTTAAAAATCTTTACAACTCATCCTTACACACGTGAGGACTTAAATGAATTCCAAGAAGAGTGGTCAGATGCTTTTCTAAATGAAGTCAATTTAGCATTGGAATAAATATGTCAGCTCCATTTAGGTATGTGGTTTTAGTACTTTCATATTGACCTTTGTATCTGAAATTTTAATATCATCTCAGACTTGCAATCTATCATTTTGTAAATTATGATGTGATTATGAATCATTTTTTTATGAATGTGTGGTTTTGAATGGTGACGGTTGAGCAGCAATGCTCCCCTCTCCCATAATATATGAATCTTCTTGTTCTTCTGTTTTATTTCTATTTCTGTAGATTTAAAAAAAATCAAAACTTCTAGTGTCGGTTTTTTAGATAACTAACCCTAGAGGTATTAGACCTTCTAGCATCGGATTTACTAAATAACTGACCTAATAGGTCCTCTATAAGGTCAGTTATTTATAAAAAAAAACCGACCCTAAAGATTGACTAAACACTTCAGTGTACACCCTCGGTCGACAATTTTGTCGACCAAAATCTTTTCGGTCGACAATTTTCTCGACCGAGAGAGTTTACAGGGTCGGTAATTTTGAAATAACCGACCTTACAGGCTCTTATTTCTCGTTTGAAATTATCTCAGTCGAAAAAAAAGTCGACCGAGAGAGTTTACAGGGTCTTTTTTTTTGGAATAACCGGCCTTACATGCTCTTTTTTCTTGCTTGAAATAATCTCGGTCGAAAATTTTGTCGACCGAAAGAGTTTACAGGGTCAGTTTTTTTGGAATAACTGACCTTACATGCTCTTTTTTCACATTTGAAATAATCTTGGTCGATAATTTTCTCGACCGAGAGAGTTTACAAGGTCGGTTTTTTGGAATAACCAACCTTACAGGCTCCTTTTTCTCGCTTGGGTCAGATTTTTTACAACCTTTTGCGTCCGTGTTTACTCTGTAAGGTCAGTTTTCTTTGGTAAAAAAAACGATGCTATAGAGCAATTTCTATAGCGACGAGCACTTAGGGGTCGGTTATAAAGTGACGCTACAGGCTTAAAAAAATCGACGCTATAGACCATTCATGTACTAGTGAGCTTGCTCTAACTCCCCTCCCACCCCACGGTCCTGTAGAGTAGTGGCGGGGGAAACCCACGGCCTCAGTTGGTTATCAGCTGGCTCTAACCGTAAGGTTAGAGAAGACATAGAGGCCTTTGAACTTGCATCCAAGGCCAAGGAGCCAACACGCACTTAAGTCGATCTGTGGACTCTCCTTCAGAGTGCCCGTGACCACAGCGTCAGGGATCCAACGGCCAAAAAAGGTCCATGCATCCTTAACTAACCCAAGGCACGTGACATTTCATCTAAATTGGAACTTAGGTCTATCAATCATCAATATGTACATTATTTCATGAAATTCAACTCTTAATAACTCCCTCTAGGGACATCCAAATGCCACACAATTTTAACCATAGCTTCCTTACTTCTTAAGCTACCTTCGACTCAAATTTGGTGACAAAAATCATCTATTTGATCATCTTATTAAGTACCTCAAAAGTCATGAACTTAGGGATCTTAATCATAATATCAACATCAATCAACAATCCAACTTTACCAAAAAGCTTAGAACTTTCAAAATATCTCAACATACATGAAATCACTTATGTCCTTCCAAATTTAAGGTTCCAAAAGTCCACTCCATCACATCCTACACACCTTAAAAGATATTTCGTCCTCAAAATTAAGCCAAAAGTCCAATCTATCACACTTAGTTTCTCTATGCATGCAAGTATGTAGGTTAAGCATGCATTATACACATGGAGGATTTGAGTATACATGTAAAAAATAGACAATAAGAGGTTGTATAACCCTTAGAGAGACTTTTTGGTGTCCCAACTTAGGGTAGGTAAACCCAAGAGTGGAGAAAAGATCTGTGAGGGATTTAAACCCTAAGATTGGACTATGAATAGAACTCCTTCTGGTAGGAACCCTAATAGGAAGTACACTCCCACATCAGTATGAGCAAGTAGAATTGAGGAGCATCAAGAGGACTTTTGTTTTTATAAAGTACCCACAACCTTGTTTGGAAACATGATAGATGAAATAGATGAGACGATTTAAGTTTTACGAGATGAGTTAATATGGTTGATGATGACCTATCACAGAACCGTTCTTACCCCAATCCCAATCCTACTGCCTAGACAGTAGTAAGGGGATTGAAGCGCCCGTCCCTGAGTGGCCCAATATGATCTATCACACTGGCATATACAATAAGAAATAAATAACTCAAAAACTGGATAATTAAAGAACAAACTAACCCAATATGGAGATTTCACCAATATATCTTTGTCATCAGAGTGTATGTAGAGTGCGGAAGCGATCAGTGTTCCAATTATATTGCCTAAAATCAAGAAAATCGAGACACAATCATGCAATTGCACGGTACGCTATCAAAATCAAGCAAAGCGGTTTATAACAAAATAGTATACTTGGCAGGACTTATATTCAAAAGAATAATAAGCAATTTGCAAAACCAACATTTATTCGACAAGTTTTTCAAGCAATTTCAACTTTTATTACGAGTTCCCATTATGCTGTAATTCAAGAAGCATGCTTATATATTTTGTATGACTCTATTACCCCAACGCGATGGGGAAGGTCACTAGGCCCCTTTTCACCATAGGAATATAGGAAGCCAATGTACAAGTCCCACTTCCAAATGAGGGGGTTGTTGTACTCAATATCCACATTATCCACATTATCAATATCATCATCATTATCAATATACGGGCAGTCATAATGGGCTTGCAATTTATATTTTCATGTTTTTCAAAATATAGTATAGAAAAACAGAAGACTAATCATAGGGAACAATAGCTCATCCAAGTAAATAGCCAAGTATACAATCAAGAGATACATAAAAGTATCTACAATACAATCAAGGAGGATTCATATAATAGCGTACCTTTCACCGAGATTTCGAGTATAATCAATATCCGATCATAGGTCAAGCCTTCAAGTCAGATCCTAAATCATCAAGATTGGATCACTGGTCAAGATCATGATGTTCAGAATATCAGGTTTCAATATTCGAGATTAGGGTTACACTTTCCTAGGTCAACCTTAGGGGTAGGTCATCCACTTATGATTAACCAATATTTCAATTTGTCCATCATTATTTCAAATATCAAGTATTTTCAAGTGTGAATGACTTTCCTAGGTTTCTAGGATCATATGTGTTAACCCTAATTTATGGTCATTATATAAGTCCTCATATCATTTCATGATAACTAATATCATTGGTATTCAAGATTAGATCAAGTTTCAATTAATATTAAGAGTAAATCAGGGATCAACTTTAAGGTCAATAGATCAAGATATGCCATAAGATTTGGATCAATCATATTTTTAAGATGTCATCATCATATTAAAGATTGAATCAAGTCAACAAATATAGATCTAGATCCTTAATGGGTCAAGTATGATTTTAGATCCTCAATATGAATATTAGAGTCAAGAATTAGGGTTTTCAGTGGTTTAGTCAATATTAACCATCAACAGAGTCATTTAGACAATTTACATAATCAATAGGTGAATATTTAGGTGAATCAGTGATCATAGTTTGGAATCAGTTTTCAAAAGTATTTTTAATAGATGCACTAGATTTTTCTGATCAAGATTGACTACTTACATATCATTTTTGGAGTTCAGATGCATTTTCTACGATTTAAACAAGATCTGGACATATAATTGAATATTTGTCAGAGAAGAGAATATCACACCTTAGTTGTGAAATATAAGGGCCGCTGGATCCAAAATGGATGGACACGATCAAATCGTGTGGCTCTCTGGTCCAAATGATAAGTGGACTTGGTTCACTGGCTAAAATGGCCGGTTCACACCCTAAATAGCCGGTTCAATTGCTGGTCAACTGGGCTCCTTGGACCGATGGTTCGGGGACCATCTTTCCCCTTTCCAATAGCACGCAAGTAGCACAGAGCCACCGCAGAGGAAGCTCACCGGCGCTAGCAGAGAAGGGAGAACGGGGGCCGATGGAGGGCAGTGAGGGTGCCGTCCAGATCTGCTAAGGCATCGCGAAGGTAGTGGTGGTGGCGGATTGATGAGAAGCGGTGAGGAGAAGAAAAGGCCAAAAGGGCCAGACGGTGGCGCCGCACTATGATCAGAAGGAAGACAGCGCAAACTTGGGGTGTTAGGAGCTGAGGGCGTGAGCAAGGGTGTGGTTCTGATTATGGTGAGTTGATGGCGAACCTTAGGGACCCATTTTATACTGTTGGGGTGGGGTTTAGGGCTAGATCGTGATCTAGATGTAGCCCAGCCGCCGGAGTGAGAAAGGAAGGGCGAGGGACGCCTTTTGGCTGCACAACAGAGGATGAACGATGGTCAAAATAGGGCTAGATCAGTTTGAAATCGTGAGGTGGGTCTTTTTGTCCGCTCATAAATTTGAATCGAGTCCTCTTGGGGCTGATTGCCCCTTTGGGCCGCAATTACACCTTCCCGCAATCAGCGGGAGGTAGAAGATAACCCCCAGGCCATTAGATCGACCCCTAATCCACGGGAGGGAGCATCCAAGGGCTGAGATCGCCCCCAGATACTTTCCCTGGATTGCTGAGATGGAAAAGTCAGAAAAAGGGCAATTATAAAGGGATTTTGAGCATAAAAACTTCTAAAATTCATAGAAACTTATAGGAATGTCCAAATGACCTCAAATTTGGACCAAAGCTTCAAAATAATGTGGAGAACCTTTATAAAAAGTCTTAGGATCAAAATATGAAGTTTTATGTATCAATTTGTTTCTTTGAACAAAGTGATGATTGGATCTAATTTGAAGTGTTATAATGAGTATAAAATCCACATTGGTCACCATATTTTGTATTTGAGTCTCAAATTCGATTATGTAGACAAGAAAAATGAATTGGGACCATAAGTGAGTTTAATTAGGGCAGATTTGGATTTAATTCAAACTTATGCAAAATTCCACTTTGTCACATGACCTCATCTAAATTTGAGAATTTGACTTTTTGGACAAAAGAATTGATATATAAGGGTGTGTGATTATATGATAATATAAGATATGTTAGGATAAGAAGTGAATCTATAAGAGGTTCTTCCTCTTCTACAAAAGGGTACCCCTACTGCTACAACTAGTTATAGGGTTAACTCTAAGAGAGAGCGAGACCCAGAAGGAGTCAGGAACCTAGACTCCAAGTCATGAGGAATTATGAGGAATATTTGTATGATGTGTCCTAGACTAGACGACCTTGAGTGGATGAGTTGAGTTGCTACATGCATGATCGCTAGAGGATTTTTGTACCCTAGATGTCCTTGGAAGGTCCAAATTCTAGAGAAAGAGATGGAGGATTCTTATACATGTGTGTAGATGATATGAGTGCCTACCATCTAGGTGAAGGAATCAAAGTCCCAAGATCCTGGAGAGGTAAGGAATTCTAATATGATGTGAAGCCTCATACTCATATTGGTAGTCTCATGTGTAGGACTCTAAGGGTTGTTTAAGTGAAAGATAAAGTTGGGAAGAAAATACCATATATGTTTTGGTTTGGTATGTGCTTGAGTGGCTAAGTCATGCAAATTTCGATGACCAAATATAAGGAAGTAAACTGAGGTTCCTAGACCAAAGAGGGGAAGTGGTGGTATATGGTGCACATAATGCTCATAAGGTTGAGTGAGTTCATAGGGATCAAGCATGACACCCCATAAGTTTTGTGTTAAAGGAAACCCCACTTGGACTGTGATATATGCTTGATGAGCAACTTACCCCATTTGGTCTAGCGCTACCATGTTACCATGCATATGTATAAAACTGGTCCAACCTTGAGAAACAGTGAATGAATATGCCATAAAAACAAATTTATAAATGGTTTAATAGGTTCTCTACTTGCTATGGGTTAGCCACATGCATGAAATATGATAAAGGAAAGTTACTAGATAACTTCAAGATGAACATGTAACAACGAATTCAACCTGATATGAGGAAGTGGAAATAGGAAATGTGCCTAAGGGACATGTCCTCTAGTAATAATAAAACCTTAGATTTGTGTGTGTCTTGTGAACCTAAGTACTGCCAAGTAATATTTTTATTATGTCCTAGGAAAGGACCCTCCCTAAAGGAGTGAGTTCATAAATTAGTTCAAGAATTGAGATAACATTAAAGGTCACTTAAAAACAAGAGAGATTAAAAGCATGAAACACAAAAGCACATAATTTCAGTATGATTCTTTACACCCATGTGAACCATCTCTAAGAGAGATGAAGAAACATCACCATAGAAGTGAACGATAGAACATGACCAGGCCTAGAAGGGTAGGTCACCATGAACCCAATGAAAAGAATAGAGGGAAAATTATGTGTTCCCTAAGAGATGAAGGAAATTCATGTGGAAGAATTTAAAGTGTATAATGTTCTCAAATAGTACTAGAGAAACCACAAGCAAAATGTGGGTGAAAATAAAATAAAGTTACGATAAAACTCTAAGTCAATCTTAAGGTCAAGAAGGGATGAGACCTGTGGAAGTAGGAGATGATTGTTCCCTGAATGCACAATACCATAGAGTCACGAGGTAATAACTATGTTTTCCCAGACCCCATGAGTGCGGAGATTGGCCACCTTCATGAGTTCATGGGTCCCAAGGGGTAAATGTGAGGGTAACTCCCTTGATGCATAAGGGTAAGATCACCCCAAAAGTACCAAAACCCTAGAGACCTTGAGGAAGTGACTAAGGATCATAAATAGGAGTTATTATAAGACTCAAAAGTTGTGAGAAAAGTTTTTCCAATATGTATACATGGAATGAAAGGAATGGTGGTATTCATGGTTTGGATTCATGTGGAGAATGATTCAACCTAGATTTGAAAATAAAATGGTAATGTGTGATGCACCGTCTCTACTCATGGAATGGGATGATCTTTGTATTTGGATGGCAACCAAATTCTTATTTCATCTTATTATGTGTGGGAGAGATGAGATAGACACATTCCATATTATAAATGGAAATGATATGAGGAATACACACTAATGTTGAAACTCTTTTTGGTTAACTGAGAATTTGAGGTATTACCACACCCCATGAAAGGATATTGAATGAATGGTTTGGAAACCTAAATGAATAAGTTCATGGTTAAACAAAAAATTCCAAATGAAGATCTAGTGGAATTTGAACAGTATAGTTATAAGATTGAATCTAGTTATCAAAATAATATATGCAAGAGTTTAAGTACCAAATAAAGGTAAATCAAGCCTGACTTGCTGACCGAGCTTGTAACAGCCCACTTAGATGAACCAAAATTAGTTGATATGAAGGGTTTGATGGAGAAGACTTAGACACATCCAGTAAATTTGAATGGTGGAATCCGATGAGAAAATCATATTGAGTTCATGAGGATTCACCCTTAAGGGCTAAGAAGCTCATGGTTCTAAGTATACCTTGCACTTGGGCATCAAAATGATGTTTAAAGGCTTAAAATGATATTTCTGATACCCTAGGATGAAGAGGGAGATAGTAGCATATTTAGCCAAATGTCTCACATGCCAAAGGATGAAGGCTAGACACCAACAACCAATTGGGTTACTACAACCAATTGAGATTCCTGAGTAGAAATGGGACTAGATTAGTATCGACTTTGTGGTGAGTCTCTCTAAGATAAAGAAAGGTTATGATGTAATATGGGTTGTGGTCGATCGCCTAACTGAATCACCACTTTTACTTGACTTTAAGATAATTGACAAGTTGACAGATGTAGTTGAATCATAAGTTAGAGAAATGGTTCATCCACGTAGCGTTCCGTGTTCAATTATTTTTTATCGTGACTCTAAGTTCACGTTTAAGTTGTGGAGGCAAGTGTATGAAAAACCAGGTATATGATTGAAGTTTCGCATAGCCTATCACCCCTAGACTGATGGATAGTTAGAAAGAACAATCCAGACTTTTGAGGACTTGTAGAGAGCATGTGTGCTCAATTGGGGTGGATCATGGGAGCAATACTTACCCTTAGATGTGTTTGCTTATAATAATAATTTCCAAACTAGTATCGATATGCCTTTGTATGAAGATCTTTATGGGAGTTTATGTCAGTCACTGTTTCACTGGGATAATGTTAGTAAGAGGACCTTCTTAACCTCAAAAGAACTATAGTTGTATGTTGATAAGGTCACTTTGATCAAGCAAAGGCTAAAGAGAGCCCATGATCGATAAAATTTGTATGTGGATGCGAAGCTGACTGACTTGCACTTCACTATGGTGAACATGTGTTTCTGAAAATCTAACCCCTCTGAGCTATTGATAAGAACAAGCTAAGTCCTTGATACATGGGTATGTTTAAGATTGTAGAACGGATTGGTGAATCTTCTTATCAGTTAACCTTACCCCCTCAATATAGTATGATGTGTGATGCATTCCATGTGTCCAATATAAATAGCTATGTTAAGGATCCAAGACATGTGCTTAGTATTGAACATGTTGAACTCCAAGGGAGGTTGACATACCCAAAGTCACCTATGAGGGTACTATATACCAAGGTTTAAGAGCTTAGGATAAAAAGATAGAGACGGTAAAGGTTCTTCAAAAGTGCCATGGAGAGGATGAAGCCACATGGGAGGTATAGGCGGACATTGAAAACTCTTTTCATGAGTTATTGTTTGAGTAATTGAATTTTGAGGACAAAATTTCTACAAGAGGGGAAGGATGTGATAACCTCAGTTTCACTTGTATTTTATATATTGAAATGCAATTATTTTAGTAAAAGAGACATGTTGGAAATTTGTGTGCTTTGCATTTAAAAAGAATGGGTTTCCTTGTAAATTTCCCTTGGATGATTGATTTCATGATTTCAATTGTATTATTAATCCAATAGTGGATAAAAGGAAAAAGAAAGAGAAGAAAATCCCATAATAAGAAAAAAGCCAAGGAAAGTCGATAATAACTATGTGTACTTGAGATAATTGTGAAGAACTCTCTAGAATGTGGTATGGGTGACCACTAAAGGTTAGTTCTAGGTTTCACATAGTTTCTAATAGGAAAGGTTAGAAAATAAAGGATATAGAAAAAATAAGAAAGACAAAAGGATTGAGTTAATGCATAAAATGTTCCTTATAAAGATAATAGTTTCATATTAAGAAAAGAATCTTTTCTCTTTGTGGGTTAAGGAAATTACAAAACCTAAGGTACATGTTGTAAACCCTAACCTCAACCCAAAACCTTAATCCTGAGGTATGAGCAAAGTAGGAGGAAAATAATAGTTCCACCCTAACTAACAGTAAGAAGTGGATAGAGAAAGAGAGAACCCAATAAGTTGGGGTACCTTAATTTATCCATGCATACAAGTATGTAGGTTAAGCATGGATTATACACATGGAGGATTTGAGTATACAAGTAAAACATAGACAATAAGAGGTTGTATAACCCTTAGCGAGACTTTTTGGTGTCCTGACCTGGGGTGGGTAAACCCAAGAGTGGAGAAAACATCTATGAGGGATTTAAACCCTAATATTGGACTATGAATAGAACTCCTTCTGGTAGGAACCCTAATAGGAAGTACACTCCCACATCAGTATGAGAAAGTAGAAGTGAGGGGCATCAAGAGGACTTTTGTTTTTTATCAAGTACCCACAACCATGTTTGGATACATGATAGATGAAACAAATGAGATGATTTTAGTACAATGAGATGAGTTAATATGGTTTATGATGACCTCATCCAAATTTGAAAATTTGACTTTTTGGACAAAAGAATTGATATACAAGGGTGTGTGCTTCTATGATAATATAAGATAGATTAGGATAAGATGTAAATCTATAAGAGGTTATTCCTCTTCTACAAAAGGGTACCCCTACTGTTAGGACTAGTTATAGGGTTAACTCCAAGAGAGAGTGAGACCCAGAGGGAGTCAGGAACCTAGACTCCAAGTCATGAGGAATTATGAGGAATATTTTTATAATGTGTCTTAGGCTAGACGACCTTGAGTGGAGGAGTTGAGTTGCTACATGCATGATCGCTAGAGGCTTGTTGTACCCTAGATGTCCTTGGAAGGGCCAAACTCTAGAGAAAGAGATTGAGGATTCTTATACATATGTGTAGATGATATGAGTGCCTACCATCTAGGTGAAGGAATAAAAGTCCCAAGATCCTGGAGAGGTAAGGAATGTTGATATGATGTGAAGCCTCATAATCATATTGGTAGTCTTTTATGTAGGACTCTAAAGGTTTTTTAAGTGAAAGAGAAAGTTGGGAAGAAAATACCATATATGTTTTGGTTTGGTATGTGCTTGAGTGGCTAAGTCATGCAATTTCAATGACCAAAGATAAGGAAGTAAATCGAGGTTCCTAGACCAACGAGGGGAAGTGGTGGTATCTGGTGCACATAATGCTCATAAGGTTGAGTGAGTTCATAGGGATCAAGCATGACTCCCCTCAAATTTTGGGTTAAAGGAAACCCCACTTGGACTGTGATATATCCTTGATGAGCCACTCACCCCATTTGGTCTAGCGCTACCATGTTACCATGCATATGTATAAAACTGGTCCAACCTTGAGAAATAGTGAATGAATATGCCATAAAAACAAATTTATAAATGGTTTAATATGTTCTCTACTTGCTATGGGTTAGCCACATGCATGAAATATGATAAAGGAAAGTTACTAGCTAACTTCAAGATGAACATGTAACAATGAACTCAACCTAATATGAGGAAGTGGAAATAGGAAATGTGCCTAAGGGACATGTCCTCTAGTAATAATAAAACCTTAGATTTGTGTGTGTCTTGTGAACCTTAGTACTGCCAAATAATATTTTTACCGTGCCCTAGGAAAGGACCCTCCCTAAAGGAATAAGTTCATAAATTAGTTCAAGAATTGAGACAACATTAAAGGTCACTTAAAAATTGGAGATATTAAGAGCATGAAACACAAAAGCACATAATTTTAGTATGATTCTTTACACCCATGTGATCCATCTCTAAGAGATATGAAGAAAAATCACCATAGAAGTGAACGATAGAACATGACCATGCCTAGAAGGGTAGGTCACCATGAACCCAATGAAAAGAATAGAGGGAAAATTGTGTGTGCCCTAAGAGATGAAAGAAATTCATGTGGAAGAATTTAAAGTGTATATTGTGCTCAAATAGTACTAGAGAAACCACAAGAAAAATGTGGAAATAAAATAAAGTTATGATAGAACCCTAAGTCAATCTTAAGGTTAAGAAGGGATAAGACCGGTGGAAGTAGGAGATGATTGCTCCCTGAATGAACAATACCATAGATTCAGGAGGTAATAACTATGTTTTCCCAGACCCCATGAGTGGGGAGATTGGTCTCCTTCATGAGTTCATGGGTCCCAAGGGATAAATGTGAGGGTAACTCCCTTGATGCATAAGGGTAAAATCACCCAAAAAGTACCAAAACCCTAGAGACGTTGAGGAAATGACTAAGGATCATAAATAGGAGTTATGATAAGACTCAAAAGTTGTGAGAAACTTTTTTCCTATATGTATACATGGAATGAAAGGAATGGTGGTATTCATGGTTTGGAGTCATGTGGAGAATGATTCAACCTAGATTTGAAAATAAATTCTTATTTCATCTTATTATGTGTGGGAGAGATGAGATAGACACATGCCATATCAGAAATGGAAATGATATGAGGAATAAACACTCATGTTGAAACTCTTTTTGGTTAAATGAGAATTTGAGGTATTACCACACCCCATGAAAGGATATTGAATGAATGGTTTGGAAACCTAAATGAGCAAGTTCATGTTTAACCAAAAAATTCCAAAAGAAGATCAAGTGGAATTTGAACAGTATAGTTATAAGATTAAATCTAGTTATCAAAATAATAGATGCAAGAGTTTAAGTACCAAATAAAGGTAAATCAAGCCTGACTTGCTGACCGAGCTTGTAACAACCCCCTTAGATGAACCAAAATTAGTTGATATGAAGGGTTTGATGGAGAAGACTTAAACACATCCAGTAAATATGAATGGTGGAATCCGATAAGAAAATCATGTTGAGTTCATGAGTATTCACCCTTAAGGGCTAAGAAGCTCATGGTTCTAAGTATACCTTGCACTTGGGCATCAAAATATGTTTAAAGACTTACAATGATATTTTTGATGGCCTGGAATGAAGAGGGAGATAGTAGCATATTTAGCCAAATGTCTCACATGACAAAGGATAAAGGCTAGACACCAATAACCAATTGGGTTACTACAACCAATTGAGATTCCTGAGTAGAAATGGTACTAGATTAGTATCGACTTTGTGGTGAGTCTCTCTAAGAAAAAGAATGGTCATGATGTAATATGGGTTGTGGTGGATCGCCTAACTGAATTAGCACTTTTCCTTGACTTTAAGATCATTGACAATGTGACAGATGTAGCTAAGTCATATGTTAGAGAAATAGTTCATCTGTGTGGCGTTCCGTGTTCAATTATTTTTTATTGTGACTCTAAGTTCACGTCTAAGTTGTGGAGGCAAGTGCATGAGGAACCAGGTATAAGATTGAAGTTTAGCATAGCCTGTCACCCCTAGACTGATGGATAGTCAGAAAGAAAAATCCATACTTTAGAGGATTTGTAGAGAGCATGTGTGCTCGATTGGGGTGGATCATGGGAGAAATACTTACCCTTAGATGTGTTTGCTTATAATAATAATTTCCAAACTAGTATTGATATGCCTCTGTATGAAGCTCTTTATGGGAGGTTGTGTCAGTCACTGCTTCACTGGGATAATGTTAGTAAGAGGACCTTGTTGACCTCAAAAGAACTATAGTTGTATGCTGATAAAGTCTCTTTGATCAAGAAAAGGCTAAAGAGAGCTCGGGGTTGATAAAATTCATATGCTGATGTGAAGCCGACTAACTTGCACTTCACTATGGGTGAACAAGACATGTGCTTAGTATTGAACATGTTGAACTCTAAGAGAGGCTGACATACCCTAAGTAACCTATGAGGGTACTAGATACCTAGGTGAAAGAGCTTAGGGATAAAAAGATAGAGATGGTAAAGGTTCTTCAAAAGCTCCATGGAGAGGATGAAGCCACATGGGAGGTAAAGACAAACATTGAAAACTCTTTTCATGAGTTTTTGTTTGAGTAATTCAATTTTGAGGACAAAATTTCTAAAAGAGGGGAAGGATGTTATAACCTCAGTTTCACTTGTATTTTATACATTGAAATGCAATTATTTTAGTAAAAGAGACATCTTAGAAATTTGTGTGCTTTGCTTTTAAAGAAGGATTTTCCTTTCAGATTTCCCTTGGATGATTGATTTCATGATTTCTATTGTATTATTAATCCCGTAATGAATAAAAGGGAAAAGAGAGAGAAGACAATCCCATAATAAGAAAAAAGCCAAGGAAAGTCGATGATGACTATGTGTACTTCAGAGAATTGTGAATAACTCTCTAGAAAGTGATATGGGTGACCACTAAATGTTAGAGCTCAATCTCACATAGTTTCTAATAGAAAAGGTTATCAAAATAAATGATATAGAAAAAATAAGAAAGAGAAAAGGATTAAGTTGATGCATAAAATGTTCCTTATAAACATAATACTTGCATATTACAAAATGAATATTTGCTCTTCAATTTTTGGTACCAAACCTTGTCCACAATTAGATAAAGTCATTAGAGACTTTCCCTTAAAATCTAGGAGAAAGAGGACCTTCTATGTGGTGTAGGTGATTAATTGAAGAATTTGCAATAGAAATAGGATTTGGCTAAAAAGTAATTCTAATAAATTCCATAAAATACATATAGGTTGATAAAAACATTTATGAGTCTCCATCCTAATTTCCTAGCCATTGGATGTTCCTAGTAGCCAATGGAAATTCAAGAAGGTAGAGGGATCTACTTGAAATAAATGAATTATATGCCTTTTCTAAGAGAGAGAAAAGAAGACATCTAGAAGTATCTTTTTGACACCAAATCTTGTACACATTGGGATTTAATCATTAAAATCCTTCCCTAAAAATTGGGGTTTAATAATAGGAGAGACGAGAGAGTTATGGATTTTATAAAATATCCATAAATGAATTATAAATTTAGAATATGTACATAATTTTTCACATTTAACTAGAACATTGCCTTTAATGAACCATGACCTAATGGCCATCCGATCAGGATCAAATGATGAATGGGTTGTTACCTACCTTTTGATCAAAAGGGGAAGTTAGTATGCAGTAAATACCAATCCCTTGGCTAATATTCTCTCTCTCCAGACAAGATTGACACTAAAACCACTCCCAATGTCTTCAGGAGATTAAATCAAACCCAAACACCAATAGATTTTCTTTGGTTTTGTGAGGTATTAGAGTTTCCCCAAATCATTTTCGGATTGGAAAGTCCATTAATGGTAGGGAACACCCCGCTTTCCACATCTCCCTATATAAGGCACGTGTCGTTTGGTTTTGAGGCAGAAAACTCCCTCCTTGAGGCAGGAAAAAGTTCCAAAAAGATCAGGTTTAGTTAGTTGCCCCGTAGCCCTTCCATACCCATGGAGATCTCCCTTATTTCCATCAACAAGAATGCCTATAGACCATCCTCAATCCATGATGCTCTAACGATCTCGAGGTCACCTATGAATCCACCTAGGACTAATGGAGACAATTGCATCCTATCCTGACTCGCTGGTACCCCACAACTTGGAGTCAAAAACTGGTTCACCGCATCTGGACTGAGGCTCGCAAGGATGGAGGGAGCGGAGGTACAAGATTTTTCATGAGGAAATTACCTCCTTACCCCTGGCCCTAATGTAGAGAAGTAAGGACAATGAAGTCCTTTGAATCTCTTTCTTTGTTCATTTCTTACATGGAGAATAGGGGTGTGGTAGATATCTACTGGTCCAAGCAAGCCGTGTGGAATGTAAACAACTAAATGTTGACATGGTCTCCTCTGATTGGTTCAAATATGCTAATTTTTCAAAAATTGTAGTAATTAGTAGGATGATCCAATGAAGACATGTTATATTTGAAAATCGATTAGGAGAATGTAAGGAATTCAATAAAAATATAAGAATTTCCTAGATCTTCTTCTAGTTCAAAAAGTACCCAAAGTTAGCACTTTAATATGTTAAATGAACTATAACCCTAATTTATGATTCTAATGAGTTCAAATGATATTGATAATAAAAGGCTAATCTTTTATGAATAAAAGGAGAAACTTGAAACTTATGTGAACTTAACAACACATGAATTTGATGATTAGGATTTTCTTGAGATTAAAGGTGAAATTAACAATGAGATTAGGGTTGGTCAACCCAAAAGTCATGAAAAGTGGTAACTATGGTTTAGGAAGCCAAAACCCTAACTTGTGACCCAAGTCAGTCTTAATGATGATTTTGATAAAATAATAATACATGAGTGTGTTGCTTTAACTTTCATGATAATTTGCTTAGTAGCTTGTTTGGTTGTTCTTGATTTATCTTGCTTGGACATCCATAACACTTGATCAAGGTATGTGGTTACACCTATGACTAACCATTTTGGTTTTCTGATATTTTCCTGAGGTTTTTCTAGATTGTTTAAAATTAAACTGCTTGGATGATATTTATTTCTTGCAATCTATAAAGTCACTATTACTATCCCAATTAATGCTTATAAGTTTCTTGGACCCACATACCAACTCTAGAATTTTGGGAATGGATAGAATTGAAAAGTCATGGTGATTACTGAAGACCAGACCCCATATTGGGAAGGTCATAAGTGGTCATGCCCCAGATTGGGAAGATCTACATGGAATCTAGCACCAGATTGATAGGTGTCCAATAAAGCACCTAGCTATAGATTGAGAGGTGGCCTAAAGTCCATTGTAGGGACAAAATCCTAACATATATACCAGAGGTTGAGTAAAAATAGTTGAGGAGTTATGGAGAAATGATAAATTATATTTCTGTAACAATAATTGATATGGGTATGTTGTTACAAGTATATGCAAAATTTTTATTTCCCCAACATACCGGTATAACTTGTTATATTGACCGACTATTTTGTTTGCGGGCATTTTAGGATAATTTTCTGTTATTGCTAAAAGTTTAACAGAAAGAAGGCTCTCACAAAGAAGGCACGAAACAAATAAGAAGTAATGTAACATATGGAGGATTTAGTTAGTTTTTTTCTTGTTGGAAAACTTTAGAAAACCATATTATGTAATTCCTTTGTGGAAATCTAATCTTGTACAAACTCATTCCCATTTAATAAAATTTTATTAATTATTTCTAGTTATTTGTTAAACTTTTTCTCTTGTAATGAAGGTAATGACCCTTGCCCTCACAGTCTACCTGAATAGGGGATATCAAGGGATGGGTTCATTACATTTTCATTTTTTCAGTGGGTTCCTATACATCCTGGTGGTTTTGGATTATGTCTCAAAATGGGTAGAAGCCATCTCCATGCAGAATTGTGATGCAAATTCTATCAAAAATATTTTTAAGGGTATCATCTTCCCAAGGTTCTGGGTGCCTTGCACTGTGATTCCGGATGGGGGTTCTGATGTCTTAGAGAAAAGTTTTGAGTCCTTACTAAAAACATATAGTGTCCACCACAAAATCACATCTCCTTACTACCCTCAAACTGGTGTCCATGTTGAGGTTTGAATCATCAAATCAAGTTCGTCCTACAAAAAATTGTCAACCGCATAAGGAAAGATTGGGCCTTGAAAATCAATGACACCTTGTGGGAATATAGAGCTACCTATGAAACACCCACATAATCCACTCCATTCAGATTGATAATGGAAAATGTTGACATCTACCCATATATTTTGAGCACAAGCCCATCTGGGTCAATAAAACATTCAATTTTGACTTATCCATAGAAAAGAAAACTATTTTCTTCAAATGTTGGAGTTAGAAGACCTCAAGATGACAACATATGAGAATGCCCAAATATACAAAGATAAAATCCAGTTATGGCATGATGGCTATATTAGGCAAAAAGATATCTGAGAGGGTAACCAGGTCTTAATATACAACTCTAGGTTGAGAATTTTCCCTAGAAAATTAAAATTTGATTGGTATGTACCCTACCTTGTCAAGCGTTCCTATCCACACAACATTTTTCTCATTTAGGATAAATGGTAAGATGAGTTCAAATTTAATGTGTATAGGCTAGAATGATATATTAACATTGAGGATTTCATAACATCCAAAGCACAACAGCTCCCTATGCTTGAAAACATAGAATTGAAGGATCCTCCACCCCTCCCAATCATGATTTAGAATCGGCTCCATGAAATACATGTGTTAGGCCTTTAACATAAATTTGGACACTTTTTGGGAGGCAACCCAACATTTTCACTTTATTCTTATTTTATTAATTTTTCTAATTTTTTAGCTAATTTATTCTTTTGTCTCCTATTTTCTTTATGCCCCCTCCAAACAACAATGCTTGAAATTCTAACGCCATTCATGACTAAGAAATGATCATTTCACAACATGAAACGATAAGAAACAAGCAATTCACTACATGAAATTATCGATTGGGCACTCGAAGACAATGTTGAAGGTCGACATTGGGGTCAAGAAGAGGGACGTTCCAAGTCCTTCCATGACACTTGAGCCAATCAGATCAGGTATCACAATGATCGGTTCGGTCCCAAGTTTTTTAGATTCAAACAAGAGGGCACCTCAAGAGTTGTATTGCCCCCTACCATGTGCACGATTAGTGAAATGATTGGTTGACTTTTCCAAATAGTCGAATCATGTTCACGAGATGACCTATAAATTGGGATGAGTAGGAGAGGAAAAATCCAACACAAATAAGCCCCTGAGCCCTTCCCCTACCCTAGCCACCACACTCAACATAGCAGCAACTTCTAGCTTCCACTGCCTCGGTGAGCCGCCCATTAGACAACTCCTGCCATTTGCTTGGCACCGTCAGTTGTTTGCTTAACCAACTCAGCTGGCCATCTCACCAGTGAGCCGACTGTGTGATCCTATATCCTTCTCCCTCTCTAGCTATCCATCTCCAATTGACAAGATGGCATTTATGTCCTCCATATGTTGTGGTTCCCATCCAAAGAGGCGTCTCTCTGACGCACTGGCTGATTCACTACCTCTAGATGCCTAGATCCCTCTTCTTGTTTGTTTTCATTCCCCTACCCACTCCAATGATGTGCACCTGCTTCACCAACCAGGTGAAATGGGCCTACATAACCACCCTCTATGCCCTCAATATCAGGGTTTCCTTTGAAAAATCTTACAACATAATCACATTCTTCTCTTCCCCTACCACATCACGTTGGTGTTTGGTGATCTCACTCTTGAGTTCATGACCACCTTCCTCTACTTCCACTGCTCTTGGTGGGACTCTAGTAGCAAGGTCTGGATTTTTGGGGAGAACTTGGAGATCTCTTCTAGGTAGCTCACCTCCATCGTCCTTGATGGAGGGGATGGCTGCTTTCTCACTACATGGAGCACCCTCATGACACCTTTCCCAACAGATACAATAGGAAGAAATTCTAGCCAGACATCACTGGGCTTCCACCCAAACTGCCCAATGGCCCCAAAGCCTCCATTGTCAACAACCTAGTCATCAAATATCTTCATTGTATCTTGGTATGCACTATCTTCAGTAGGGAAGGTACTCAAGGCGTTGTCACTCACCTAGAGATCTAGACTCTATGGTGCCTTCTGAGTAGAGAGCCTTTCATTTGGGGGAATGATATTCTTGAGAAACATGGCTCTCGGGTCAGCCATGCTACTTCTTCTTCTTTCTACATCAGCCACACAGTGACCATCATAGCCATCTTTTTGGGCTACAATCACATTTCTTTCACAACACTAGAGTTCAAGAATCTCCTGATTGATCTACTCTATATGAAAGGAAGTAATTTCATCTGCTTCAGTGCAAACAATGTCTATTATTTTCTGTCTAAAAATACTTTTGTCATCCTCGAGCTTCCTTGGCATGCTTGGTTTGCATTAGGCAAATCTGATCTTTGATTTGACTGACCTACCAGTTCAAATCCAACGGTTCCATCTAGAGAACCCTGACCTAAAAGACATCCTAGAGCCTACATCCTACATGAGGAGTGTCTCATTGGAGGCACATGATGATGTGATCTCCCCTCCTCCTCCAACATCTCAACATCGCACTAGGAGGCACATTGTATATACTTTTTGTGCTGACGAGCCATATGGGATTTTACGAGATTGGATATCAGGTTGATGAGATCTAGCATGAGAAATAATGTGAGGGCCACCAGCTCAACCACATGTACCTCATGCATTGATCCCAGGAGTCTTGGCATGTGGATTATGGCCACTATGCCCCCATCCGACCCTATTATGAGGAGTATATGGCCCATCATGCTTACCTTGACCCCAACTCCCCATACTAGTGGAAGTACTATTATCCTCCACTTCATCAGATGTAGTGATCTTCTTCCTCCATCTCAGTTCAGGATTTGCTCATGGAGAGAAATATTTCTATGTCAGGGTGGAAGTGGGTGGTATGTACCAATTCCACCCCCTATATTCCCTTTCAGCATTATCTATTCATCATGCTATGATGCATGTAGTTTACTTTCTAATTATAGTTTCTTTCTAAATGTAATTTGTTTTTTAAAAATTTTAAAAAATCGGCCTTTATCTGGTTGGCCAATATGAATAGATTTTGTATCATTGTACCCCCTTGAATTCAATAAATATTCTTTACAAAGTATTTACATATTGCCATGATTAGAAAACACCATGTCACATAGGAACCCAAAATTTGCATAACTCCTTGGAAATGTTGGGAGGCCTTATTGGATTGATGAGAACCAAAAATAAATTATATCTATTTTTAAATCTGTAGATTAGCTTGTTGTATCTCTTGTATGATGTAGAGACAGGAAAAATAAATTTGATGTGATGGCACTCCACAAAAAATGTAAGTTTGAAAGCACAAGAACAACTTCTCTTCACCATCTTCTTCCCTTACCAAACCTCAAGTCTGGAGTGGAATATGTTCCCCCATCTCCATTATTCCATACCCCTCATAAAATAATTAGGGACATATCATAAAAAGATACTGTAACTCCCAGAATTCAATATACTCATAAGAGATACATATTATGACCTAATACATGGAAAGAAGTGTGGATTATTACATAAAGAAATATCTCCTTGTGCATGTAATTATGGTTGGTAATGTGATACCATGAACCTAGATTGACCATAATTTATTCCTAATCTTGATTTATTGTCATAATTAAATTCTTAATCAAGTTATAAGACCAATTGATTAATATGAATCCTTAATATGGCTTAATTGCACTTTATTTTCCCTAATTTCAAGTTTACATGAAAGTGGTAGACTTAATTATAAACTCACCTTAATATGAGGAATCAATCACAAATTGTGTGAAAAAAATGTCTAAACTTGTGTTTTCGTTCATGTTCACTTTTGGGTTATCCTTGAAATCAAATGGTTAAGAGATAACTCACTTTGACTTCAATTGTACCTTATATATCCTAATTTTGTAATTTCATGTACAGTAGTGGACTAATATGAAATTTTACCTTAGTTGGGGACCTAACTATGAAATTGAGTGTATATTATCTAAATGCATGATTCCCATCATCATCTTTCTTAATTTGATAAACTTTGAACTTGTTTTGTGGGTTTCTGTCATAGGTCTTACAACCCTAAACCTAACCCTAACCTAGTGGTTGAGTGTTGATCGATGGCCTACAAACTAGTGGCTATAGATTGATGGACTTGGATGCCATCAACTAACGAAATCACTGGACTCATTCACCAACCATTCTTGACCTTGTAAATCATGGGTATCCTAGCATGTAGACTGACACATAGGTAGTGTGAAAGGGGATCAACGAGAGTTTCAACCAATGAGTTTGTTGACCAATGAGAGTGTCGACTGGTGGACTTTATTCTCAATACAAGTTCTAGACTGATGAAAATTCTATGTAAATTGATGAGAATGATGCCCATGTTGGTGAGCAATATAAGATTGTCATTGGAAATGATGCTTTGACAAATGAAAGTCTTGTGTTGATGAATGGGAATTATAAACACTGGTTATGGGTAGTTTTTACATTTGCACCCATTCTAGTTCATAAAAGATCCTTTGAAAATTGACCTAAAGGCCCATTTGACACCACATATTGATGATATAATGTTGAGGAGAGGCCATCTAGTTGATGGGATCTCCATGGAATGTGATGGCTATGGATGGAGGCTTGCATATCCTTATATGTAGATGATCAAGGTATCATAGTTTCTTCCAATGTTAGATAATTTTTTTAACCCTAATCATGTAAGATTTTCCTTCCACTATCTCTTTCCTATTGATTTTCCTCTCTTATTCTTCCATTGTTATATCCCCGTGAATAACCATTGAGGAATCTACCCCGTGTAACTAAACAACCTTCCTTTTACATCTCTTTGTCTAAGATAAGCCACTTCTTGCTTGGAGCTTTGGTTTTAGAGATTTTGAAGGAATTATTCAACGGAAATTGTGATAATCACCATATGAGGTGATTGGTATGATATTTTTTAGATTCTTATTCTTATTTTTTCATGCAAATCCGTAAACTTTCTCTAAACTTGATTAATATGCCTAAAAGTTAAATTTGGGAACTATTTTCTACTATTTGACATGATTATGAGTTTTGGACTCCTTTAATCTTTTAATGATGATACCTAAATATAATTTCCCTCCCTTAAATGCATGTGGATAGAAATTTCCAAATCAGTGCATAGTTGTTTGGTAATGCCCTACTTTTTCTCTATAATTCTTTAATATGCTAAAAGATGATTCCATATGAACTATTTTGGATATGCAAGAGTAAATAAGAAATCACATGTTCTTCCTAATATTCTAAAAATACTCGCTAATGTGAAAATTCCTTCTCACTTATCCGAGTATGGATTAAAATTCAATATATATGTGAACATATTACTAAAAAGTGTCACCTTTATGGTGTCTTGGTACCATATGACGGGAAAATCAACACAATTATTACTTTTATTTACTAGGATTGATGTAAAATGATTTTAAGGATTTTTTAGAACATATATTTCGATTTTTTTTAGTCAGACATATAATCTCAATGTAGATCATTAATGCATAAAAGTGATTTTTATGTACAAATATTGTATTTAATACAACTTTTGCATGCTTCCAAATTTGAATTTGAAATTTGTATGGTGATATGCTACTATGATATGGTCTTGATGTGGCCTTATATGGTGAATTAGCCATTTCATGGTTGATATTGGTAGTTGTTCCCTAACGAGTACCTAATTTATCACGCATCATCTTACATCTCCTAAAATTATGTTCACTCAACTTAACCCTTAATGAAACTGAAAGGGATTATGAATGAAGAAGTACAATCAAATGAATGTGCATGATATACACCATACCAGTAATTAACATAGTTAATAAAAAAACTTGGGGGTTTTCTAATTCAATCTGAGTTTTAACAAAGGATGATCATAATTTAATGATAAATATTGTTAATTGGGTGATACTCTTCCTTATATATTGAATATGTTTTTAATCTCTCCACTTTCTATAATACTAATGGATTGTTTAAGTGTTTGAAGTCTATCATCCTTTTAATTTCCCCTTGTTTGAGTATAATCTAGGTTTAGCGAATGATGGATATAGTTTATACTATATTTTATGTATATTTTACTCGACTTATTGCTCTAAATTCTCAATTTTGGCTACATATTAGACTTGTACTTGCATAATTATTGTGGTTTGTTCTTTCTCTGTCATCTCGATTGATTTAATGTTTTTTGGTGCATGTATCACAAACACAGTTAATATGGAATGAATTATTTTTACCAGAGCATGATGTATGTCATGATATTGGTTGGATGACATATTTCGAGACCTTAGGACCCTCAAAACAGCCCTCATGTGGTTGAACATGATACATTTTTACTAGATCATGACATGACCCAACCTAGAAGTCAACCAAGCTTAGCAATACTAGACTTGACATGCCTTACCTCAAGCGCAACGTGTCCAATCATATAACATTAGTTAAAATGTGACAATTAAGGACATGATTTTCTCTCTTGAAGCATGTTGTGTCCCACCATAGGAGGATTTGGCCAAGTTGACACCTAACATGCACGGTGTGTTTGGCCAACAACACATTGCCACTTCATCATCAAGCACTCAACATAACCATAGACACGATGTGCTGATCCCTCAATACATCATGGAAAATTGTTATTTCCACCAACCCTTGGCAACTTTCTAGAATCACATCGTGTTCCTACCCAAAAAATGATGTGCCTTATAAGATTTTTGAAAAAATATAAACATTGGGAGAGTTAAAGGGTCTTATACCATTTTACCTCATTCTAACTTTGGAAAACAAGCATGTGACGACATAGAGGGAAATTCTACTACAAAGGAATCTTATAAGAAGAAGGGGCACCTCCTCCATTGGTGTAAGGAGCTTCTTGTACGTCTCCATTGTAGAGGTTTCATACTCTACAATAGTTATATTTCATTTCTTTCTCTTTTCTCCTCTATTTCCACATTCTTACACATAGAACTTGTACAGGACATGATTTACAATACTATTTGTGAATCCCCTAAAGATATGTAGTAGGTTCGTTTGTATTTGGTGTCTTTTTGGAACTCCTTCAGCATGCAATGACCAATTATTACTTTATATTCAAATTTTAATTTTGGTTTCACAAGTTTCTTTCAATGCTACGGGAAACTTGGCAATGATACCTTAACTCCTGACATTTGGCATACTAAGAAGAGATACATACTTAGTAGATATCTACTAGAGTTGTGATCACCTATTACATGAAAATAAGTAGGGACTATTGCATAATTTCTCCTTGTGCATGCAATTTTGGTTGGTAATGTGAGACCAGGAACTAATCTTGATTTGTTTTCAAATTGAACACTTGATTCAACTTGAGATTAATTTATTAAAAAAATTAATTTGGTTAAAATTGCAATTTTCTTTTCCCAATTTCTCACAAATTGTGGACTTAATTATAAGTTCATCTTTTTATGAGACTTAATTGTAAATTGTGTGAGAAATCTCTAAACTTGAGTTTTCCTCCATATCCGATTTTTGTTTATCCTTGTCATTAATCAATTAAGAGATGGTTCTCACCTGACTTCAATTGTACCTTACTTATCCTATGGACTATTATGTAATTTCACTTTAAGTAAGGACCAGTGTATGAAATTGAGTATATATTAACTAATTTCTTGATTCCCTTAATAATATTACAAAAATTAAAGAATTTTTAACATGTTCTGTATGGGTTCTCATCATAAGGCACTATAACAAGTATACACATTAGTGGCATTTGACAAATGCCACTAAAAATATAAATTCCACTAAACGTGTTTAGTGGCATTTGTTGACACTTACAAAAATGCCTCTAGTACCAATGTAACTAGAGAGAATGACATAAATTATAAATGACACTAAATGTTTGGTTTTAATGGCTTTCAATAAATGCCACATAAATGCCACTAATTCATCATTTGGCTTTTATAAAAATGCCACTATTATATCAATTGATTTTTATACAAATGACACTATTGTGGATTAGGATGTTCTAAGAAACCACTCCTATTGAGTATAATGGCATATAAAAAAGTCATTATAGTGGCATAATTATTGTGTATGATGAAATTTTTCTGTCTTCTAATGATTCTAGTTTTTAGTTCAATTGCTCATTTTTTTGAATGAACACCAATTGGAATTTGAATTCACATTTTCAAAAGTATAGATTCTGACTATCGATCCTTTATATTTATAATCAAATGCAAATTAAATGGGGGATGACATTTTACCTTCCCATTTTATTCAATACAACACATGATACACTCTTTCATACAACATTTTGTTAATCTATACATAATTTCTACATCCATTATTTGACATTCTGTTCCTTTTTATATTGCATGATCACACACTCAGTCTAACCCCTAAGAAGTTTCTTTCTACTTGCAATAAAAGCCTTGCCCAACACTTTCATAGCAAATTAACACTTTGCCCTACTCCACTCTGACTGATACACAACTGATATCACAACACTCAACTTCTTGAGAAGCCTGAAATGGCTCAAGCCCAACACATCAACTTTTGTCTTGGAATCCTAAACTACTTCCCATATTAAATCTTTCCCTTTGTGTGCCTTATTTATACTGATCATTTGACTATATATTCTTTCATCACTAACGTCTTTGTTTGTGCTCCCCCTACAAAAATTGCTCTTGTGCTCTTAATCTGACCATTGGTCTTGGCACTCTCACTAGTCTTCATGAAACTAATGGTAAAGTCATTGTTTAGCAACACATTGATGAGAAAAATCTAGAAAGATCTGTTTGATTGTTAGTTGTGAAAACAAATAGACAACACTGAATAAATTGTTTAGCAACATAGTCCAAAAGTAAAATAAAGGCAAGAAGTAAAATTGCTTCTATGACTGTTATCAACAAATAAGAAGAGAAATGAGAAAACCTTATAACACTCCTTTTGAAAGAGAAACCAAAATCTTATCTTACAGTCCAAGTCCTACTAACATAAGTGTATACCTTTAGGTATTCAAAGGATAATAATCATTCCTTGAGCCAAGAAAAATTGCCAACACATTCGCTAAACAAAACTTCTACAACCTAAGATGCTCGTGGCACTTCCTCAATGCTTACAATTGTGTTGTACATGGTCCTTGACTACAATAATCAATATGGCCCCTTCTGTTGATCCTCAATAATGCATTTAGTACCCTTAAATAAGTAGTGTGTGCTACTTTTCACTATGCAATATCCTACATGTTCAAATTCCAAAAATAAGTGAACTAGTATATAATACATTTTATAAATCATGGAAGATGTCAGTTTAAAGGTTAATTTAGGGTAGAAGTGATTTACATTGGATCCATGACTCCTTTTTAGTATATTTTTCTACAAGTTCCTACTGCTTGGCATGTAGTATATTTCCAGGTTGGCACTTGTCTAAAGTGTAATCACAAAAACAAGCAAGAAATATTAGTGATAAAGAAAATACACTAAGAAGTTTCCAAACATTTTGAGAAGCACTATTACACAAGAATTTTGACATATCAGAAGCAAGCTTGTGAGTTTGACTCATCTTGATTATCAAAGTAGACTTTCAACAAATTATCTCTTTTAAGAGACCTTTAATCAACATACCTCCCATATTGTCGTGTCCAGAAACATTCGTAACAGGTTGAGGTTTTCTCGAAATATTCCCTCAAATATTTTTGGATGTTGTGAGATAATGCTCAACATGGACCTCAAGGCATTAAAAAGCCAATATTGCAGATGTCAACATTGTTCTTGGAACTACATATTTTTCATATGATAGTGGCTTGATGTAAACTTAGATAGAGACCATAGGTCACATATAGGGCAACAATGCCTACCAAAAGATTCATCCTTATTAGAATTGGAATACATAAATCTTGGTTGTAAAATACATAAAGCATGATTTAAAGTCTTACTTGGATTAATGAAGCCTTTAGGCAAGGAAACTAGCAAGAGAAATGAGAATCTAAAGAAAAAAAATGAACAAAACATTTATCCCAAACACAAGCCCCTGTAGTGCAGAGATGTAGAGGAACCATGTTGTTGAGTGGTTGTCATCAAGAATGAGATTTGTATGGGAAAAATGATGCTCATGTGCATACGCCCAAATTGTTGCATACGAATCCAATGGTTTAGAAGAATATTGAATATAGGGGATCGATGGATTCCTGAAAAATGAGCTTATTCTGTTGCAGTTGGAACGTAGCATTGTTGAAAAGGACACTGAGTGGTTAAGGTTATTGGTAAGATTCAAAAAGAATTTTGTGTGCACTTTAAATTAAAAACTAACAAGTTAATGCTACCTTTACATGTGTGCTAGGAAACGAGGTCATGCATACAGTTTGTTGTGTTTGATCCATCAATTTATATTTTGACGCACTTAGATGAAAACATCTTGAATCGATGATGGTAAATTGACCTCTAATGGATTGGACTACTTTCACAAGTCCTCAATATCATGAGTTTCAAGAGCCCCACCTATTTGAAGTAATGAATGGTGTTTCACTTTATGCATATAACTGCATATTTAGTTGTAAAACATGTTGACATAGTCAATCTGAAGTATGCAGATCAAATATGAATCAATACATACCAACTTGTACTCAATGGATCCTATGTTTTCGTCCTTTAAATGTGCTTTGCTGGAAAGATGAATTAACATTGACCAAAACTTTGAAAAAGAAAGTGGTATGAGATTTATATACAAAATATTACCATGAAAGTTAGCAGAGGAAGACAGTCCTTGACCATCTAAAAAATTTTCAAGATGCTTCACAGTTGGTCTATATACATCGATAAAAGTAAAATGCTTGTTGGCCGTCTGTAATCTGAAGTGCTTTACAAAATTTGTAGTAAATTTATTTGTTGGTCTTCTACATGTTTGTATCTTTCTGGTCATATTTGCATAAGGCATCCATGGTCATATTTGTATAAGGCATCCATTGCCTCCATGCCAACTCTTGTCATGCAAGTACCGATTACATGGGGGAAGGCTAAAAAACTAACCCATGCACCCAAAAAGAGGAAATGAAGCTATAATTTAAAAGAAAAAGAAACTATAAGATGAGAAAGAAAATAAGAAAGAAAAATATCTAGTTCACAAAATTTATATTGTAAAATGTGTGTCCATTTTATGTGTAATAAGAGTATTGTAATTGTGAATAATTACTCAAATTATGGTGTAGATTTAAATCTAGGTGAAAGTCAAGTATTCTAATATATGCAATATGATATCTTGAATATAATGGTATGACGATGGAACCTAATAAATCATCATTAGAGTGTTAAACGGGATAATCACCCACATATTGAATATTTACTATCAAATAGTCAGATTGATTAGATTTCAAAAAATTAATATCAAAATCCATGGATGTCTATTGAAATAAGAAAAAGAACAAATATATTATAAAACTATATGTGGTGTGTGTTTTACTGGGCGTGTATATACACACACGATGAACTTCTTAGACAGACCAACACAATTTGTTCTTGTAGAAAAGGAATGCATCCGATGGTGCTTGATATTAATGTAATGTTTAATCACTTCAATGTAACAATATGATCTTACCTGTGAGCGTCCTGGTCTCAAACATGAGCTGTTTTTTTTGCCTTAAATGAACTGACATGTTTTTCAGTACCGCAGAATCTGTAACAACAACAGAGAAGAAATTCACAAGTAATTCACCAACACTTATGGGGGCATCTTAAGATAACTGAGTGAGAAACCAAAACCAACTAACAAGAATCTAAACACTTCTTATCTGGCTAGTTTATCTTGAGTTCCTCTGTATGTTGCTTTCCATGCAGTGAATCTTCTCAACCATTTTTCCACGTCATGTCCGTCATTATGCTCTTAATAATGATCAGACTAGTGGGTACATTTGGTCATTAATTAATATAGCATTTTAAACAGTATTAGCTATGGATGGAAGCGGTTATGTTAGAGTAATAACAACCGAGATGAGGTGCTCTGATCTATAGTAATAGAAGATGCGATGAGGTGCTCTGATCTGATCGAGGGGAACAAAACATTCTTGCATGCAAGTGTAGTTGAGAAGCTAGGTTTTTCTATCGTTGTGGAAGTGATCACATTATATTGTCATACAAAATTATCCAAAAGTTGATCTTTTTCTTAGTGTAATGATGTGCGAGTCATTGTTTTTTCTAAAACTAACGAACACCTGATCTGGGGTACTATCAGTTGAGTGATGTTCTATGATTTTGACTAGTGATTTTCCTAGTGGCCATGGACTTTGCAGCACAGACAAGCATGTTGTGTTGTTGAAGTGACTACCACTGGCGGGGAGTCAGTAATTCTGTCCCAGATATAATCCACTGTTGGCATAGTGGTACAAGAGAAAGAGGCAAACGACAGTTGGAAGGAGTGTCGCAATAGGGAATGAGTATAGTCACAAATTCGGTATTCAGGAGACGTTCGGTTGAGTTGAAAAGTTCGGAATTCAGCAATTTTGCGGGGAAATTAGGTAAAAAGCGGTCAACATACGATAAAAGTACGGTCAACTATTCGTGAAAAAGTCGGAAAAAAAATCAAAGGATATATATATATATATTGCATAGAGGTGTGTATGTATATATATATGTTTTGCACACATATATGTACATATATATTGCATACTATATCTATAACTATTACTTACATATAAATATACATATATTGCATACATACACACACATATATGTATGTACATACACATAGATACATATATATACTCAAACTAAGTTAGAGTCTTAATTAATATAATACGGAAAAAGAATATATAAAATGAGAAAAAACATTAAACGTGATTAATTCGAGTAAAATACGGGAATAATATGTAATATTCGGGAATTGAGATTTATTCGGAAGTTTCATACGTCTAGGGAAGAATTCGCATTTTAAATGCGACTTTTTCAAAAAGTGAGAGTATATTGTGACTATGGGAATGAGGAGGGCGGAGACAAGGTGAGTGGAGAGCAGCCACAAGGAGTTGAGAAGCTGGCTTAGTGGTTCCTTAATCTTCAAACTCAACCCGTTAGTGTAATTCAATGTTCGGCCATTATGATGTATATTATGATGCTTAGATGACTATGTAAAAGAGCTCCCTCCTCTTCTAACCCAACTATCATCAGGGAACTTGATGTTGTGTGTGGCAAATCGATACAACAAAGGGACCCGTGATTCACAAATCAAATTCATTTACAATAAGAGAGACAGAAATATCTTGAGAATTATTACGATTGTTGCTTACTTCTTCATTTCACCTGCAAATTTCACTGATAGATTTATCATGTTTACTACTTCATTTCACAAGCAGAGCTAAAGAACAAAAATGTCTGCTGCGTATGCATACATACAAGGACTACTAGAGAACACAAGTTCCTTATTCTGTATCTAGACTAGAAAGAAATCCTTGTTAGAAAACAATATTATGGTGAATGCATATTCGAATATAAATAATCTAGGATGATGTGAACTGTGCTCATTATGAATACAAAGAATTGTGTTCGGTAGATCCAAAAGCCAGTTTGCTAAATTAAATTTTATTTATGGAGCGATGAGATGCTTATTTAGTCTACAAAGTATAAGGAAGAATATATATTTAAAAACAACTAGCTAGCTGATATAGATTCGTTAATACCTTTTAGGATATCTGGTCTTTGAATCCGTATCTAGTGAAATAGCCGAAAGGAGACTGTGAGTGAACGCAACAGAGTTGTTTGACTCTTGAAGCTCATTGAAATGCTTCTCCCCCCATCTTTCAGTTCGAGAACATTAAAAATTCTGAGATTTCCTGGAGGCTTTTCCCTCAGAGGTCAGCGAACGACACAGATTGATCGTGCTCATCGCGGCTGTGAGTATGGACCTTATCTTTTCCCTCCGCTTTCAGGAGATGAAGGAGGGCCGATAAGCCGATAAGGTGGTCGCAATCGCTGGAAAGGGAACCAAACGATAGTGCACCGCGGCGCCTCAAAGTATTCTTGTTAGTGGTTAAGGGGTCGGGCACAAAGAAGTATTCGAGCCGGATGCGTGAGATTGCGGGAATGGGTTTGGTTTGCAGTTTTCTTATTTACAGTCAGAAGTCAATTTGGTATGGTTATTATATAAGCAGAAGTAGGTAGAAAAAAGATTATTAGAATTTATAAAAGCCAGAATTGACATATATAAATGTTTGTATCACGACTTTACTTCTCTGATGCCTATATAGAGCACATAGTGGCATTTGGCATAAAAAATGCCTGTACAACTGAATGTATAAATGGAACAAATGCCACTACATAAAATGTCCCTAATGAGTATTTTTATTGTAGTGAGGCTTCTGAACTTAATCCTAGCCTAGAGGTGGTGGTTGAGTGTTGATCATGGCCTTCCAACCAATGTCATAGATCAACGACCTTGGATGGTCCTCAACTTATGGAATCCCTAGACTCATCCACCAACCTATGGAGTTCCTATCCATGGAAACCAATGAAGATCCTAGCATATAGACCAATGGCTAGGTAGTGTGGAAGTGGATTGATGCCAGTGTAAACCGATGGAATTTCTACTCGACAAAAGTGCTAGATCAATGGAAATCCTATGTAAATCAATAAGAATGATGCCCATGTTGATGAGTATGCTAACATGGTCTATGGGAAGACTATTTTGCTCAATGGAGTCCTTCATAGACTAATGGGAATTGTAAACACTAGTTATGGGCTATTTTTACATTTGCACCCATACTAGTTTATTAAAACCACTCTTAGTCGACCTAGAAGTCAATGTGACACCCCATCTTTTGGTTCAAATATATAGGAGAGCCCATATGGTCCATGCGAGTTTGAAGGATGGGGAAGTCCATGGATGGAGATTTGCATGTTCTTGCATGTCCTTGCATGTAGATGATCAATCTACCATAGTTGCGTTCAACACTAAATAACTTTGATTTTACCCCTATTCATGTATCTTCCGTCCATTTTATATTTCCAACTATTTTCCCTATCTTTGTCCTCCATTGACCAAGAATCATGAATTTTCATGGTGGAATCTACCCCATATACCTAAAGAACCCTTCTTTTCCTCTCTTTGTCTTAAAGGAAGCGAGATCTTTTTTAGATCTTTGGTTTTGGAGCTTATGGAAGGATGCTCTTGGATGTGGAGGATTGTGTATTTCTCTCTTATGTGTACCACTTTTTCATAATCCTAGGAGCTGAGTGATATGGATTTTGTTATCTTCTTTTGCCTACTTATGCATGTAAATCCCTCATCTTGCTCAAAACTTGATTAATGTGCCTAAAAGTTGAATCTTTAGATAATGTTTTGCTAATATATGATGTTATTAAGAATTTATTGGCCTCCCTTAATCTTTTAATGGTTATCATAATTTCCCACCCTTTTATATGCATGTGGGGAGGATTTTCAAATTAGTGCATTGGTGCTCTAGAATGACCTAAACTTTCTCTATGATCCCTAGTATGCTAAAAGATGATCCCTTGTGAACTATTTCATATAAGTAAGATGCAAATAAGAAACTTATGTTCTCACCAATCTTCTAGAAATACTTCCCGATGTTAATACCATTCTCACTTAACCATGCTTCAGTAAAAGTCTGTATTATATGTGAAAACATTACTAAAATGTCACTATTATGGTGTCTTGATACCATATGATGGGAAAATAAGCATACAGTTATTTGTTACCAAATGGGAGTTGATCGAAAATAATTCTAAGGGATGCATATAAATTTTATTGTGATGGAATTTCATTTTTTAAGTCCTATAATCTAAAGTCATCTCATCTATACATTTAATTTCTTTTCTATGTACAAATCTTGTGTTTAATGCAACTTCCATATGGTTTTGTATTTGAAGTGAACTTTGTATGGTTGTATGCTATTGTGATATGATGTAGATCCATAAATTCATGTGGTTATGATGTTGCTACAAGGTTTTGGTCTCTATGTGGCCTTAAATGGTGCATTAGCCTTTTCATGGCTGGTATTTGTAGTTTATGTCCTAATGAGTGAGTTATATCATGAACTATCTTATATTTCCTAAAGTTGTGTTCACTGAATTGAAACCTTAATTAAGATAAAAATATTAATATATCAAGTATACAATCATATGAATTTGCATGATTTATATCATAAGGATAATATATTTCTTGATTTATATGTGTCAACGTTGCACATGAGCCATGCTAATCTTCTATATATTGTTCCAATTCTATTGGATGCCTACAATGAGACATCATATAGATTATTAGTTAAGTGAATATGAATTAACTTGGGTTTTTCTAATCCAATATGATTTTTAATAAAGGATGAACATATTTTTATGATAAAGAATGTTAATGGGGTAGTTCTCTTCCTCATACATTTAATACATTTTCCATCTCTCCTCTTTTTGTATTAAGGGTTTGCTTATGTGCATGACAAAAAGTGACATTATAATTAGATATGATATATATATATATAGGCTTTCTGCCTTGAGGCTGATTCCTAGACTAAAATTATATGGGTTTCATCATGGAGATGATGGAAAGGATAAATGGTAAAAGTTATTCCATGTCTGAATATGGATAAGATATAGGATATTTGATAAGTTGGTGAAATAATGAAGGTGTAAAATAATGTAATCTTGTGGGTTTGGATAACCTGATCTTAAATGATGACACATAGTTTGTTATAATGAATTAATCCCTAAATGAGGTGTGAAATGATGACCTCTCACTTGAACTTTATGTTATTAAAAAAATATGATGGTTCCTCATGACAATTGCCATTTCTTACACTGGAAGAGTGACAATTAATCTTATTCCATGATCCTTCTTTATTCTAAATGATGATCATGCAAACTTCTACATATTGGGTTAACGGTCAAGCTTTTGTGTTTCTATTTATACACTGTAAATGAAGTAGTAGAAAGAAAAATACCTCATGTTGATACCATTTCTAAGGCTAATTGCCTTAAATTGGAGTTTTGGGACTTGTTGTAGCTGAGATTTGTAATTTGGGCATTATTGTGCCATAATATGATGAATCGGGCCTTGGTGTGGCCAAAGGGCATTACTTGTACCCTGATTTGGGTGTTTTGGTATATGTGAATTGTTGTTAGACTTGATAAATAATTTTGTTACTTATACGCTGCTAGTATGTAACTTGATTGATGTCGTTAAAAAACCAATAATTTATGTAATTAATCACAAGTGTAATTCTAATCATGTAGTGCCATGTGTTTGTAGATATGTTTCTCCGCATCAATTGTGGGTAAATTGCTAAGACACCTCCCTAGTTACCCACCACTGAAGGCAGGCCATAGGGACAAGGATCATATTCTCATTTTTTCTAGGATCTATACTTAATCAATTACACATAATTTCATTTCATAATCTTGTAGAAGGATGCTATTTTCTCCTTAAAAGACTGTACATAATTTTCTAGGTAAGAAAATAATACATGAAGATATGTATTACATGGAAAGAGATTTCTATCATCTAATCCTCATTGTGGCATTAACTTTATGATCTTCAGAATATTCATTTGAATCTCCATATCTTCATATCTCTATATAATAAAGTTACTACAACATTGATGCACAAATACAAATCAATATACAACCATATTGTGTGTGTGGATGCATATAATATTGTGCATATAAGGTATCAACATATATTCGTAGCCATAAATTAATTGCACATATGAACTTGTGTATTCATTTCAATTGAATATTGTAATCCATGCATGTCATTCCACCTTGGGTGTAATATTGTCTTTGTACATCATCAGGCTTATATGATCTACACCTTAGTATGTCTAACCCTGGGTTCAATATACCTTATTGTTTCTTTATATGATACATGTAGGCTTTTCAATGAACTAGAAGTAATAAACATCCAAGAAGTTTATCATGAAATCCCTCATCAAGAAATTATCTATATCCTTGGAACTTGATATATGTGAGTATTTATAAATCATCCAGGTACCTTTATTAAAGAACAAATACAATATTATCCATGTACATTAATTTCCATGTCCAAGCAATCATTCAAATGTATATATAAGAAATCAACACGATCTGAGAGTATGTTTAACACTATGGTGTCACCATGTATTTGTATGATGCTAAACATGGTCGAGTCTATGGTTTAGGTCTAGGGGTTGATATTAGGGTTAGGTCTTGAAACCTTAATTCACATGTATGTGGATCAATTGACTTAGAGAAACATTGATAGATATCATTATGAAATAAATATCTTGGGATCTCATTACTATTCAACAATATTAGTTTATATCACAAATTGAATGTATTTAATGAATTTAACATCATTATTAATCAAACCTAGGGTTTAATAATATTCAACATTTCGTATTCTCGCAATAATTGTTCCTTATTTAACTATAATCAAAATTAGGCATTGGAAGTATTTTACTTGAGATGTACATGTTTTTTCAAGAAATTTTGTACATAAGTTCACTAGTATCTAATTTACCAGTTAATTTTTATAATTAAAACAACATTAACTTAATTGGTCCAATGAGTATATGCCACATCAATATACAATTTTCTCCTGAAAAACATGTGGCAATGTTTTGGAAAGAGGGGAGATGACCTTAATGCCCACGTTTCATGACATGAATATCATGTGGCTTGAGAGAAGAGAGGTAAATCCCCAAAGGGGATTTCACTTCTCCTTTCCCAGACATATCTCATGCATAGCCAACAGGCAATGGAGTCAACTCCAGGGTTGGCTCTAACCTTAGGGAGTTGAAGCCATGGCCAAGGGGAAAACTAGCAACAATAGAGTTTGGAAAAGTTTCTTAACTCGATGGCACACTGCAAACTGGCAGGAAGAGGTCATAGATAGGGCTATTTTGAATAAAAGAACTAGAGATAAGAGGATTGGGAAATACCTTAATTTATCAAGAACCAGAAGTTGAGGAAGTTTTTGGGGCCAAGTGTTGCCTTTCCATCTCTTGCAATTCCTTATGGAGGAATGAGCAAGCATCACAAGGAAGACCTTTAAGCTACCAAGGGTGGAGTTAGGGGAAGGGGGTTCCCAGTTTTCTCGTGCCTCTTGGGAGGTTATAACACCCTTGGAGATCCATAGGCGAGCTCTATGCCAAGTGGATTGGTTAGAGGGGATCATGATAGATGGTTGAAGGTGGAGTCCAGTGATAGAGGCAGAGCTTGATGGAAGAACTCAAGGATCCTTGGGATAAATTGGAGGGAGGAGTTAGATCATGATGTTCATCTGAGGGCCTTAAATAGGCATGGGGTTCAGGGTAATGGAAACTGTGGATTTCCCTATCTTATGGATTAACTAGGATACTAGGCATTATCCCATCTTACCATAGTTTTTTGGATATCTAGGGCTTATTGAGTTTAGATTGATCCCTCAAAGGATATGGGAGAATTAATAGTAGATTCCAGGGCCAGAGAGGGTGGGGGTTAAGGATGAGCGACCTCCTATTCTTGTGGTATAGGACAATAACTAGGTGAGGGAGGTGAGATCCATGTTCAGAGGTCTACTCGGGTCTGAGGTTCCTATTCCAGATAGACTTTTGGGCGCTACCATTTGATCCACTAATCACAACTAAGATTAAAAGCTACATCTTGTGTCGCCATATAGTCATATTTTATCCAAATTTTAGGTGTAATAGGGATAATCCTGATTTAAATGAAATCAATCATCCACTTTCCTTGAAACGTCATAATTATTCTAAAGTTCATGCATGTATGTATGATTATAGAATCAACATAAAAACTTTAGGATTACCTCCATATTTTATCCTTATCTTGGATTTTGCCAAGTTTGGGCTCAAAATGTATACAATAATTACCCTTTCCTTTTTATTCAAGTATTTATTTACCTTAATCACATATGTCAGAGATAATCACAATATTATCCCAAAACTTGGAGTTGTCTTAATATAGCCATTTTCTCATGTTGGACCAAGTATTAGATGATATTGGACTTAATTGATACTCAAAGCTTGGTATCACAGGAAGGAATAAACAATTGCTTCATAAGTTATCTAGGGCGCAAATTAGTTTATACTTTTGGAATCATTCTTATTATCTTCAAATTCATTTATCATTTCCATTGATATTGACATTAAGTTTATGTGTGAAATATTAAATTATCTAATATGAAACCCATGGACCTATTTGTAACTCAAAATGGTCCAACTGGACCTTAGATTGAAGGGTGCACAAGCTTTAATATACTTTAAATGATAAAATTAATGCTTGAACCATTGTATTATCATGAATTCTTGTATTCAAACATTTTATCATTCTTTATTTATTAATTTCAATTTAAGACTTAATGTAATCTAGGGCTTTTATTCATTAAGAAAGGTCGTAATATAATTTTTTTTGTGAATGCAAGCATGCCTCCTCCTTTTTTATTTTTGTATTTGTAAAAAGACTATAGTTGTATAGAGTAAAGGAAAGAAAAAAATGTAGCTATACATCTATAAAGAACCAGAGGACATAGGAAAAAGAAAAGTAAAAGTAAAGTGTATGTCTATCACCAGGCCACAACTAGATTACGACAAGGACAAAAGCTCCAAGAACCATTGTCACTAGGATCACCACCATATTTGTGAAGTTATCCACATCCCTTTGAGAATCATATGGCTAGACAAATAGAAGAACAACTTTGTACAACTGTATGAACCCCATAACATCCCTTTAATAATAGAACTGAACCTCAACAGAAAGCTTAACCATAAAAAAAAGAGAAAAGCGAAGCATAATCCATGATTCCTTCAAAGGGGAGGAATAGAAAAGAACCAGTAAACCCAAAACCACATAGAGAAGAAGAGAGCACAAACACAAAATCAGGAACACATCTCACCTCCAAAGTCATGAAAGATTATTATAGTAGGGCTCCAAACATCCAAATTGCTAGCAACTTTCAACTAGAAACAAATGAACCACAATAGAAATTTTCACCATGAAGAATCAGAGAATAGAACAAATAAAATAAAATATGAAACCTGAGACTTTTGAAATAGAATAAAAAAAGATATCCCCATCAGATGTAATATAGGATTCAAATAAGCATGATATGGATAGAAATCCATCAGATAAAGACCTAAAAAATCATCTAATCATCAGCAAACCAGCTCAGAGAGAAGGGTAAATCTCGAACGTCATGAAAGATTTTCTGAATAGAATTCCAAACATCCACACTAATAGCTTTTCTATTATTGAAAAGAATGTCATTCCTATGTATCTAAATACCATACAAGATGAAGCAACATAGAGCCTTACTCCAAGAAATTTTATGAACATCAAAAAAAGACTTGAGGTTCAGGAAATTACCAACTATTGTTAACCTCCATATATCCTTAGCATAGTCACACAAAAAGAATAAATGGTCAACATAATCTTCATCGCAACCACACATATAAGAAATGGAAGGGATATAGAAACCAAAAGATTTTAGAACATTATGTGTAAGGATCCTACCAAGAAAACACTTCCAGATAAAAATAAGATACTTCTTAGGAATTTTAGTGCCCCAAAGACAAATAGCCTAGTCAAGATATTCCAAACTTCTACCACAATCTTCACACACATCCCTTAATCTCATATCAAACTTTCCTTTATAAAGAATATGGTCCTCCCACTAATAGGAATCAGATCATTAAAGAGGTTAATATCAAACTCAACACCACACATATTAAGAAAATCACTGATTTTTACGAATAATACCATCAACCTTCCTTGAATTCATACCACCATGCCTAATCATTACTTATTTTCTAAGGAGATCTTGTAGAGTTTTTTTAATGGGGCACCAAGGGTCTTTCCAAAGATAGAATTTGAGTCCATTCCCAGATTTAAAGAAACATTGCTAAGAAGTAGAGACTTCGTTGACAAGAGCCTTCTACATAAGCATGAACTATTAGCTTTCACAGAGACATACCAGGTCAAACTATGGATCAAGTATTTCTCATTCATCCATTCAACCCAGAGAGATTATTTTTCTTAAGCAATGTCCCATAGATTTTGGAGAAGGTCTGCATTCAACTAATCAAAAACATGTCTAATACCCAGACCTCCCTCACTCTTAGGTAGGAAAATTTGATTCCAAGAAACTTAGTGAATATGCTTCCTATCTTCCCAATCACCCCACCAGAAACTCTTGAAATATTTCTCAGGCTCCTTAATCACACTCATCAGATGAGGAAAAGAAGCTGACCAGTATAGATTATATGACATAAGGTAGAGTTAACCAACTCAAGCCTACCATCCATAGAAAAAAATTTACCCTTCCAAGAATTTAGCTTACCTTTGGTTTTATCAATAATAGGCAAACACATATCCTTGGTCAGTCTTCCCAAAAATAAAGGTAAACCCAAATATTTAATAGGAAGGACGTCAACTTCCATACCAATAAGATCAGGGATATTACAATTGTGACAACTTTTACTAAGAAAAATATGGCTTTGGACATTACTGAATTTCAAACTTGAGATATCACCAAAATCATAGAAAATCTTCATAATGGCCCTAGCATTAACTTCATCATCTTTAGAAAAAATAGGAGATCATCTACAATGATAATATGAGAAACACCAAAGGAAGGGGAAGCTTTTAGAGGATTAACTAGTTATTTAGAAATGACATGGTTCATAATAGTCGTGAAACCTTAAATAGCTATAAACAAAATTAGGATCCAAAGTGTCTCCTTGCCACAAACCATTACAAGAGACAAAAGGTTGAGAAGGGGTTCCATTAATAAGAATCTAAAATGAAGAGGATTCAAAATAGACCCTTATGCAATCTAACCAGCACTTTGGGAATCCCAACTTTTCCATAATCATCAAGATATATTTTCTATTAACAATATCATAGGCTTTTGCAAGATCATCTTTAATGCACATCTTTAGAGTACCATAAGATTTAGGAAAAGAACTAAGAATTTCATTTGCAAACAAAATAGCATCTCCAATTCTTCTTCCATTAACAAAGGCAACCTAATTAAGATCGATAATTGAAGGCAAAATAAGTTGCAATCTATTAGCAAGGATTTTTGAAATGATCTTATACACAATATTACATAAAGAAATGGGTCTCCTATCCTTAATACTTAGAGATTCTTTAGTCTTTGGAATGAGGGTAATATAAGTTTGTTACATTCCTTCAAGAGTTTCGAGTTTTCAAAAGAATTGGGAACAACTTTGCAAACATCCTGCCCTAAAATATCCCAAGTAGTAGAGGAAAAAAAGAGCATTAAAGACATCCGACCTAGGAATTTTATCCTTTTTAAAACCTCTGACAACATTTGAGACTTCCTCTGGAGTTACCCATCTTCTCAGCTCCTGGATTTTCACCTCACTCAAAGAAGGAACTTTCCACTGATATTCCCATAAGAGAGGGTTACCCACAATTGAGTTGAAAAGCTTCTCAAAGTGACTAACAATATGAGCATTGATTATAGTCTGGTCCATACATTCAAAACCATCAATAAGAAGCATATTAATACTATTATATAAATGTCTAGTCTTTAAAGAAGCATAAAAAAACTTGTATTACAATCTCCTTCTTTCAACCACTTTACCCTAGATTTTTGTTTGTAGAAAACTTCTTCCTGCTCAAGGGCACTCAAAGCCCTATCTCTTATAATAGCAAGCTCAGATAAAACATTAGTATCAGTCAAATTCAAATCAGACTTTTATTGCACACATCTTGCTTCAAATTCTAGTCTTCTTACATTACTACTCACATCTCCATAACAAGTCTTGTTCCAACTTATAAGATTAGCCTTCAATTTATTAAGTTTGGTATATAAACAGAACATTGGAGGACCATTCACCACATCATACCTGTTATCCCTTACAATACTCAAGAAATAAGAATGATAAGTCCATGCTTTAATAAACTAAAGGAAACCTTCTTTTGGTACCGGGAAGAATATTCAGCTTTAAGATTCTATGGTCAATAAAAATAGTGGAAACAACACCACCTCAAGCATTAGAGTAACAAGAAAGGAAATACAGATTATAGATGATCCTATCAATCTTCAAAAAGGTAGGAATACCATCTTTTTTCCTACTGTACCCAGTAAAAAATGGCCCTTGAATCGACATTTTGACAAGTCCAACATCTATAAGACAGTTATTAAAGTCATCCATGCATTGATTTGTAGGAGGAATTTTCCCAACTTGTCATAGGAGAATCTAAAAACATTAAAATCCCCTAAATCACACTTAGAACCAGTAACCATACCTATAATTTAAAGGAGAAAATCCCATAAGACAGTTCTAATGAAGTCTGAATTAGCACCATCAATAGCCAAGAGATGAAAGTTGTTACTCAAATAACTAACATCACAATGGATAAGTTGTGGATTAGCAAAACTTTTCTTTAATAGTATAGAAGGATTTGTCCACATGATAACAATTCTCACATAAGAATAGTAGTCTAAATTTGAAACATAAAAAATAACCCTCCAAACAGCACTCACCAAACCATCCAAATTTTTAGCCGTACACCTAGTTTTAGTAGAAATACAGATATCAGGGGACATATGATTTATTTCTTCTACAACAAGTGAGAGTTTATTTTTTGTCACTCTCACATTCTAGGACATGATTGATAATTGACTATTCATGATGAACATTTTTAGATTTATTCTTCTCATAATTCAGAGATTGTTCAACAGCCATCCTCTTCCCTTCTTCAGTAAAATTCAGAATAGAAAATTGGTTAGTCGGAGAAGTTAACATGCTTAGCACCATCTTTTGACATATGTTTTGGCAGACACCACCTTAGCATGTGAAGATTTAGGAATAATAGCAGTTGGCTTAATTTTCTTCAACCACTTCCTGACTTGTGCATTCGAATTAGCCACCTTCCTTGGACATGAATCTTCCACATGACCAAACACTTTGCAATGTCTACAACATTTGGGCTGCCATTCATACTCCAAAGATAAAGTGTTCTCCACACCATCATCTCTCACTAAAGAAAGAGATGAAGGGAGTTTTTGGGAAGGTGTAATCAGCCTTACATACTCCAAACTTTCCAGAGAAGAAGTTGCATCATCAACCTTAATGGGTTTACCCAGACAAGAACCAAGATTTCAAAAATCTCATCATCACATAACTCATGAGGTAGCCCATGAATCTTCACCCAGACTAGAAGTTCAGTGAAATCAAACACTTTTTTTCAGAGAGGATCATCCCTACTCCATATCTCCAGTATAAGAGGCTGACCCGCAACAAACTAGGGTCCCTAATTAAGAACCAACTCTAGATCCTCTTCTAGCTCAAAGCTAATTATAAACAACCATTTCCTCTGTTCTTGATCTTGAAGATACCTTTGACAATCCTGATTGATTTAAAATGAACAACTAAGTTTTTCCAATGTGGTTTCAGTTCGACAACGTATCCTTCCATAGATCTACTCCACTTCTTAGCATTCCTAATCACTATCCCTTTTGAGTATCTCATCTTCCCATCGATGATGTCTACCTTCTTTCTTTTAGGCAGTAGAACTATTTTATTGATAGCATTCTCAGGGACCAACTCTACCCACAACATGGAACCACCACCATTGTAGGGTTTATGAACAAAACCCTCGATCTTTGCACCGGAGTATCATTCTTTCTGAGAAATGAGGAAGTCAGCGGTTGTTGTGCATCCGACATTGAAGCACTTCCTAGGCCACTAGACATTGTTGGTCATAATATGCTATTTATTACTCATCTTTGATTTCCACAACATATCCTTGGACTAGATCTAAACTCCCAAATTTGAGGCTATTACAGAAATAGTAAAACAAGAAAATCTTGTAGCAGTATAGGAATTATAAAATGATGCTCATACTCATATATTAGTTAATATGTGGGGACGCTTGGTGTTTGTATACCATGATGTAGTTAGATCCTTATTGGGAGTCTATTATGTCTAATGGCATGATAAATATGTTTGAGAGCGGTTGTGACTATGTCTTGGTAATGTTGGATTTTTGCCCTATTTTATTGATGATGTGAGCTTTGTACCCTGGGCAGACATGTCATATGTGGACCTAGTTGTGAGATTTCCATAGTATATTTGACTATTGTGCACTCTAGCTTTTGTTTAACCTCACACTGATAGAGGTGCCAAGAAACATAACAAATTCTAATAATCCTTAGATATCATTTATTGATAGTATGAGCTTCATAGCGATAAGCTAGTGGTTTGAGAGGTACACCTCAATCTATATAGAGCTTAATGAAAGAAGTAACTCAAAAATGTAGTACACATCTTTATATTTTATTGAAGAATCACATGTAATGTGTTATTGTGTTGTTTTACTTCATGCAAGTATATATAAATAACTCATAATTTGTATCTACTATATTATGTTTGTACTTGGTATAAATTTTTCTTCATGTTGAATATATCCTATTCAAGGTTTAGTACTTGATGAATAAATCATGTGTAAAGATGATTACATGTTGGTTAATGTGCAATTAAATTGTATGATCATAATATGCCTACAAGCATTAAGTATGCAAGCTTTTTTTATATCACATCACTGAGACTTGGGGTCTCAGTCATGTGGTTCTCCTTATCTTCTAGATATGTTGGAGAAGAAAAATATGTAGTAATCTAGTCAAAACAAGAAATAATGTAGTGATGTCTAGAATGTTCCTATACAATCACTTTACTAAATGATGGGTGGCTAGTTGATGATGTATAAGATTGCTTGCTTTACCTTGTGTTTTCTTATTATTACAAGTTGTGACCTGATATAGATATCCATGCTACTGTACTGCATAGGTATGTATCATCGTGTAGTACTATTTGAAGAAGTTAATAAAAGAGTGTTAGTTTGTGTTCCTATCATGTATTTTAATAGAATAGTTTTAATTTGAAATTATATGCTTTTACATGATGATATGTGAGGTTTTGTGATGATTGAATATTTATGTGGATCTCCTTATACAAAATTTTTAGCTCAGGTTTTAGATGGTTGTTAGTTTTAATCTGGTTTAGTATGAGTTTTTTCCTAATACTTAGTTTGATTTTGATCAGTGACGGGTCCTTACATGTTTATTATCAAAACATATGTTGGATGAGTATATAGGATAAGGAATTAGGATTAAAATGATAACTAAGTGATGAAATTACATGTACATGATGGATACTACTTGAACTTAATATTTGGGTGCCCTATTCAAGTATCCAAGTCTTGAGGGAAGAGTTAGTGTAGTGTGGAACTCTCTGTCTGTTCTCCATATAGGTATTCTGACTAAGTAGTCAATTGGAAATAGTCCAAAGAGTATAGTTTGACATTAAATCTTGGTGAAAAGAGTAAGATAAAAGTTGAAAAGAGATCTTAAAATTAGAAAGTCTATATATGTTTGGCTGGAACTATGTATAAAACTTGTTAAATAAGTGATGCACGATACTACTCTAGCTTACATTGAGAAAGATAAAAAACATGATTATGCTCATCAAAACCCAAGAGTTGTATGATTAAAGTAAAAGATATGATAATATGATGATTGATTTGAACATAAATAATATAAATAGGAGTTCCTAGAATTTGAAAGGAAATGGTGTATTGATAGGAATCATGTATGTGAGGTTGAGTTTCTAGAGTATGATGAGGTCAAGGAAAGACAAATATGTATATGAAGCTTTAATTATGTGTGGCTGTCAAGGGAATTCTAAATAAGTGTATAGACTGTACATATTTGTACGAGGAAGTTCATAAAAAATATATGTTATGAGAAGGATTTTCTATGTAGAATTCATGCAATAGAAAGAGAGATTAGAGGATAAGTACAATTTGATATGATAGGAAGTAGAATTATATATAAGAACAGTGGAGCCTAAGGTAATCTCAGACCAACCAATGTGTATTATGAAAAGATTGACGTAAATAATCATGGTGCAATGAGGAGATTACAAAAGTTACTTAGAAATGATCTCATGTGGATGAAAGTGTGTGACTACTCATAATGGATATATCTGAAGTAATATGAGGAAACATGAGCCCCAATTTGATATAGAATCATATTCGCATCAGATATGATCATGTTTGGAAAAAAGGTTGAATAACAACATCGAGGGACAACTATAAAGTTTATGTATATTAATCATGAAACCAATAGGTTGATACCATGATAAAACAAGAATAAATCATGGACTAGCAATTGAATATTAATATTCCAATCCCTTTGTACAATTAAAGGTTGACAAATGTATGAGGCATATGTCTTAAATGGATGGCTTGTTCAGAAATGACATGTTTTTCCATATAACAAAGATAAGGTGGTGATGACTAAAGGGAAAAGTGTATGTGGTATGTAACCATGTGATTATGAACTTGTTTTGAATCCATAATAAGAAAAGGGCTTGTTACCAGGAAGAAAAGTATCTATCTTTGTACAATAGTGTCTATTAATTCGGTGAGTTTTAGAACACACGAACCAATCCCTTAATACAAGAAATTATATACACAAATTTTTTATAAGAAGTTTAATTACCTTAGAATGTATATAAAAGTATCATAAATCCAACCCTAATGGTTAAATAACAAGTATAATGATAAGGAAAGAGAAAGAATAACAATAATAAGATAAAAAGAAAGAATAATAAAATATAATGATATCACAAACTTCTAAGAAGATGTGTACAATCTTGGATAAGTCAATGAATGATGTATGAGAACTTGAAACTTGAAATTATCTATAATGAATTTACCCTAAGAAGTTTGAATAAATTAATGATGAGTACAAACTAATGATGATTAGGTAGCATAAGTTGTGCCTATGCACTTTGAAGATAGGGTTACATGTTACTTGTTGTTGATCTATGCTCTCACATTGAGATCTTAGGGGTGAGATCCTTTCTAGGGGTTATGGTTGTGAGACCAGGAACCTAGATTAACATTAATTTATCTCCAATCTTGATTTAATATAATAATTGAATGATTGATTACATTTTGAGATCAATTAATAAAAATCCTTAATTTGGCTCAAATTGCACTTTGCCTTCCTTAATATCAAGTTTCCTTGCAAGTTGTGGACCTAGTTGTAACTTCACCTTAATATGAGGTTGTAATTGCAAATTGTGTGAAAAATGTCAAAAATTTTGTTTTCTTGAATATTCAATCTTGATTTATACTTTAAATATCTTCTTTAACCCAATTTTGTAACTTCATGTACGTTTGTGGACTGATATAAAATTTCACCTTAATTGGGGATCTAACTAAAAGATTGTTGTATATTATCTAAGTACATGTTTCCCTTCATACTATTAATTATTTTGCTAAATTTGAACATATTTTGTATGGGTTTTTATTATAGGGATTCTAACCCTAACCCTAACCCTAGCCTAGTGGTGGTCGAGTGTTGATGTATGGCCTACCAATTGTTGGCCACTCATCAAAGGCATTGTATGGTCATACGTTGATCAAATCCTTAGACACAAGCACTAACTGATGAAGTCCTAGACTTGCAAACTATTGGCATTCTAGAAAATAGAGAAATTTCTAGGAAGTTTGGAAGAAGATCAATGAGAGTATCGAACAATGTGATTGTTGGCCGGTGAGAGTGGCAATCAATGGATTTTCTACTCAATGGAAGTACCAAATTGATGAAAATCTTGTGTACATAGATAATAGTGATTTCTAAGCCTACATGTATGTGAATATGGTCGACGGGAATGCTACTTTGACCAATGGAAGTCCTCGACAAACTAATTGGAATCTAGACACTAGTTTATGGCAATGTTGAAATTTGCACCCATTCTAGTTTATAAAACCCCCTTCAAATCGAGCTTCACACCTTGTCTTGTTGTTATAGCATGTAGGATATCCCACCTTATTTATTAGATATCCTAGGAAGGTGGTGGCCACAGTATGGAGTCTTGCATGTAGATGATCCAGCTACCATAGTTGCTTCCATTGCTATATTACTTTAGGTGTATCCCTAATCATGTAAGATCTACCTTACATTATCTATTTCCTATTATTTCCCACTCTTCTTCTTCTTTTGATGAACCCCATGGATTCCTATGGTGGAACTTACCCTATATAAAGAAATAACCCCTTTTTTCCCTCTTTTTGACCTACAAGAATCTTGATCTTGCTTTGAGCTCTGGTTTTAGATATTTTAGTGGGATGATATATGAGATGGAGTCTTGTTTGTAGCCCTCTTGTGTGTACCTTTTTATCATGACCCTAGGGGAAAGTTAATGGTATTAGTTGTCTTTTTTTCCTAGTTGTTCATGCAAGTTTCTAAACTTGCTCAAAACTTGATTAACATGCCTAAAAGTTGATTTATTTGGGACTAATTTGATACTATATGATGTGATTATGAATTTTTCAGCCATCCTTAATTTTTATTGGTGATTTATGAACATAGTATCTCGCCATATTAAATGCATATGGATTCAAACTTCAAAATTAGTGCATTGGTGCTCTAAAGTGCCCTAATCTTGCTCTATAATTTGCTAGTGTGTGAAAATATGTTCCCTTGTGAACCATTTTGGATAATTAAAATAGAAACAAAAAAGATCATGTTCCTTCTAATCTTTGAAAAGTATTTCCTTATGTTAATATCATGAACATTCAACCATGCATGGCTTGAAATTCAAATTATATATGAAAATGTTACTCAAAATTGTCTCCATTACGTCGTCTTGGTTTCATATGATGGGAACATCAACATATATGTTGTTGTTACTACCTGGCAGTTGACCACTAAATTATTTGAAGGCTTTTACTGATTTACTATGCTGCTTTGATTTTATTTTTATTATACATATAATCTCAAAGTAATTGATCTATGCACAAAAGTGATCTTTTACGTGCAAATCTTGTATTTTATGCAATTTTCACATGCTTTCGGTATGAAGTTGAAAGTTTGTGGCGGTGTGTTATTTTGATATAAAGTGGAATCCAAAATTGCAGGTGGTTGTGATATTTGTGCAATTTCTTGGTTTTAATGTGACCTTATATGGTGAATTATCCACTTCATGATTGTTATTGGTAGTTTGTTCCCTAATGAGTATCTTGAATTATATTATGAACTATCTTATATATCCTGAAGTTGTGTACAGTCAAGTAAACCCTTAGTCAATCTAAAAGTGATTATAAATCAAGAAGTAAAATTGAATGAATGTGAATTATATACATCACAGGGGTAATTAACAATGTGAGTAAGAAGTAGTTGGGGGTTTTCATGTCTAATAATGAATTCTAACACATGATGGCTATCTTTTTATGACAATAAATGTGAATGGGGTAATTCTTATTCTAATATGTTAAATGTGTTTTTGATTTCTCCTTTATCAATAAAATTAAGTGTTATGTTAAAGTGTGAGAGAAAATATGACATTATACAATGTATCTTGGATATGTGATATATATATATATATATATATATATATATATATATATATATATATATATATATGTGTGTGTGTGTGTGTGTGTGTGTGTGTGTGTGTGTGCGCGCGCATGTGTGTGTAAGTGTAACATATATGCCTTTAGTTTGATACCTTGAGTGAAATAATATGAGTTGCATGATCAGTATGATCGTATGGGCCAATGGATAAAGTTAATTCATTTTGGAATATGGATAATATATAAGATGTCGGATAAGATGATGAAACTCTTAAGATGGAGAACGATGTGATAATATGCATTGGATAACCCTACACCTATTTTTTTCATATACTTTTGATAACCAATTAGGCCCTAAAAATATGAAATTATGACCTTTTAACTTGTGTTGAATGTTATTAAAAACAAAACAATATGATGGTTCCTCATGAAAATTGTCAATTATTACATTGAAGAGTAACGGTTACTCTAATTGCACAATAATGATTTGTTTTAAATGATGAATACACCAATTTTGAATTGAAGGAGTAGTTTCCTATGTTTGTGTTTGTGTTTGTATTTGTATATTTGTAATGAAATCATGAAAAGAGAATTGCCCCTTGTTGATACATTTTTTAAGGTTTATGTTTTCTGACTTGGGGCTTTTGGCCTTTTTGTGGATGAGATTGGTAATTTGGGATTTTTTGTTCCCTAATTAGATGATTTAGGACTTGGTATTGCCAAAGGATACTACTTATACACTAATATAGGTGGTTTTGGTATGTGTATACATTTCATATATTTTTGAGCTATTAGACTTAATTAGTATTTGAAGTACATGTATGTTTCTTGTATGTAACTAGATGCATGCAGTAAAAAACATGAGTAATCACTAGTACATTTTTGACCTCTGGTGTCATTTTTCTTAACATCAGGTTCAATTGAACACTGACACTACATCCCTATATTGTCAGTTTCTAGAGAACAAACATCACTATTGGTCAAGTCCTACCGATTAAAAGAAAACATTGATATCACTTTTACTATAATGCTCATTTTTGTTGGAAGACCTGAATTCACAGACCACTAGTGAAATTTGATTTTTCAAGAGAAAAATTTAATATAAACATTTAGCATCGATTGTAGAGAAAATGACAACATACCCCTTCCCGCAAAATTGCCTACAATACACATCTGTCGTCAGTTTTACTCAAAAAAATGACATGGTAGATCACATCCACCATAAAAAATTTACCTCCAAGAAGTTCTTTGGTGTCGGTTCTATAGTGACAAAGTGATGATAGAGGGTTCCCATCAGGTACCCTATGAAAAAATATTTCCCTCCAAATTGAGTTATCTCATTGGTTTTGATTCCATAAACAGACGACTAAGTCCTTAATGAGGTTGTAATTTTTGTTAGGGATAAGAGCCTCTGTTCTCAGTTTTCACGTATCCCACCAACAAATACTATGTAATCTATCTTCAGTTTTGTTTACAAAATCAATGACTAAGTCCTTAGTGAGGTTGTAATTTTTTATTAGGGATAAGCACCTCTATCATTGGTTTTTTTTATACAACAGACATCATAGTGTTTACTCTGTCATCATTTTTTGAGAAATCGACGGTTAAGTCCTCTGTCGTTGTTTGTTTGGAAACTAATGACTAAGTTCTACTTAACAACACCCGTGAAACTTTCTTTCATCCATTCTCTGTTTCATTGCATGATTTGGTTGTGCTTTAGAGATCAGGTCAATGTAAACCTCCCACACAATGCCAAAAGCAAGATAAACCCCATGGTCACCTCTCTCTATCATTGGTACCTCTACTCCTTCATCGCTGCTACTGCGAGTGCTCTGGTCGCCTTGCTACCACTACTCTCTATTTCTTTGACGCTGATATGCGCCTCTTAACACACCAATCACTAAGATTGTAGTTTTAATCTTTTAACTTTCCGGTTAAGGTTAGTATAGAAAGGGTTGAATCCCAAAGGACAACTTTTTAAGATTATTTCTTCTTAAGCCAATTGTTTGAAAAACTAATTTATTTGTTTTTGGTATTTTCAGATTTGGAATAGAAAATAAAATTGGTTTGGGTGATGAATGGTTACACTAAGGAAGGAAATTGCTGAAATTAAATTGTACTTAAACAAAATATTATTTGCCCTGCAAAAGGTAAACACGATTGTTATTAGCACAAAAAGCAATTATGAAAAAAAAGACCAAAAACTAAGACTAACGAGACATTCAGTGATTGAATCAAAGGAAGAGAATCGAGGCTTAGCGGTTTTCACCTCCTTAGCCATGGAAAGAAAATGAATTAACAATTAATCGACAAATAGGTGACGGCATGTGAATCACAAAAACCCACAAAAGATGAACTCCACATGAGACCATTGGTCCTGGTGCTCATGTTTCCTAGTTCGTCATCCGAAAAGAGATAAATCCGCAATCACATCAGAATCTCTATGTGAATTGGTTTAATCATTCTAAACCCAGATTTCCATGGTCATTTCCATCCGAGTTAACATATACAACTAACGAGTAATTACTTCGCTAGATTATCAATTTAATAAACCAATCGTCGTCTAAAAGAAATCGATTAAAAATAATTCAATCAAACCATGGCTAAGGGGTTATTCCCCTTGCCTCGATATGGAACTACTCACTCATAGTTGAGGAGAAGAGGGAGACGGAGGAAGAAAGTACCTTGGCCATAGTCTAGCCCAAAATAGGAAATCAATCATTATGCTAGAGACAATGAAATGGCCAGGTTCTTAATTCCTTGCTCCAGAACTAAAGAAAGAGGAAAAGGAGATCTATATCTAAAAGCGGAATAAAAGAGTCGAGGAACAATCTAAGAATAAACAATGCTTCATGAAAAATTACTTTATTGTAGAACTAGAAGAAGAATACAAGAATGAGATGCTCCGGGAATGCTAGTACAAAAGTGAAATCCAAGATGATCAAATGAGGAGGAAGTGCCCCTCCTTTAATAGGAGAAGGAGGGGGGTATACATTAGGTTTAGGGCAAAATAAATGGCCGGAGGCGGCTGCTAACATTCTGGATCAAGCCAATAGAGGAAACAATTGATTGTTTTGCATTCTTTCTGCAGTAATTTCCCACAACAGAAATTTCAAGCATAATTGTGGGCCGGTCATAAATTCGAAAGCGGTCCAAAAATATATTTTTCTGGTAGATACTTAAATTCTCTTTCCAACGCATACTTACACATTAAATTCCTCTTTGGGATGTGGGAGTTATACTAATTTTGGTGAAAGATATATACTGAAGTCAGACACTGTGGGAATTTGTACAAAAATATCTTCTAGGGGAATTTACTCACGAGCTAGTTTCCTAAAAAAAACAATAAAATATATTTAAAACTCTAAATAAATAGAAAATTCCAAACTAATGCAATTAATAAAAAAATAAAGAAGATAAATAACAAAACAATCCTAGAAAGATATCTAAAATATGTAAATAAAGGGATAAATATACATTTATCAGACTCCCTCTTCTTCCTCCACCATTACTACTATGAGCTCCTCCATCGCTTCTTCTAATCATGCTTGAGACACTATTGTCATCTCCACCATTGTTTCTGATGCGAGCATTGCCACCATTTTCGCAGCGCCTGCTATTACTTGTGGTGCTTGATTCTACAATCTCCTCTACTGCTACTGATTAAGATGTGATATTTTTTCTTTTTTAATTTTTTTAGCTATAATTATTGTTTGGTTTTTTTAGCTATTACTTTAAATTAAATTTATAGTTATTTGTTTGGGTTGTTTAGAATGTTTCAAATAAAGTTGGAATATTATGTTTGGTACCATTATGCATATTTGGTTTGTAAATTATATATGTCTAGCATTGTTCATGAGAACAAACCCAAGGCTAAATAATGATGATATAAATTATGATAAATGATTGATATATGTGTACCATAGAAACCAACCTTAATCTATAAATCCTAATTTCTAGATCATGGTGCTATCCTAGAAATCCATTTAATTACTCATTAGGAGTAAATCTTGGATAGTCTCAGTTTTGGGACCAATCTTGAACACTTAATATCACTTATATAATGTGTCTCAATTTTCTAGACCTCAGACCTAAAACCTAATTTGTAAACCTTAAACCATAAATTCTAAAATCTAATTTTTAAAACCTAATCCCTAAAACCTAATATGCAAATCCTAAACCCTAAACCCTAATCTCTAAACCTTAATTTCTAAACACCTGATTCAATTACACTTTTTCTCTCTGATCGTATAATAGATCGATCATGGATGTCCATTTCAAATTGCTGTAATTTGGTGTTTATTAATGGTTTTGATAATTTTATAAGATTTGTGGAGGAACAGAAGAAAAGACATGTAGATCGGTACTATTGTCCATGTAGGAATCGTAGTAACAACTTGAAAGTTGGAACTGTTGATGAAATCAAAAGTCATGTCATGTGCAACGGGATTGTATAGGGATATACATAATGGTTCTGGCATGAAGAGGTTCTGACTATGAGATCAATTTATGTTGATAGTGTTGCTTTTGTAGATGAAGAAATTACCAACAATGTAGATGTGAACAAACTGATTCCAATAGTCATGGTTGATGTGATACTAGATAGTTGTGGGGTAAATCTTACTAATTTACCTTCCTTATTTAGAAGCATCGTGCATGATGTTGAGATTGTTGGTATGTATGTCTAGAGAGCCAATCATATGATGATTGGGATGATGCATTAGATGCATGATTTAATAATTGATAATATTAAAGGCAAGATTCCAACTCATCTGTTTCACTCATTTATGAGATAATGAGGATATAGAGTGAATGTCTAGAGAATTATATTACTCAATGATGTATGCTTCCAAGTTACTATCCTTGTAGATGAGATCATACATATGTTAAGAGTATATATACATATTCTCATTATGTCCCTGATTGGTTGTTATTATGGAAGGTTGATAGAAACCAATAACACATAAGATCAGAGTGTGAGTTGGTTGATGACAAAATCTCATTAGTCAAGATATGGCAATATCAAACCAAGCACATAGATACATGTTATAGAACAATGTGTCCGAAAAAACCATAGTGACTAACACATGGAAGCCATCATCATGGAAGTCATAGTCATCTCTCACAATGTGGTGGTGGTTGTGGTTCTTAGAGATTAAATCACAACACCCATTACATGTCGTTAGGTATACTTTGACATCATCAAACATAGTCTTGAAATATGGGTTGTTATAGCAGTGATGATTGGGTGACTTTGACACATGGGGATTGACTGTGAGTGATAGATATTGGATTTGTCCCTCCTATATGGAGTATGATATCCTAGGCCTCTTGATTAGAGAGACTGAGAAAAGTATGGACATATGCATGCAAGTCAATATGTTGAGCTCACATATATCTCATGCAGTTTGCTCTGGCTCAAGAAACAAGATTGAATAATAATTAGGATGACTGCTCCATGCCTCTAGTTCAATCTGGATATTAGTGACAAAGGAACTATACAAACATTGTAATACCATACACAGATTGTAAGTTAAAGTTTCCCATCTCAATTGTACCAAACGTCCGTTTGGTTTGGTATGACACGCCTGTCTCAATTGCACCAAATGCCCGTTTAGGAGGTATATCAAGTTGAGTACTAATTGGAATTGAATTGCCAAGATATGTGCAAAACCTGGAAGGTGCAAAACGGTCATTTCTCTTAGTGAAATGATCGTCTCTTTGGGAGAGACAACCATTTTGTTTCACGCAAGTTGTGAAACTTCCAGAAAAGTTGTGAAAATTCAAGATCTACTTGTCCTTTCTACTCCTATTTTAATCTTGCATTGGTTGGGGACTAGGAACCCTGACCCTAACTCCTCCTCATATAGAGGGGTACTGGGGGCTTCCCAGAGCACAAATAATACATAGACAAATGAGAATTAGTTTCTCTGACAATTTTTGTTCTCTCTGGTTGTGATAACCATGAGAACCCTGACAAGTCCTAACCGAATAGGGAGGGATAGCCACGAGAGAGAAACAACTGAGGATCATTGTTGTGGGAGAGCATTTTCACAACTAGTATAACAATAGGAGGGACATCTCCTTCTTGTTTGTTCCTACAGGATGACAAGAGTTCTAGTTGGTCTGTGTGGACTACTCTAGAGGTAAGAGTCTGTTGGTTGGTGCTAAGAGGGCAGCGTCAACTCCATGGCGAGATCTAAGGAGCCGCTACAGCAGTTGTATGAGTCTGTTGTCCATGGAGGAGCTGTGAGATGAGTCTGAGTGCGACTTGGAGCTGCATAGACGCCGTCCAAGATAGAGTGTGCATCTACATCAATGATGATTGTCGATGTACTTGCTCCAGGACCAGGTATATCTTCGTGAAATTATCCTTCCCATTACATAGTTATTGAGATGATCTGCTGGTTAATGGAAAATATGACAGTAAGAGTTTTGTTTCTGCTTCCTATCTGATGTCGTATTTCCCTACAGTGGTATCAGATCCAGGTTAATTAATTATGTTTTGGGATATTGATATGATCATATTTTGTTTTTACCAAATTTATTTATTGCATGTGATGCAAATATTTAAACTAGTTGATGTGCACGTCCATCTAAATTACCACATAAGAACTCAAATGAATATATATATATATATATATATATATATATATATATATATATATATAATATGGAATTTACATGCATTGCCATAAAATAAGTTTTGATGGTGGATGTAAAGTATGGTTCTGGCCAAAACCCCATATCTGTGTGTGCATGGTTGTGGTTATTATTCTTGTTGTTAATCGATCTGCATACCAAGCTTGTCTCTCTCTCTCCTTTTCAAATTTAAATTAATGTTCTTCTACTTATTTCCCCTAGAATGTAACTTGAGATTTCCCCATATACAATGTATTAAGAAATAGGATAGTTTTAATTAATATTTCAGTGTGAGATGATGATCTACACAAGACAAAATGACCGCTCGTGAGACGGCCCGATAGACTGGAGGACCGGGGAGGCCAGACGACAAGATGATGAACCAATCGATTGGTGACCCAACCGACTGATTGGAGGTGTCTAGACGCTGCTTGGACCTAAGAACCAGATGATCATTTCAAAAGAGCACAACCAAGCAACCAGAAGGTGAGGCGACCGGTTTAAGAGTTGAACTGATCAACCTGAATCGGTTTGAGTAGAGATCGTCACCAACAATAGGTTGTATAAGATGTGTATCATAGGTGGTTGTAGTTCCTTGTGGCTCCAAAGAATTACATTAGTATGGCCATAACCATTGCTTGTGTGTTTTATTTATTGCATGTTCTCATTTGTGGTTATAATATGTATATGATACGTACTATATATGTGGTGATTGGATAAAGTATATGTATTTATACATATAAACTCCCTCAACTTAAATAACTATTTTAAGATTCCTTCCATTAGCAATACACATGAAAAGCTTGATTGACCAAGCATAGATTTGCACAAAGCATGGTGCGCCCTCTATCTCATGGAAGTGTGATGGTAGATATGTATATTTGCACAAAGCATGGTGCACATCTATCATATTGGCTTTTGGGTCTAGCTTCACTAGTGACTTGGAGAACCCAAGCCTAGAGGCATGCAGATGATTATGGCAACGAGTGGCGCATATCTTATATCCAAGAGTTGCATATGATGTAATTGGCATGATGGCCTACCTAAATAATCAGGTTGTGGGCGATTGACAAAAGCTGACTCATGACCTGATGAAATATGGATCTTGGCCCATTGGAATATTATATGCTGCAATATTCCAAATTGATATTGAGGGCTATCAATTTGAATAAAATAGTGGCAGCAATAACAATTAAAGACCTAATTAATATCATCACATTATCAAATCAAACCAAAATGTTTTGAAAAGTTGCAATATTTCTTTGTAGAATCAAATGTCAAACACAAACACGTTCAAATTGCAATCAGTCCTTGAAAAGGACAAAATGGGACAAAGTCCCACAACTGGTTAATGACTATGAGAAATGTTCTCATCAATGAGTGAAAGCTCTATGTCCTTGATAGACCAATACCAAAGGAACCCACTCCAAATGCACCTAAGGCTAAGTGGATGCTTATTGGAAGCATGCCAATGATGCTATAGACATTTTGAATACCTAATGCTATGTTGTATGAACTTTGAGTTGCATGAACAACAAAAATATATGGACATTCTTGATATGGTAACACATCTTAAGAATCATGTAAACCAAAGGAGGTATAATGTCTCCAAAGTGCTAAATTGAGTGCAAACTGACAAAGAGAGGTCCAGTAGAACCCCATGTGTTCAATGTGATTAGACATGTGGAATGGATGAGATTTCTCTTAGGTCAAGTGTTGACCATGAATATGATTATAAAAGTGTTGCATGAATCATATAGTCACTTTATCAAATTCTTGGCATGTTGATGCCAAAGAAAGGAAGAAGAAGGAAAAATATGTGATGATGATCAGCAGAAGTGAGTCCTAGGGCAAAGGCAAGGCTAAGAAGTGTTCTAAGGCTAAGCTTAAGTCAAATTCTTTTACACTTAACACATGGAGAAGGGTAAGTGTAAAAGGGATATGTCATTTTCACTTAAAGGATAAAGAAACAAAGTGCCACCATTATCACTTGTTTGGACATTGGAAAGGAATTATCCTCTTCATAGAGGATCTCAGGAAGAAGATAGAGTTAGCGGTCTCTACTTCAAGACTTGAGAAGAAGTAAGATAGAACTATATGGAGCAAGGGTTGCTTCCACTATAGTTAAAGGTTGTCATTCATGGTCACATAATAGAATTAGTGAATTGCTATTGTGTATTTGCCAAACATCATTTGTTTTATATGACAAGAACATTATTGATCTTTTATGGCGATGACCTATGTATCATAAACAATACTTGATAGTTGCAAAGACAAATGTGTATGACACATATATTGAATGACTTGATAACTCAAATAATAAATACCTATAGCACTGTCATATAGACCGCATAAACGACAAATGCATTTCTAGAATCCATATGATGGTTATTAGAATCTTTTGGTTATTGAACCAATAGGGACATGTATGTCTTATTTGTTGTACAATACGGTAGGATTATCTTCACTAGATGTAGTGGGAGATTGACTATTCCATTAGGACTAGTACATATTGATGTACATAGACCTCTTTGGAATGAATGCTAAAGGTAGTTTCAAGTATCTCATCATATTTACATATGTGATTAGTAGATATTGAAATTTGTATTTAATGAAATGCACATTTGGATCTCTTGAAGTGTTCAAGGAGATCATAAATGAAGTACATAACTAAATTGGTAAAAGTATTAAGATACCTCAATATGATCGATGTTGAAATGCATAAACTAAGAGTTTGAGGACCTTCTGGGAGATCATGATAGTGTATCATAATGAACTCCACCTGAAACATAATTATGTGTCAGAAGAAGGTATCTCACCATGTTAAGTAATGGTGAGATTATCAATGAAATCTTGCTAATCTTACAATTTCTTTTGGGCACAAGCTTAAAACAATGTACCATCTAAAATGGTTCAAAAGACACCATATGAGATATGGCATGGGAAGTGTCTCGATGAGTCTTTTGTAGTGATTGGGATAGAAAGCTTGTATAAGAAAATAATCTTTATCCACAAATCACATGAATGCTATCTTGTTGAATACTACTTATATTCCAGTCTGACAAAAAAGTGTTTTTTGCTAGGATGGCTGAATTCCTAAAAGGAACTTAGTTCCAAAGGAATCATTGGGAGTGAAAGTAGAACTTGAAATTTTTGAGACAAACAAGAAAACATTGAACCTAAAGAGGTACGACAAGGAACAAGAAACAAGGAGAATCACAAACTATTGTGGAATCTCAAGTTCCTTATGTAAACACATAACTCATAGTTTTAGTAGAATGCCTTGAGTTTGAAATATTATGATATCTTATAACTCAAGAAGTCGATAAGATGGTCATAGCGGTGAGTCAACTACCTACCTAGAAACTATTGAGGAACCAAATTCTAAAAAATGACTTGAGGCCATGAGATCTATGATGGACTCCATGTAAACCAATAAGGTATGAACTTGGTGGATCCACCTGAAGGGGTAAAATCCATGGGGTGCATTTGTGTCTTTGTAATAAGGCCAACATGGAAGGGTAGATTGGTTGCAAAGAGTTTCAAACTAGTTCAAATTGTTGAATGTGATGAAGCCTTTCACTCGTTAGTATGTTTAAATCCATATGTATCATGCTTGCTATTGCAGCTTATTATGACTTTTAGATTTGGCATATGGATGATAAAACCACATTCCTTAATTGGAATAATTAAAATGTTTTGTATGTGACACAACCTAATGGTTTTATATATCCATTAATGCAAATAAAGTCTATAAGATACAAAGGTCAATCTAAGGATTGAAGTAAGCATCTCAGAGTTGGAATCCTTGATTTGATAATATAGTCAAAGGGTTTGACTTGAGTCAGAATGAAGATGGAATTTGTGATTACAAAATATTCAGTGGGAGCATATGGATATTCCACATAATGATGTGGAATAACGTCCTTATCCTATGAATGTTAAAACATGGAAAGGAAAATACCTTCTATATGAAGGGTTTATGTGAAGCATCCTATATGATAGGGATCAAGATCAATAGAGATAGATCTGGAAAGCTTCTTGACCTAAGTAAAAGAACATACATTGGTAAGATGTTGACGGGTTCAGCGTGCAAGACTCAATGAGAGAAAACTTGCCCATGTTCCATGGGGTTAGTCTTTCAAGAGAATTGTCTCCTAGTTCTTATGATGAATAGGGACACATGGATAGATGCTAATGGATCTATCTTGAATGCAATTCTATGTACTTTTCCCATCATCTCATATGTATTGGACATGATGAGAAAATATGTAGTAATATAATATGTATTGGACATGATGAGAGGATATCCAGTCATCTCATATGTATTGGACATGATGAGAGGATGTATATATACCTAAATAGCAATCTCATATGTATTGGACATGACAAGAGGGTATATGTCGGATACCAGTGAGATTTATTGAACTACCATAAAGAACATCCTTAGATGCTTGTGAAGCACTTAAAGGAGTGGTTCCTTGGTAATGGTAATAAGGAAGAGTTGGATGTAAAGGGTTACACCCATGTAAGCTTCTATACTGACAAAATGATTGCAATAGTGTTTAACATTAAATGAAAATTGTAAGCTAGAAAGAGTTCTAAGCTAATGACAGTTGTCCTAATCTACAAAAAAAAGTTGAGTATCTCCTTGTTATAAGAACAACAGAGGATATTGTATGGATCAAGAAGTCCATATAGGTGAATTTATTTGAGATTCCAAACCATTGATGAAATAGTAGAAACATTTATGACAATAATGGATCTACTAGTTAGGCTGGGAATCTCAGATACCATACTACGGCACTTCCATCTCATACGAGTAGTTGTATAGTGAAGAGATGTGAAAATTACAAAATACCGACTTAAGGAAAACACTGCTAAACCCTCTATAAAAGCACTTATGCAGAAGAAGCATGATGATCATGTTAGGTTACTCGGGATGAGATATGTGGGTGATAGGCTCTAAGTTCAAGTGGGAGTCTGTTGGTATGTATTCCCAGAGAGCCAATCATATGATGATTGGGATGAGGCATTAGATGCATGATTTGATAATTGATAATAATAAAGGCAAGCTTCCAATTCATATGTTTCACTCAGTTATGTAATAATGAGGATAGAGAGTGAATTTCTATAGAATTATATTACTCAATGATGTATGTTGTCAAGTTACTATTGGTGTGGATGAGATCATATGGATGTTAAAAATATATACATATATATACATATTCTCATTATGTTCCTGATTGGTTGTTATTGTGGAAGGTTGATAGACAACAATAACACATAATATCAGAGTGTGAGTTGGTTGATGACTAAATCTCATTTGTCATGATATGGGAATATCAAACCAAGAACATTGATACATGTTAGAGAATAGTGTATCGGACAGACCCATAGTGAGATCGATAGATGGAAGCCATTGTCATGGAAGTCACAGTCAACTCTCACAGTGATGGTGGTGGTTGTGGTTCTTAGACTTGAAATCACTGCACTCATCACATGTCATTGGGTACACTTTGATATCATCAAATGCAATCCTAAAACATGGGTTGTTTAAATGGTGATGATTGGGTGACTTTGATACATGGGGATTAACCATGAGTGATAGATATGGGATTTGCCCCTCCTGTATGGAGTGTGATATCCCAGGCCTCTTGATTAGCAAGACTGTGAAAAGTATGCCCATACGCATGTGAGTCAATATGTTGAGCTCAAATATATCTCATGCAGTCTGCTCTGGTTCAAGAAACAATATTGGAAAATAATGAGGATGACTACTCCATGCCTCTTGTTCAATCTGAATATCAGTGACAAAGGAATTATACAAACACTATAACACCATACACAAATTTTAGGTTGAAGTTTCTCTCCAACTTTCCATTCACTTGGGTAGCAATGATGTGTTACTAGGCACACTCTTTGCTTGGGATGTCATAAGCTAGTTATGGAAATTCACTGCCAACATGATATGGGACCTATAGGGTCACACACATAGGAAGTCATCTAGAAGAGGAGTTTGATCTTGAATGATAATTGAATTGACTACTAAACTATTTAGGTAATAATTCACACAACAGATCAGATGACCAGACAGCCAAATGATCAGTTCAAGTGTTGAGACTACTATTTAGAGTGTTAGGCTGATTGTATTACCCATTGGTTGGAATTCTACTGACTTGGGTTGCGAGACACCCATCTCGCTTGTGTGGAATGGACGTATGGCTTGGTGCAAGATTCCCATCTCAGTTTCACCAAATGGCCATTTGGTTTGGTGCAAGACGTCTGTCTCATTTGGACCAAACTCCATTTTGGGGGTATGTCAAGTTGAATACTAAGTGGAATTGAATTGACAATAGATGTGCAAAACTAGAAGGTGTGAAATAGCCATTTTGCTTAGCGAAATTACCATCTCACAGGGTGATATGACCATTTCATCACACGCAGGTTGTGAAACTTCCATAAAAGTTGTGAAATTCAAGATCTACTTGTCTTTTCTACTCCCACTTTAGTCTCAGATTGGTCGGGGATTGGGAACCCTGACTCTAACTCCTCCTATATATAGAGGGGCACTGGGGGCTTTCCAGAGCACAACTAATACACAGACAATTGAGAATCAGTTGATCTAATAATTGTTGTCCTCTCTGGTTGTGGTAACCACGAGAGCCCAGACAAGTCCTACCCGATTAGGAAGGGATAGCCACAGGAGAGAAACATTTGAGGATCATTGTTGTGGGAGAGCATGTTGGTGACTAGTACACCAATTGGAGGGACATATCCTTCCTATCCGTTCCTACAGAACAACAAGAGTTTTAGTTGGTCCGTGTGGACTACTCTAGAGGTACGAGTCTATTGATTACTGCTAGGAGAGCAATGCCAACTCACACTCTGTGGCGAGATTTGAAGAGTCGTTGCATCAGTTGTCCGAGTTTGTTGTTCGTGGATGAGTTGTTAGTCGATTTAGAGTGTGACTAGGAGTTGTATACACACCGTCTTAGACAGAGTGCATATATACATCAATGAGGATTGCCATTGAACTTTCTCTTGGACTAGGTATATCTTCATGAAACTATCCCTCCCATTGCATAGTTATTGATGCGATCTGCTGGTTAATGGGAAATATGTCAGTAAAACTTTTGTTTCTGTTGCTATTGGATGCCATATTTCTCTACAGAGATACCATTATAATTAGGTTTTACTAAGTTTACAAAGTTGAGAACTATTTCAAGAGTGTGTGCTCTGAAATATAACAACAGATGAAACAAATAAAGCTTTGTGTCTCTATTATCTGTGTTGAAAGAAAATCTTCCTGAAGGTAATGAGCTTCCAATCTCAACATATGAATTAAAAGAAATGGTGTGCTTAATGGGGATGAAGGCTAAGAAGATACATGCATGCCCGAATGACCATGTTTTATTTTAAAAGGACTATATGAATATGAGAGATTGTCCAAAATATGGGGCATCAAGGTACAATATGATGGCTTCAGGTGAGTCCAAAACTGACTCTCTTGCTAAGGTGATGTGACATCTACTTATAGTACCACTTTTTCAATGCTTGTTTTCCAATACCATCGATGCACACAATTTATCATGGCATGTAGGGAAATGAAAAACAATAATGGGATCCTAAGACATGCATTTGATTTCCCAAAATGGAAGAAAGTCAATTTATTGTACCCTAAATTTTGTGAAGAAGTCAGGAATGTAAACTTGGGCTTTGTACCAATGGAATGAATCCATACAACACATTAAGCATCCAACATAGCACTTGGCATGTTATGATTGTTATATACAATCTTCCTCCATGATTATGTATAAAAATTATGTATGTCATGTTTCCCTTGTTGATATCGGGCCCCAATCAACAAGAAAATGATATTGATATTTTTCTTGAACCTCTATTTGATGACTTAAACAAAGTCTAGGGAGAAGGTGTGATGACCTATGATGCTTCGTGTAGAGATACATTTTGTTTGTATGCTATGTTGTTTTACACTCTTAATGACTTTCCAGCATATGGGAATTTGTACGGATACAACATAAAAGGATCCAAAGAATGCATTATATGTGAGGAGAACACTGATTCAATATGACTAAAACATGATGAAAAATTTTATATCTTAGTCATCAAAGGTTTCTTCCAAAAGTGCATCCATATTGAAGGTTGCACGAAGCATTCAATGGAACAACTGAGGAATGGAGTGCCACTAAGCCTATGTCAGGGGAGGTAGTTTATGACCCCGTAAAAGTCTTTGTCAATGCATTCAATAAGATATCACAATGTACTACTCCCACATAGAGTGACACATATTTGTACCAAAAGAAGTCAATATTTTGGGATCTTCCTTATTAGAGTTCTTTGGCAGTTAGTCATTGTATTGATGCCATGCATAGTGAAGAAAAATGGTTGTGATAGTGTAACATCCCTGACCTGGGTTATGAGTTAACCCTAGGTGTTTTATCTAAATATGTAATTAAATCCTTGTGATTAACTTTGGGCATGTAATTAAGTTTCTCAGAAACATATATTTCAGATTTTGCTCCTTTTTATATAAAATTGTAGCATTGTTTTGTTATACAGGGACCTATGTGCAATTTACCCAGATAGAAGGGTTAAGTTGCAATTTGCACATGTTGAGATGTTCCTCTGATGTTGAGACATCATGAGAACGATGAAGTTTGAGGGATTTCCCAAGCTTGGGCACCAAGGTGCAGCTGTGGAAGCAATCCCTGTGCTTGAAAACCCTAAATTGGGGTAAAGTGCAATTTACCCAATTTGAGGGGTGCAACTTGTAATTTACACCATCAAAAGTATTTATTAAGACTCTTGTCATCATTTAGAGAAGAAATGATGAAGAGGTCACTTTAATTGAATAATCAAGGTGTATGTGCTATAGCCCTTTTGTGTGTATGCTTAACTAATAGGTTGATCTTCTTTGCCTTCATTTCTTGACCTTAAAAGAAGGTTGTCCTTAGAAATAAGAAGAAGGGACGAGCAAAGAAGGATGGAGGGACTAAGTTGAAAATATTGAGAACTTATGAGCTTATGTTGAAACCTCATCCCAAGTATATAAGCTCTCTATTTCACTTAGCAAGGAAACCCTCCCTTCGTTCCTTTCACTGTTCTATTCACCCAAACCGACTAAATAGGAGCTGTGGAGCTCAGGAGGACGACCAAGGAGGGAAAGGTAGGTTTGAATCCTCCCTTTTGCTTAAGTTCATGGCTAGAACTCGAATTCAAGGTCACATTGATGGCTAGATCACATAGCTCTACCTTTCTAGCCATCTCTTCTCGTCTTTCCTTGGAAGGATCACCTTGGCAGACCTGTGGAAACTCAAGGACGCCATTAAAAGCTTGGAGCTTGAAATCTTGGAGCTCAAGGAGCAAGCTTTATGCGGGTTTTATAACTCTAAACCTATGCTTTGTTATATACATCTCGTTTATGCTTTTAGATGATAGTTCTTCTTCTTCTCTACCTTCCTTTGCTACCTTGCAAGCAAATCCGTGAGAAATCCTTGCTGTTCTTGAGCTAGGAGATGAAGACGTTATTTCCAAAGTTAATCCACTACTTTTCACTTTACTAAACGGTCTCCACCAAGTGCTCACACGGTTTGCAAAACCGTTTGGTGAGCAAACGGTCTCAAGACCGTGTAAGAGCAAACGGTCTCAAGACCGTGTAAGGGAAAACGGTCTTCAAGACCATTTAGCCGCATTGACCTAGCATGGACCGTATAAGATTTCTGTTCATAATTATGTAGGCTAATCACCCACAAAATTTGAGATGATAACTCCAAAGGAATCGTGAGATATGGCCTTTTTAATCAACAACTTTAATTGAATTTACTCCTGATTTCCAATCTGTTGAAATCGCCCTTTTTGGGCAAACGGTCTCAAGACCATGTAAGAACGTTGACCAAGCGTTGACCGTATGAGATTACTGTTCAAAATCATGTTGATTAACAACTCACCAAATTTGATGGACTAATTCCAAACGAGCTAAGAGTTGAAGGATGATTACTAGGGTAAAACCCTAATTGAAATTAGTACTGAAATCTCAATGAATAACTTAGTGTTTTTGGGTTGATTGACCCAAACGGTCTCAAGACCATGTGGAGTTCATCCACACGATCTCAAGACCGTGTGGGCCAAGTTTGGGCCCAATTGGAGCTCAATTGAAGGGTTCAACCTTGTGTTGATTCACACTGTTGAGTGTTGATGGTTGAACGTTGATGGACCTTAATTGAACCAACTTCAACCCTAATTGGGTAACAATTGAGGGTCAATTGAGTGACCAATTGGTTAAGCATAACCCTAATTGACTCAATCTATAAATGGTTACCATGACTTTGACCATTTGATGGCTTCAACATTGATAATCATAAACGATTGAAATCATTGAACCATGTTGGAGGTCCAAACGGTTTGAGACCAAGTGGACCAAACGGTCTCAAGACCGTTTGAGGTCACACGGTCTCAAGACCATTTGAGACCTCATGGTCTCAAGACCGTTTGAGGTCACACGGTCTCAAGACCGTGTGAGGCCTCACGGTCTCAAGACCGTTTGGGGCCAAACGGTCTCAAGACCGTTTGGACTCAAACGATCTCAAGATCGAGAGACACCAAACGGTCTCAAACCGTGTAAGCCCTCTCAGTCTTGAAGTCAAACTTGTTAAACGGTCTACACCCCCACACAGTTTGGGCAAACGACCTTGAAGGTCACACGGTCTTGGAGTCAACCCTAGCAAACGGTCAACTCATCCAAACGGTCTCAAACCGTTTGGAGGTTGAAGGTTGAAACCGTTTGAGGTTTTCAAAGGTTGATTTCACTTAATCAATTGAAGGTGTAAATGGTTCAATAATGCTCTAATATAAACCCTAATGATAACCTAGGATATTAAGGGATTAAGTGACTAATGAATTGAACCATGATGGTGATCAATGGGGTGAATTACCAAAGTACCTTGATGGGTTCAATTGAGTAATACCTTGTTCAAATCAAACCCTAATCACATGATAGTGATGTTTTGGCTTATGTTAGCCCATGAGGACTTAACCCAACCTGATCTAGAGTGGTGTTATCACCATCTACTAGTATGAGGAGAGAGAAAGTATCTTAAGAGAGAGAAAGTACCTTAAGAGAGAGAAAGTACCCTTTTAGGGTGGAAACTCAAGTAAAGAACCTTCAATACACATGAATGTGCATGATTAGGGTATGATCCACCTATCTGAGATCATGGAAACCCTAATTATGATATATGATGAATCTTAAGCTAATCTGAGAGCATCAATGATGATGTTCCTCATACATGATGATGTTATGAGTTCAATTCACCATATGATGTGAATAGTAAACCCTAATTCAAGGGTAACGACATGTGATGTGAATAGTAAACCCTAATTCAAAGGTGATGGCATGTTATATAAGTATTAAACTCTATTTGATAAGAATCAAAGAACTTAGCTCTTATGACAAGAGTGGAAAGTATAATCATTGTTTTGAATTACTGTTATTAGTTGAATTAACCATGCAGGTTCTGATATGGAGGTAATCATATCCAGGTATGGATGATGATACTATATTCATTAAAGGCATATTGGTAGCTTTATGAATAAGTAAAGTATCTTGATGCCTTGTCAGTGGCATTCTATGATAATAATGGGCTGTGAGAGCCATGAATACCATCAAGGTCATGCTTTAGAGATGACTTGTGATGAGTATATTGAGAAATGATGTTTGATGTGAGTTAGGCTTATTACATTTAGTATTCTCCTTTTATAGCTGTTATGCTACTGTTATTGTTTGAAGAACAATGTGTGATGCTAAATTATTACTGAATGTACCTAACTAATCAAGTATAATGTAGAGCCCTGATCATAGACCCATCATTGTCAGAGATCAAATGATGGTGAAATAGGTTTTCCTAAGGGAACTCCTGGATCACATACTATTGAGTATGTGGGGTATATGGATGTGTAGAACCTTACATCCTAGTGTACGAATTTGATGTAGATATGTAATCCGTCAATCCTTCACTACAAATCCCATACCGTATCAGTAGTAGGTAAACATGAAACCTCCTGATGACGAAGAAAACATAGATATCCGTATCAGTGGAGATAAACATGAAATCTCTTGATGACGAAGAGAGTACAGAACGCCACTGTAACTCTAAAATAGCGAAGGACCAGTTTACCCTGGTGAGATATAATAGTAGAGACACAAGATGTCCTACAAGTGATCCTCTTACTGACTGAGGAAGGTGAAGGTCATGAGAATCCGGCTCTCTTAATGACCTATGTATGATACTGATGTGACTTCTTAGCGATCAGTTGGAGCATGAGTGGTATGCCTCATCTCCACAGGGCATAATATTGTTTGTAAAACATAATCAACCGCGTAGTATACCTGTTAGAGATAACTACGAGTTAGTTGATTGATGATACACTGTAATAGTGCTTATATTCTTCATGTCTCATAAATGTTGAGCGCTTGTTTATAGCTGCAACTGCTATTGAATACTTTGAAAGCTTTACTGCTTAAGGTATTCTTTGATGTTATAATAAAGCTTCTGGCGGAGAGTTATAACTCTCGCTGGGACAATTATGTAAAATTGTCTCACCCCGTAGACTTCAACATTTTAGGTGGACGATTGAGACATAGGAACCGGTCTACAGGTGACCAGTCCCAGCAGCAGCACCAGGAGCAGCAGTAAATCTCAGGTGGAGTCAGTCCTATGTGTCCTCTGTACTCTCAGGTCTTGGAGTCTTTTGTTATGAGTTCTTGATATTTTGTATCTTGATGTATATAATCACTCAAGAAGTAATTATCATGAGATGTAAACAGTTTATCTCTTGTTATGAAAGAAGCTTTTATGGATTCAAGCTCTTGTTTCGAAAAGTTTTAATTTTCCATGATTTTTGCCTTCCGCTGTTAATCGAATCGCTTCCGCTAAGTTTGAATCGTGTTTATATCGTGGTTTGGAGATCAGAGCCCATAATTAGTGGTATCAGAGCTCTAGGTCAGTTGAGTCTACAGAGGCATAGGACTTAGGATGTCGAGTCTATCTTTAGTACTCTTTCCCTATCTAATAGAATCGTCTACTCCTCAGGAGAAGAAGATACATAAGGATGGCTGAGCCTCATGATGAGTACATGGCAGAGAGTAGTGCTAGTGCACCTCAAGGCGGTGCAAGGGTTCCAAGAATAGAACAGCCTGCACCTGAGTCACCAAGAGAGCCACCCCAGTTTGACCCAGCCGACATGGGTAACCCAGCTGTACAGACAATGTTCGGGCAGTTCATGACTGCCATGACACACATAACCGACAGGATGCCCATGCCTACACCTAGGGCACCTGTCCAGCCTGAAGCACAAGGTATCGGTAAGACGTTCGAACGACTTCGTCGTGTCAGAGCTACCGAGTACTTTGGGACTGCCGACCCCGCAGATGCTGACCTATGGTTGACAGAGTTGGAGAAGGCTTTCAGGATTCTTATTATCCCGGAAGCTGAGAAGGTTAGACATGCTGTCTATCTTCTCAAAGGCAGTGCTGGTCACTGGTGGAACATGGAAGAGCAGAAGAGACCTGGAGTAGAGTTCTCATGGGAAGAGTTTCGTCGGGAATTTATCAATAGATATTTTCCAAAGACCTTCCTAGATGAGAAGATCTCTCAGTTTGAGAGACTAAGGCAGGGTATGATGAACATTAGCGAGTATGAAGCTAAGTTCATGGAGTTGCTGCGGTTATGTCCGCACATGGATGCCACAGAAGAGGAAAGAATCAGAAGATTTGAGAAGGGTTTGAATGCTGATATATCAACCCCTGTGTCTGCCTTAGAAAACCGAGAGAGATTCTCTACCTTCGTTGAGTCAGTCCGAAGGATAGAGAGATTTGTGGTTGAAAAGAGGCAAACCCAGAAAAGATATCCACAGTTCCAGGGTTCTTCATCTAGGGATTTTAAGAAACCTAGATTATCTGCACCTAACCCTCCACCACCCAGATCGAGTTCTCAAACTCAATGGTCACCAAGCAGAGGTAGAGGACGGAGTCAACCGCTTCAAGGGACTCACAGTTCTGCATCAATGTCAGTTACTGGACCACCCCAAACACCACAACACGAAAGGAGTTGCTACAACTGTGGTAAGGTGGGACACCTGATGAAGGATTTCCGTTCTAGGCCTGTCAGTGTGACACAACCTCCGAAACAGAATCAACAAGGATCTCAGAATAGACAATATCAAGGAGCAGCTCGAGGACGTGGACAAGCGTCTCAAGCTGGATCATCAGCACCACCTCAACACCAAGCAACGGCGAGGTTCTATGCTATGAACCCACCTGAAGCAGTGGTCAATCCACGGGTAGTGGCAGGTCAGATGAAACTTTTATATTCTTATATGTCTACCTCCTGTGTAGTATCTATTCTGATTGATTCGGGTGCTACGCACTCTTTCATCACTCGAAGAGTGATTCGTAACTGCAATATGACTATTAGTCATAGGGCAGATAGTTTGTTGTTGGAGACTCCGTTGAGTGGGTCTGCCATTTTGCAGGAAGTATGCTCTCCTTGCATCCTTTTCTTTTCCGACCATCACATTCAAGTGGATCTTATACCACTTAATATGCAAGGATTTGATATAATCCTCGGGATGGATACCTTAGAAAGGTATAGAGTTGTCTTGGACTGTGATTCCAAGTTGGATGTGTTTGCTGATGAAAGCAACACATGGATCTTTCAAGGTGAAAGAAAGATTCTACCCACATGTCTTGTGTCAGCTATGGTTGCTGATAAGCTGTTGAGGCAAGGATGTTATGCATTCTTAGCCCATGTGGTAGATGTTACCAAGGAAAGGTCCAATCCTGCTAAAGTTCCCATAGTCAGGGAATTCAAGGATGTGTTTCCTGAAGAACTTCCTGGTATACCACCACCTCGGGAGATTGATTTTGAAATCAATCTGATCCCAGATACGAAACCCATAGCCCAGACTCCGTATAGGATGGCGCCTGCCGAAATGGCAGAACTCAAGAAACAGCTTCAAGAGTTACTTGAGAAGGGCTTTATCCGACCAAGCACTTCACCTTGGGGTGCTCCGGTCTTGTTTGTTAAAAATAAAGATGGGTCAATGCGGTTGTGCATCGACTACAGACAACTCAATAAAGTAACAATAAAGAATAAGTACCCTCTGCCGAGGATTGATGATCTCTTTGACCTGTTGCGTGGTGCAACCGTCTTTTCCAAGATAGACTTGAGGTCTGGATATCATCAACTTCGTATTAAGGATAGTGACATATCCAAGTCTGCCTTTAGGATAAGGTATGGTCACTATGAGTTCACGGTTATTTCGTTTGGACTAACCAATGCACCAGCTGCATTTATGGAACTCATGAATAGAGTTTTTCGACCTTTCCTTGATCAGTGTGTTGTCATCTTCATAGATGATATTCTGATCTATAGTAAGGATGCTCAGCAGCATGAACGGCATCTTCGCCAAGCTTTGACCTTGCTAAGAGAACACAAGTTGTATGCTAAGTTTAGCAAGTGTGAGTTCTGGCTGCCAGAGGTATATTTTCTTGGACATGTGATATCTGCCTTGGGAATTCGTGTTGAACCTACAAAGGTAGAATCTGTTCTACAATGGGAACAACCGAAGACACCGACGGAGATTCGAATTTTCTTGGGGTTAGCTGGCTATTATCGAAGGTTCATTAAGAACTTTAGTTCTATAGCCTTACCTTTGACCAAGTTGACCCGGAAAGATGTTCCTTTTTCTTGGAGTGATAAGTGTCAACAATCTTTCCAGTTGTTGAAGGAGAGGTTGACAAGTGCACCTGTGCTTGTGCTACCTGAACAAGGAAAAGGTTATGTAGTCTTCTGTGATGCTTCCAAGAATGGACTAGGATGTGTGTTGATGCAGGATAAACAAGTGATTTCTTTTGCTTCCCGACAGCTTAAGAAACATGAGGAGAATTATCCGACACATGATCTGGAGTTAGCTGTTGTGGTTCATGCCTTGAAGATCTGGAGACATTATCTCTACGGAGAAACATTCCAGATTTTCACAGACCACAAGAACCTTAAGTATATCTTCTCTCAGCATGAGATTAACATGAGGCAACGTCGTTGGGTGGAGTTAATCAAGGACTACGATTGTACAATTGATTACCATCCGGGCAAGGGCAATGTTGTTGCAGATGCCTTGAGTAGGAAATCAGCAACATCAACCCTGAGTAGAGCACAACTAAACTCTTTAGTATGCTCTAGGAGAGATATGCTTATCTCTTTAAGGCAAGACAATGTACAGTTGAAGGTGTCATTGTTAGCCAGGTTGTTAGCTGAGATGCATATTAAACCTACCCTAAGAGAGCAGATTAAGGAAGCACAGCTAGGTGATGGTGCAGTTCAGCAGATTAGATCTGAGTATGAAAATGAGAAGCGAGATGGTTTCCATGACTCAGATGACCAAGTAGCCTGTTATAATGGAAGGATGATAGTGCCGGATGTGGATAACTTGAGGAAGTTAGTCCTGGAAGAAGCTCATTCTTCCATGTATGCTATGCATCCAGGGAGCACCAAGATGTATCGGAATTTGAAAGATTTGTATTGGTGGCCAGGAATGAAGAAGGATGTTGCAGAATTTGTTCTGAGGTGTCCTGTGTGTCAGCAAGTTAAAGATGAACACCAGAAACCTGCAGGAACAATGCAACCTTTACCCATACCACAGTGGAATTGGGACCATGTGACCATGGACTTTGTTGTTATCCTACCCAAGACAAGCAAAGGACATGATTCCATTTGGGTAGTTGTTGATAGGTTGACTAAGACAGCACATTTCTTACCTATCAAAACAACCTATTCTGCTGAAAGGTTATCAAAATTATATGTTCAAGAGATAGTGCGTTTGCACGGAGTTCCTATCACAATAGTTTTTGACAGAGGTCCTCAGTTTACAAGTCATTTTTGGGAACAGTTACACAGAGCCTTAGGCACCAAGCTAAGGTTTAGTACGGCCTTTCATCCACAGACTGATGGACAGTCAGAAAGGACCATACAGACTTTAGAAGACCTTTTGAGAGCATGTGTTCTCCAATTTACCGGGAGTTGGGATCTACACCTAAGCTTGATAGAGTTTTCCTATAACAATAGCTATCAGCATAGTATTGATATGGCACCTTATGAAGCCTTGTATGGTAGACGTTGTAGATCACCTCTGTGTTGGTTCGAGACTGGTGAGCGTCAGTTGTTAGGTCCTGATCTTGTGCAGCAGACCACAGAAAAGATTAAAGTAATACAACAAAAGATTAAGACTGCACATAATAGGCAGAAATCTTATGCTGACAAGCGGCGTAGACCCTTAGAGTTCCAGGTTGGAGACAAAGTGTATCTCAATGTCTCGCCTTGGAAAGGAGTCCTTCGTTTTGGAAGGAAAGGGAAGTTAGCTCCTAGATTTATGGGGCCTTATCCAATCATTGAACGGATTGGAAAGGTAGCATATAGACTAGAGCTGCCACCAGAGTTACATAGGTTACATCCTGTGTTTCACATTTCTATGCTGAAGAAATGTCACCCAGACACTGAGTTAATTCTACAACCTATGGAGGTAGAATTGAATGAAGATGTATCTTATGAGGAGGGACCAGTGTCAATCCTTGATAACATAATTAAAAAGTTAAAGAAGAAAGATATAAGTCTTGTGAAAGTCCTCTGGAATCACCGTGGTGTTGAAGAAGCCACTTGGGAACTAGAGGATGAGATGAGAAGGAAGTATCCTGCCCTTTTCTCTTAATATGTCGTATCGATTTCGGGGACGAAATCCTTGTAAGGGGTGGATAATTTGTAACATCCCTGACCTGGGTTATGAGTTAACCCTAGGTGTTTTGCCTAAATATGTAATTAAATCCTTGTGATTAACTTTGGGCATGTAATTAAGTTTCTCAGAAACATATATTTCAGATTTTGCTCCTTTTTATATAAAATTGTAGCATTGTTTTGTTATACAGGGACCTATGTGCAATTTACCCATATAGAAGGGTTAACTTGCAATTTGCACATGTTGAGATGTTCCTCTGATGTTGAGACATCATGAGAATGATGAAGTTTGAGGGATTTCCCAAGCTTGGGCACCAAGGTGCAGCTGTGGAAGCAATCTCTGTGCTTGAAAACCCTAAATTGGGGTAAAGTGCAATTTACCCAATTTGAGGGGTGCAACTTGTAATTTACACCATCAAAAGTATTTATTAAGACTCTTGTCATCATTTAGAGAAGAAATGATGAAGAGGTCACTTTAATTGAATAATCAAGGTGTATGTGCTATAGCCCTTTTGTGTGTATGCTTAACTAATAGGTTGATCTTCTTTGCCTTCATTTCTTGACCTTAAAAGAAGGTTGTCCTTAGAAATAAGAAGAAGGGACGAGCAAAGAAGGATGGAGGGACTAATTTGAAAATATGGAGAACTTATGAGCTTATGTTGAAACCTCATCCCAAGTATATAAGCTCTCTATTTCACTTAGCAAGGAAACCCTCCCTTCGTTCCTTTCACTGTTCTATTCACCCAAACCGACTAAAGAGGAGCTGTGGAGCTCAGGAGGACGACCAAGGAGGGCAAGATATCCTCCCTTTTGCTTAAGTTCATGGCTAGAACTCGAATTCAAGGTCAAATTGATGGCTAGCTCACATAGCTCTACCTTTCTAGCCATCTCTTCTCGACTTTCCTTGGAAGGATCACCTTGGCCGACCTGTGGAAACTCAAGGACGCCATTAAAAGCTTGGAGCTCGAAAGCTTGGAGCTCAAGGAGCAAGCTTTAGGCGGGTTTTATAACTCTAAACCTATGCTTTGTTATATACATCTCGTTTATGCTTTTAGATGATAGTTCTTCTTCTTCTCTACCTTCCTTTGCTACCTTGCAAGCAAATCCGTGAGAAATCCTTGCTGTTCTTGAGCTAGGAGATGAAGACGTTATTTCCAAAGTTAATCCACTACTTTTCACTTTACTAAACGGTCTCCACCAAGTGCTCACACGGTTTGCAAAACCGTTTGGTGAGCAAACGGTCTCAAGACCGTGTAAGAGCAAACGGTATCAAGACCGAGTAAGGGAAAACGGTCTTCAAGACCGTTTAGCCGCATTGACCGAGCGTGGACCTTATAATATTTCTGTTCATAATTATGTAGGCTAATCACCCACAAAATTTGAGATGATAACTCCAAAGGAATCGTGAGATATGGCCTTTTTAATCAACAACTTTAATTGAATTTACTCCTGATTTCCAATCTGTTGAAATTGCCCTTTTTGGGCAAACGGTCTCAAGACCATGTAAGAACGTTGACCAAGCGTTGACCGTATGAGATTACTGTTCAAAATCATGTTGATTAACAACTCACCAAATTTGATGGACTAATTCCAAACGAGCTAAGAGTTGAAGGATGATTACTAGGGTAAAACCCTAATTGAAATTAGTACTGAAATCTCAATGAATAACTTAGTGTTTTTGGGTTGATTGACCCAAACGGTCTCAAGACCGTTTGGGGATCAACCAAATGGTCTCAAGACCGTGTGGAGTTCATCCACACGATCTCAAGACCGTTTGGGCCAAGTTTGGGCCCAATTGGATCTCAATTGAAGGGTTCAACCTTGTGTTGATTCACACTGTTGAGTGTTGATGGTTGAACGTTGATGGACCTTAATTGAACCAACTTCAACCCTAATTGGATAACAATTGAGGGTCAATTGAGTGACCAATTGGTTAAGCATAACCCTAATTGACTCAATCTATAAATGGTTACCATGACTTTGACCATTTGATGGCTTCAACATTGATAATCATAAACGATTGAAATCATTGAACCATGTTGGAGGTCCAAACGGTTTGAGACCAAGTGGACCAAACGGTCTCAAGACCGTTTGAGGTCACACGGTCTCAAGACCATTTGAGACCTCATGGTCTCAAGACCATTTGAGGTCACACGGTCTCAAGACCGTGTGAGGCCTCACGGTCTCAAGACCGTTTGGGGCCAAACGGTCTCAAGACCGTTTGGACTCAAACGATCTCAAGATCGAGAGACACCAAACGGTCTCAAACCGTTTAAGCCCTCTCGGTCTTGAAGTCAAACTTGTTAAACGGTCTACACCCCCACACAGTTTGGGAAAATGACCTTGAAGGTCACACGGTCTTGGAGTCAACCCTAGCAAACGGTCAACTCATCCAAACGGTCTCAAACCGTTTGGAGGTTGAAGGTTGAAACCGTTTGAGGTTTTCAAAGGTTGATTTCACTTAATCAATTGAAGGTGTAAATGGTTCAATAATGCTCTAATCTAAACCCTAATGATAACCTAGGATATTAAGGGATTAAGTGACTAATGAATTGAACCATGATGGTGATCAATGGGGTGAATTACCAAAGTACCTTGATGGGTTCAATTGAGTAATACCTTGTTCAAATCAAACCCTAATCACGTGATAGTGATGTTTTGGCTTATGTTAGCCCATGAGGACTTAACCCAACCTGATCTAGAGTGGTGTTATCACCATCTACTAGTATGAGGAGAGAAAGTATCTTAAGAGAGAGAAAGTACGTTAAGAGAGAGAAAGTACCCTTTTAGGGTGGAAACTCAAGTAAAGAACCTTCAATACACATGAATGTGCATGATTAGGGTATGATCCACCTGTGTGAGATCATGGAAACCCTAATTATGATATATGATGAATCTTAAGCTAATCTGAGAGCATCAATGATGATGTTCCTCATACATGATGATTTTATGAGTTCAATTCACCAAATGATGTGAATAGTAAACCCTAATTCAAGGGTAATGACATGTGATGTGAATAGTAAACCCTAATTCAAAGGTGATGACATGTTATATGAGTTTTAAACTCTATTTGATAAGAATCAAAGAACTTAGCTCTTATGACAGGAGTGGAAAGTATAATCATTGTTTTGAATTACCGTTATTAGTTGAATTAACCATGCAGGTTCTGATATGGAGGTAATCATATCCAGGTATGGATGATGATACTATATTCATTAAAGGCATATTGGTAGATTTATGAATAAGTAAAGTATCTTGATGCCTTGTCAGTGGCATTCTATGATAATAATGGGCTGTGAGAGCCATGAATACCATCAAGGTCATGCTTTAGAGATGACTTGTGATGAGTATATTGAGAAATGATGTTTGATGTGAGTTAGGCTTATTACATTTAGTATTCTCCTTTTATAGCTGTTATGCTACTGTTATTGTTTGAAGAACAATGTGTGATGCTAAATGAATACTGAATGTACCTAACTAATCAAGTATAATGTAGAGCCCTGATCATAGACCCATCATTGTCAGAGATCAAATGATGGTGAAACAGGTTTTCCTAAGGGAACTCCTGGATCACACACTATTGAGTATGTGGGGTATATGGATGTGTAGAACCTTACATCCTAGTGTAGGAATTTGATGTAGATATGTAATCTGTCAATCCTTCACTACAAATCCCATACCGTATCAATAGTAGGTAAACATGAAACCTCCTGATGATGAAGAAAACATAGATATATGTATCAGTGGAGATAAACATGAAATCTCCTGATGACGAAGAGAGTACAGAACGCCACTGTAACTCTAAAATAGCGAAGGACCAGTTTACCCTGGTGAGCTATAATAGTAGAGACACAAGATGTCCTACAAGTGATCCTCTTACTGACTGAGGAAGGTGAAGGTCATGAGAATCCGGCTCTCTTAATGACCTATGTATGATACTGATGTGACTTCTTAGCGATCAGTTGGAGCATAAGTGGTATGCCTCATCTCCACAGGGCATAATATTGTTTGTAAAACTTAATCAACTGTGTAGTATACCTGTTAGAGATAACTACGAGTTAGTTGATTGATGATACACTGTAATAGTGCTTATATTCTTCATGTCTCATAAATGTTGAGTGCTTGTTTATAGCTGCAACTGCTATTGAATACTTTGAAAGCTTTACTGCTTAAGGTATTCTTTGATGTTATAATAAAGCTTCTGGCGGAGAGTTATAACTCTCACTGGGACAATTATGTAAAATTGTCTCACCCCGTAGACTTCAACTTTTTAGGTGGACGACGGAGACGGAGGAACCGGTCTACAGGTGACCAGTCCCAGAATCCGCAACACCAGGAGCAGCAGTAAATCTCAGGTGGAGATTTAGCCTACCATGTGGTGTAGTTAGAGTCAGTCCTATGTGTCCTCTGTACTCTCAGGTCTTGGAGTCTTTTGTTATGAGTTCTTGAGATTTTGTATCTTGATGTATATAATCACTCAAGAAGTAATTATCATGAGATGTAAACAGTTTATCTCTTGTTATGAACGAAGCTTTTATGGATTCAAGCTCTTGTTTCGAAAAGTTTTGATTTTCCGTGATTTTTTCCTTTCGCTGTTAATCGAATCACTTCCGCTAAGTTTGAATCGTGTTTATATCGTGGTTTGGAGATCAGAGCCCACAGATAGTGTTATCGGTACTCTGTTGAATATACCAGGTAAGACTAAAGATGGCATCAATCCAAAAAAGGCCTATGTGAAATGGGTATAAAGAACAATTTAACAACAAAACTAGTAGTGGTCAGAAAACATATTTACCTCCTTCTTGTAACACATTATCTATACAGGAGAAGATAACTTTTTGTGAGTACTTGCTTAATATTATGGTACCACAAGGATACTCTTCTAATATCGATAGATTAGTATCAATGAAGGATCTGAAGTTGATAGGTCTTAACTCTCATGATTTTCACTCTCTAATACAGTAAAAATTTCCTGTGGATATTCGATCTATACTGCCAAAGCATATAAGGTTTGCAATCACCAGGATTAATTTCTTCTTTAACACTATATGAAGCAAAGTTATTGATCATGGGAATCTTGATATGTTGCAAAGAGAAGTGGTCATTACCATGTTCTAGCTTGAGATGTATTTCCTCCTTCACTCTTTGATATCATGGTACATCTTGTTGTCAATTTGACTAGAGAGTGAAAATTTTGGGTCCAATTCTTGCATTGAATGTATCCTTTTGAGCGGTACATGAGTATTTTTAAAGGTGATGTTCAAAAGCATTATCTACCTGAAGGGAGTATTATTGAGGGTGATGTAGCTAGGGAGGTTATGGACGTTTGCAATAACACTCTGAGTTGTAATGAAGCTTGTTCCAAAAGAAAGAATATTGGTCCCTATTTAGGAAAAGGGACTTTAGGAGAACGGGTGAAAGTAATTAATCATGAGTTGTGGGAACAAGAACACTTGTGTCTTTTACACAACATCAATGAAGTAGGTATTTATATCATGACCATACCAATTTCATAAGACAAAATATCCTCAATCTAGTTCAATGTGGCTTGCTATGGAGCATAATAGGATATTTATAAGGTGGTGTGAAGATAAAGTCTTCTGTAAAATATCTCAAACATCAAATCATGTTGCTGAAAATATCAAATGGCTCAACTTTACACCAAAATGGATCTTATGTCTCATGAAGGGTTTGACATAAATGAATTTTCATAATACACAACATGTCAAGATGATAAGAGTGTTGTCCAAAATAGTGGTGTCACCCTTCAAGTGTCTTCATTGTATTTTTCTAGTACAAAGGATAAGAGTCCATGTGAAGCTAAAATGTCTTATTACAGTTTCATTGAAGTCATATGGGAGTTTGAAGACACAAATTTTAGAGTTACCTTCCTTAGTTGTAATTGTCTTGATAACAACAAAGGAGCTGTAGTGGAAAAATTGGGTTTTACATTAGTGGATTTTGAAAAGATTGGTGAGAAGGGTGAACCATTCATAATTGCATCATAAGTGAAGCAAGTATTCTACATGGAGGATCCTACAAATGAGAAATGGTATTTCTTTCTTCATGAGAAAATGCAGTTCATTACAGACCCTATAGATGAAGAAGAGCATCATGATAAGTATGATGAGTCTAATGCATTCTTAGTTGGCTTTTGAAGTGTAAATTTTGAAGCTAACAATGACTTATATGTGTGTGGTGTTCACAGAAAAGGAATGTTAATTGATCAAAGATTCAAACAATACTAGAGGCATGTATTTTACTTTTAAAATTCTAGACGTGCATTTTACATTTTTTTTTACTGTTATATATGTTTCATACGATACATGTATATTTTACATTCTTTATCACATATATTTTATTCTTTGAATATTTTTAATATAAAATTTTTAGATGACGTCTGACTGTGGGGATGAGCACCCTAACGATATGCGTTAAGTTTTTAGGAATAACAATGTAGGCTGATTACAACATAGAATCAGAAGAATTAAAGGACCGTGAAGGTATTGAAATCTTCTTGGTAAATCTGGGCATCGCTTGCGGGGAAGGAGGTCCAAGTGACATGAGTTTTTAGTTTCTTTAGAAACTATTTAGCTAGCATGTATGTGAGCTTGTTTTGGTTTCGGCTCCAGTATATCACCATGTAGTCAGTCTTGTGTTCCAGTAGTAGCATACTTTGTTGCACCAAAAGATGGTATTTATCGTATGGCTCCTTCTTTTGTTAATCTAGCTGGTCGAGCTGCTTGAGTCTCTTATCAGGTGCACTGGAGTAAAATAGTGTTGCTTAGCAAAATGAATGCCCTCCAGAATAGTGAGGATTTCTCCTTCAGTAGAGTCAGTTCCCGGAGAGGAGGAGGCACAACCCATAATCCATACGCCCTTGAGGCTTCTAGCTACCACACATACAGACTTCCTGTTGTCCTCGTGAGAGATTGCAGTATCCACATGGATGATAGTGGAGGAGGGGTGGATATATGCATTGTGAAGATGAGTCTAGTGTAAGTTATATTGTTTTATAACACATATTTTGTAAGGCCCCTAAACTTGCATAAAGAATTGAATAAGCTTAATTACCACAATTGAGTTCTTATAACCCTAATCTAACATTGTGATATGCTTAGGTATCATGTGACAAACTTAAGTTTCAAATTTGGTCCAATTTGGACACTGTTTGAGCAAGTTATACAATTTTATGTACATTTTGGACTTTTATGCAATTTACCCAGTTGGTAGGTTTTATTCCAATTTTTCACATTAAGAATGTTCCTTATATGTTCTCTCGTCATTCTTGAGCTTTTTGATCCATGTGGCTCCTAGTTGAACCTTAGTTTCAAGGTGTTTTCCTCAAGGATATTTTAGGGTTTACCCCTTCATGGATGAGCTACCTTTAGTAGCTATCAACTAATGAATTATTTGATTGTCTTGGAAATTCTAAAAAGGAGAGATAAGAAGGTGTATATGGATGGTGGGGCATCTTATTATGTGAGTTCTTGTAAATTCTTAATAGTTTAAGGCCATGGACACTTGGAAAGATACTAGAACTTCAACGTTTTCTTTTTCTTTATCTTAAAGTTTTATATACCTATCCCTAAGCACCCAAACGAACCATTTTCTCTCCACCACTTCCCTCTTTCTACAAACCTCATTCTCCCTCTGTGCTTCTGTGAAGTTCCTATCCAACAAAGAAGAAATTGGGAATCTTCTTGGAAAAAGAATCTAGGGTTGCAATTGACTTCCTTTAGGGGTTCCTAAAGATCCTTTCTAGTGATCTTGATCAAAAAGAGTAATTATTACCTTATTTCCTCCATTTATTTCTTTTTCATCCTTTCTCCTACCTTTTTCCAGGTCAAAACTTTCCTGTTCCATGGTATAAATTGCTCTAAAGCTCTAAAACCCTACCTTTCTTGCTCCTTATGCTTAGGGTTTTCTCATTTGTTGAAGAAAGGTGCTATATGGATGAGTTCACAACTTATGCTTGGATTTTTTACCCTACCTGCTTGTGTTTTCTTCAATTTGGGATTTTATCTTCTAATTAGAGGAAATTTTTATAACTTGCTCCACATTTATTGCTTACCATAAATTTGCTAGCTCATGTTCTTACTTTTAAATGATGATCCATGCACTAAAAAGTTGTGCTTGACTTGGATTTCAATTTTTATAATGTTCCCTATTCTGATTTCAGTTCTAGATGAACATGTGATCATTTTTACGTTATTCCTAAGGTATAATATGACTTCGATCAGGTTGGTTTGACAACCTATGGTGCTAAGCACCTATCAACCAATGGTCAATTTTAGGGTTTAAAGCTGATTTCTTTTATAAACACATGACCCGATGGTGGTAACATTGCAACAACCCTATGGTGTTGTCTACATGAAAACTAATGGTGGTAAGAAAGGGTTTCAACTGACGTTCACCCCTTAGGTCAGGTGTTGGCCTAATTATAAGCTTACTGATTAACAACTAAGTACCCTAATGATGCTATCAATCAATGGTGATATTAGTTTGATATTTGATGGTAATTAATAAATATAGTGTTGATCTAACAACCTATGGTGAGTTAATGGTCAATACTGATGGTGGATCAGGTCTCCACAACCTATGGTGATTTAAGAATGTAGTTGTAGCATCAATTAAGCCATAAACCAATGGTTTCTTGGGTCATTTGATGCAATGGTCGGACCTATGCTCCAATTGATGGTTTTAACATATGAACTTGACCTAATGGTTAAGATCTAATGTTTCTTCATCCAATAAATTGGAATGATGCCTAAATGTAATATGTTGGTCCTAATAAAGTGATTTAAATGGTTTCCTTTATGAGATCAACTTAAGAAGCTCATTTACGAACGGCTTGTTTGAAATAAACAATCGCTTGTGGGTTTTACCCTATTCTCAATGGAACTTTTTATGTTGTAAATCAAGGGATGACTAGGGTTAGATGGTGACTCTTTATAGAGAACAACTCAATGACTTCATAGGTGGTTTGTTCAAGATGTTTACTTATGTAAACAACCAATGGCTTTACCTTTTCAACATTTCATGGTTAGAAGTTGATGCCTCAATATTCCAATTGTTTTAGGTGAAGCCTATTGTGTCATGTTATGATTTTAATGATGAGAATTTGATGGTTCAATGCCTTAAACTTGTAGTCTTACCCTTAACCTCGTATGATTATGATTTATAATCACCATAATCAATTAATGGGTAACCCTAATGAGGTATATCTTGTTATACCTAGCTTTAATATGACTAAATGATGATAATTGGGAATGAATAGTCCTTGAATGAATAATACAATAATGGAGTACTCTCTTATTGTTTTTGAAACCCTAGTATGCTATAATCCGATGGTTGCACCTTGATTTATGTGTGGGTTCATACTTGAGAATGGTATGTAATGTGATGGTGATGCTTCACCTTATGCATCCATGATCCTATGGGGATGTTGTGAGTAAGGGTTTGGGTATGAGTGTTGATTAGTAACATTAATGTAATTTATCCTGTTGAACCCAACTCTAATGCAAATAGATAAATATGAGAATTCATGTTTAACCTTCTTATATGATGGCATGATGGTGAAATAACCTCCTTAATAGGATTATAACCTTAATGTGTTAATTGGCGGTTATCATAGCCACATGGTTGATACTTTCTTATGCTAAACATGTGCATTATGAATATGATGAGGGTTAATCATATCTAGATTCCTTGCATGTTGATGTAATAAAGGAATATTCTTAATGTTAATATAACCCTTCTATGATTGTGTATGGATATCTCCTAGCTCATTAATGCAGTATTGTGTTGGTATGGTGTATTATATGTAAGTGATGTTGATGAGCCTTGCTATAAGGCATGGAAAGATAATGATGATTTTTTAGGGAATAGTATGATGGTCTTAATGACCTTTGGGCGTGGTTGAGCCCTAAAAGAGGTGTAATCCTCTTGTGTTGATAAGGGTTGATACCCTATGATATTGTGAAAAGGATTTATATCTTGTGATAGTATGATAACTAGTGTAGTCTCATGAATGGCAAGTGAATAGTACCATGTGATGATGAGATGGGAAATTATGTTTCACATGTTTTATATCTTTTGAAGTTGTGATATTTATATGCTTGTTAGAAGTGAATTAGGGTTTGTATATCCACTTCTTTGATTCAACCTTAATTCACCCAATTGGCATAACTAATCAAGTGAAACCCTAATCATGTAGTGCCCTGTGCCATAGAACCATCTTCAGTGTCAGGATTTGCGGGATGGTGAAACGAGTATTCCTAAGAGAAACTCGGAGCGCATATTGTTGAGTATGTGGGGTATTTGTCATCCTAACACCAAGTGTTTCAAGAGGATGGCTGTGGTCATACCTAGCCCTCTTTTCGACAATGACTGTGGTCGGGTCTCAATGATTATAACATGATGTTGTTAGAGGACAACTGTAGTTGTACCTCAGTGATTGGGTTTGAATACCCAGATGATATCACAGTGACCTATACCAAGGTGGGTTAGTTACATGACTATATGTCGTTGTTTGCAGTTTGATTATATGTCACTGCGGTGCAGACTCGTACTAATAAAGTATGGAGAAGATCTTGGAGTCTGGCTCTTCCTTGATCATATATGGAACTAATTGTGACCAAGCGGTGGTCAGTTGGACTTTGTGTGGTACTCAAACTCCCCAGGGCATAATAAAATATGTAATACAGCCATGTAGCATATTTGTTTAGGGTTATACACAAACGTTTTACATTGGATGATAACCCTTGTTTGTTCTCCTTACATAAAGATGATGCGTAGTGCAATTAAGAGAAGGTAGATATACTTATGTTGTGGATATGCTTAAAATTATAGATGCGTACATATAGTAGCCATTCTTATGTTGATAACTATACTACTACTATTGATTATAATCATGATGCTATCTATCTCATGTTGTTAGTTATGTTTAGCATGCTAGCCATGCCTTTATAACTAGAGATGAATACACTGCTAATCATGCTTATCTAGATAGTTATGCTTATTTTGTTAGATCTTCTTATGATGTTGATATGTTTGACCTGTTAGACATGCTAATGTTGTTAACTATGCTTATGTGGCTAGACTTATTCATAATGATAGAGATTCTATGTTACTATACATGCTCATGATGCTAGATATGCATATGCTACTGAATTTCTTATATTGTCAACAAGATAAAGGATGGTAGTCTAGCTTATGATGATAGTTATTATCCGCTCCTTTATGTAATTTGTTAATCATCAGTGTTGCTGAGATTATTTGTTATATATTAGTAAACTACTTAAACTATTTAATTACTTAAAAATGTTGCAATCAATATCTATTGGAGAGAGTTATATCTCTCGCTGGGACATGGGTCTCACCCTAGTGGTTCACCACAATTTTTTTTAGGTAATCTGCAATGACAACAACAAACCCATGGAAATAAAGAGGAACTATAGTAATAAATCTTGAGAAAGTTGATTAGATGTCTAGTGTGTCCTAGAGTCTTCCCTGTACTCTCATGTCCGGGCAGGAAAAGTTTGTATATGGTGTTTCAAACGAATCCGAATTTTGTTAGCATGTTAATGTTTGTTTGTGTGGCATATACAAGTATTGGTATCCTATGTATATATGTTGTGGCTAAGGTTATAGAACAATTTATATCAAATTATTATCATAGTATGGATACAAGAAAGATATTGGGCTCTTATGCAAATGTTTCTAAGCGGGTGTTGATGTTGAAATCGATTGTAATTTACCCATATTTTTGGGTCTGTGGTTAACTGGTGATCGATTGTGTTTTATGTTTTCAGTAATCTTGTTTAGTGTAACGGGTTCCTACAAGTTGGTATCAGAGCTTTAGGTTCATTGCGTCTACAGAGACACTAGGACTTAGGACTAGGATGATGTCTAAGTTAAGAATATGACACAAAAACATGGTGCATACTGCCTAATCTCAATAATTGGGTGCCCTGGCCAGGTATTCAATTATTGAAGAAAAGGTGAGTATGGAACTCTTAGATTGTTATCTTTTTTATTACTTTGATCAAGTAGTCATTTTGAAACAATCTAAAGAGCATAATGAATCAAAAATCATGGTGCAAATAACTCAATATTACATCAAGAGAATATGAGTATTACATCATTATCTATTAAAACTTGAATTGTTGGTAACTATAAGAGAAAGATACAACACCATGAAATCTAAATCTGATTACAAATAAGCAAAAGAGGAGGACTTGAATATGTAATTCAACAAGATAATAAAGTAAAAGATAGATAAGTTTGTTCTTATTAAGTGATTCAAGGTATGAAATCCATATAAAATGGATAGAAAACCTATGATAAGTATCAAATGAGAAGATGAATGGGAACAATGACAAAGAAATAAGGTGGAACCTGAGTTAATCTCAGGCCAACCTATGTGTGTAAGAAAATGTTAATGTAAAATCAGCATGGCATGTGAAAGAAATTAAGGGAGATGATCCCTGTTTAATGAAGAGATTGTGGAATATGAAGATTTACCTCTGATAAGTGGTTGAAAAACATAATAAAATTAGAGAGCATACTCAAATGTGATAAATAGTCATCAAGGAAGGAGTAATGAGATATGTTAATCATGATGATTCCTATTCTAATGGCAAGGAACCCGGAATGAAAAAGGTAAAATGATACATAAGAAGTTGTAACCTGCATAATGAAAAATAGAATTGGTTACCTTTCTGCTACTGACCCTTGAAAAATACTACTATGATATGGGAAGTGTGTTTCCCTTTGTGTATTTCCTTTCTAGGGCACAGCTTTCAAGTGGATCATTGCCACTTGGTATGTGTGGATTTGCTATAAAAATGAGGGTGGATAGCTTAATATAGCATAAGGTTTCTTGGACTATGGTTCCAAGATTATAAAGTTTGTGATGAGTTTTCTTTTGAGCCTTCCAATAATCAGGAAGAATCCTCTTATATGTCTTGAGATTTATTATGTTGGTAAAAGTAGATGAGATAAGGATGTGAGTTCCTTATAGCACATGAGGGGGATACCAAGGTAATGAATCCTAGTATCCAAGATGTATCAACTGTATGAGAAGTATGTGAAGGTTTGAGATGTTTACTACATGAAAATTACAAGTATTCCTCTCCCTTAGAGAGAGAGAGAGAGTTGATGATGACCCTCTAAAGGTTGTTTGGAAGGAAAAATAAAAGTGATTCTATAATGTTGTGTATGGTTCAGTGATAGGTGGGGAAGACCACTATCAAGGATAGATGGTTTGTTCATCAATAGACATGTGATATCGTGTTCCTTTAAGATAAACCTACGATCAAATATCAATGCATAAGAGTTAGATTGCATGACATAATTTACATGACCATGATGAGTCTAGGGTTATGTCCTACAACCTTGTGCCACTAAATCGTTTTGGGAGAGGCTTCAAGTACATTTTAGCCTCCAACAAAATCCTTTTTTTTGGAACCAATGGAATTTATGAATAGGAGGAACAGAGTGTTCAGGTCATGTCTTACAAGTTGTAGTAAGCTTCGAATGATGACATCTCAAAGTATTTTAGAGATGGTCAATAACATGGTAAACATCTTTGTTAAACCTTAAGAATAATGAAGCAATTGTACCTATGTGTGACAAGTCTAGAAAGAGTGAGTTGGGTTTGACTAAAGGTCTTCATGGGATTATGATATGTATTCTAAGTAGGTTGTGTAAATCATAGTAAGGTGAAGATAGTGTTGTTGTTTCACCCTAACAAGGTTGACTAGGAATGATGTTTCCTTGTATGGAATGATAGGTTCCAGCGTCAGCATTTCTATTGATGCTGAAGAAGAACTGAAAAGTGTTCCAGTGTCAGTGTATCTAGAAAAAAAAAGTGATGGATAAATCGCCTTTTTTATGCTTCAAGGAATGGTATGGGACACATGCCATGATTGGTAAAAAGCTAGTAAGTATGAATTTTGAGTAATGTGTTGATACAATAGATATAATTTCAGGATGATAGCTAGAATTTAAAGTTTAACGTTACAACTAGAGTTATACAGGTGACACAACAAGTTTCTACATTCCATATTGAGAATGTCTTTTTAGGTGGGGGGTTTTTGTGCTGACCCAAGATGACATGTGTATGAATTGAAAAAGAAGAACATGAACTCTATAAGAGTGATGTGACATCACCATGATATGTAAGTAACCATGTCAAGGTAATAGGATGAGGTGTAAAGGAAGTACCCATCTTTGTTTACCTAGGATTTTGGGGGCGAAATCCCTATTAGGGGTTTATAGTTGTAAGGCCCCTAAACTTTCATAAAGAATTGAAAAATATTAATTACAATAATTGAGTTCATAGAACCCTAATCTAACATTGTGATATTCTTAGGTATCATGTGACAAACTTAAGTTTCAAATTTGGTCCAATTTGGACACTGTTTGAGCAAGTTATGCAATTTTATGTACATTTTGGACCTTTATGCAATGTACCCAATTGGGAAGTTTTTATTGCAATTTCTCACATGAAGTATGTTCCTTAGGTGTTCTATCATCATTCTTGAGCTTGTTGATTCATGGCGTTGTTGGATCCTAGATGGGTGATTAGATGCTCTAGAGGGGGGTGAATAGAGTTGAATGCACTTAAACAAAATTCATTAGACCTTCAAGATATATCACAAGATAAGGTTGCTAAATAGGTAATTTGAGTGCAACTAAAACATGCATAGAAAGGATGAGAGAGATTGATCAAACACAAGTATACAAGCTATTTAGAGTGGTTCTACACTTCAAACTACAAGTATGTTAATCCACTTACTTAGAGAGGTCAACCTCTAAGATTTCCTAACCATTGCATTCTTATATTCATTCATAAGACTTACAATACATGACCAATCAAAGTACTTACCTATCCAATACAAAGAGTCTTCAACCTTACCAAGGACTTACCCACTTTGCAAGGAGTCTTCTGCCTTCTTCCAAGGACTTACCTACTCTTGCACAAGTCTTCAGCCTTGTAGGAATTACCCACTCTTCTTGGATCTTCCTCCTTTGACTTCGCCTTCACTCATAGAAGCTTCCACCAAGGACTTACCCACTTGAGCAAGGAGTCTTCTGCCTTCACCAAGGGCTTACCCACTCTTGCTCCAAGTCTTCAGCCTTGATCTTCACCAAGGGACGCCTTCCCTTGTTCTTCTTCACCTCTCTTAGACAAGAGAGAGAACCTTCATCTTCATGGTTGAAATGAGTGATAGGAAGGTGGTGGAAGTGAGAACCTCACAAGATATACATGTAGTACAAGCTCTCTTACAAATCTCCTACTCACTCTAATGGATGTAGCAAATTATTAAGCTTAGAGAGAGAGAGGAGGTTGTAGGAAGCACTCAACTATGGAATAGGAACCTCACATAGAGTTTGCATTGAATGCTCAACCTTGGAATGAAGCCCAAGGGGACCTATTTATAGTTGGGGATGGCTCTTAGACTTTGGGAACACTTGAGAACAAAAACTAGCCATTTTGTGGCTTTCAACAGATATATTTTCACTTGTTGCAACTCCACAATAGCTAGAAGCACTTTTATGCACTTTTCCGTACAGTGCAATCGGTCGAGTTTCTATAAGGGTAATTCGACCGATAGAGTAAAAGACAAAGCCAATATTCAGACCATCGGTCGAGTTTGTCCTGGGGAAACTCGACCGACCAATGAAAATCGAATTGGTCTGGTACTCCATCAGTCGAGTTCTGTGTAGTGTCAACTCGACCAATCAAAAGTCATTTTCAAGATCCAATCAGGATCGGTCGAGTTTGCAACTCACAGAACTCGACCGATGAACAGCCTGATGTGAATTTTGGAAAATGTATTTTGAGTGCTTAAACATTCGATCTAAGTGCTCCTGATTTTTTCTAAGCTTAATTACAAGTCATACAATCATTACAAGTGATTTACAACATGATTATAATGGATTTACGTCATATTACAAAAATGGGCACTTGTATTGACTTTGACTTGTCTTTTCTCCAATTTTATATGCACAAGTTAGGGCAATTGGAGTGTGTCTATACCTAATCTAAAATCACTCAAGTAGAGACATTAGACACCAATATGTGGAATGGTTAGTCATCATCAAAACACACAGGTTTAGTCAATTTAGACATGAGTCAACATTGACCTAAATGACCTTGAGTCAACATTCTCCCCCTTTTTGAAGATGACAAACCATTCCATAAATGTAATGAAAGATTTTAAGTGAAATCATACCTTTAGAGAAACCTAGGGTTTCAATAGGACTGAGCTCATATGCTCTCCCTCAATTGATGTGCATGGATTTCTCATACTCCCCCTCAATTGATGTTATTTCTCCTGCATGGTTAGCTTTCATAACATTTATAGAATACTATGTCTTCAACTCATATATGTTCTACACATATATGTCTTCTCACATTTTACCTTCTCCCCCTTACATGGACATACTTTCTCCTCTTCATGTAAGACATGCTTTCTCCCTATTTTGTCAAAAGAAGACATACCTTTCTCCCCCTTTGTCATTTCAAAAAGTTGGGTTATGAAGAAAATAAGAAACATCACTTGTTAAAGAGAAAGGATATAACACAAATATATAAGGAGAGTAGAAGAGCACAGATAGGGGCTTGTCCAACCATAGAAAGAAAAGAAAGTTAAAGCATATACTTGAACAACCCAAAATGCAAGATAAGGTGCTACATAAAAATAATAAATCACAATTTTGACCCTCAAGATGACAGAATTTGCCCAAGATAAGGTGCTACAGAATCTCACCTTTCTTCTTTCATGTGGATTGACAAGTCAATTTGGAATTCAATATCTCAAGTCAACCCGTTTGCAAGTACCTACAAAAAGAAAGATGAAATGGTCCCCAATCATATTTTTGGGTTTGGAGGGGTTAGTTTAGCAACCCAAGTCCTATTGATCTTGGGTGCTTTCCTAAAAGGACAACAAGTAGAATAATGACCAATTTCATTGCAATAGTTGAATGTGCCCATAGTCTTGGAACTAGAGGATTCTCCATGGAATATTGGAGGTCCTTTATCTTTGTTGATACTTTGACTACTACCATATCCTAAACCATGTCTACCAATTTGTTTAGTAGAATGGTGTAGGATGTCATTAAGACCCTTTTACCAACTAAGAATCTTTGCAAAGAGGATCTCAAACTTTAATTATCATGCTTAAGAGAAGCAATAGTAGAAGACAAATGATTGATATTATCTCTAACATGCAGAAGATCATTTTCTAAGCAAAGAGCTTTAGTTAAATAAGAATCTCTATCAATATGAAGAGCAGCAACATCATTCTCTCTATTAGTAGAACTAGAACAAGATTCATGCACATTGATTTTAGCAAGCAAGGAGGCATTTTCTGTTTCTAATTCTTGCAAAACAAAATCTTTGTCCTTGTTTTTAGATTTAAGAACATCAATATCATGCATGAGAGAATCAACAATTAAAGTATGCTCTTCATTAGAACTAGGCATGAGAGGTTGAGCTTCTAGAAATCTAATCTTATCAAGCAAACTAGCATCTTCAATTTTAAGAGAATCTACTTGACTAAGACAATCATTTTTATCATCAAGCAAGCAAGAATTAGCATGTTCAATATCATCTAATTCTACATGAAAATTATCAACAATTCTAGCAAGCTTTTTCCTTTTCCTTTTAGAAGACTTAAGAGAGGCACAAGTATCATGAATCATAGCAATCAAAGATTCTTCATCTAAAGAATATATATTTACCTCACTTGAATCCTTACTTGTTGATGCCATAAGAGCATAATGGCATTCTCCTTCATCACTAGAGCTTGAGCTTGATCCTTCACTTGAATCTTCACTTGAGCTTGAGTTAGAGGAGCCACTTGAGCTTGAGTGCCATTTCTCCTTCTTCTTGTGAAGATGGGTCTTTTTGCCTTATGGGCAATCTTCCTTGTAGTGACCCTTCTTTCCACATGTGAAGTACCGGATGGAGGAGGACTTGCCTTTGTAGAATATACCATTGGAGTACATGGCATCTTCTACAACTTGAGAGGATGGAGAAGCTTGACCAACAATAGCCTTGATTTGAGCTTCGATTTCATCCTTCTTCATTATCTTGAGTTCTTTCTCCTCTTATCTTTCTACTTCCTCCCTCTTGTCAAGTGTGGCTTCATGTGCTTGTAGATTTCCAATGAGCTCTTTAATAGGGACATCCTTAAGGGACCTTGCTTCTTCAATGGAAGTCACCTTGGGTTCCCATCTTGGGAAGAGTTCTAAGGATCTTTGAGTTGATCTCTCCACTAGACATAGGATGACCTAGAACAAAAAAGACCATTCATAATGGTGTTGAGCTTTGAGTACATGTTGGCTATCCTCTCCTCCTTTCCCATCTTGAAGTTCTCAAGCAGCCCTTTGAGCATGTAGACTTTGCTTTTGTTCACTTGATCTGTCCCTTCATAAGTGATGTATAGCTTTCTCCATACCTCATAGGTTGTTTCACATGAAGAAATCTGGTTGAACTCGATGGGGGTCATGGAGGCATATAAGATATGCATGGCTCTAGAATTCAAGGTTGCTTTATTCAAGGTAGCTTCATCCCATTCTTCAATCTTTATCTTTGGTATCATGTATGGGTTGTTCACCATTTGCCACATCTCAAGCCTTGATCCTTGGATGTACAATTGAAGCCTTCTTCTCTAATAGAGGAAATTGCTCCCATCAATGATTAGTAGGATGATTGAGTATCTCCCTCCTTGGTAGTCACCCATCTTCTCCTACTTGTTGAAGTATGCTTGGAGAAGACCCGCTCTGATACCAATTGTTGGATCCCAGATGGGTGATTAGATTTGCTAGAGGGGATGGGGGTGAATAGAGCTGAATGCACTTAAACAAAATTCATTAGACCTTCAAGATATATCACAAGATAAGGTTGCTAAATAGGTAATTTGAGTGCAACTAAAACATGCATAGCAAGGATGAGAGAGATCGAGCAAACACAAGTAGACAAGCTATTTAGAGTGGTTCCACACTTCAAACTAGAAGTATATCAGTCCACGTACCTAGAGAGGTCAACCTCTAGGATTTCCTAACCATTGCATTCTTATATTCATTCATAACACTTACAATACATGACCAAAGAAAGAACTTACCTATCCAATACAAAGAGTCTTCAACCTTACCAAGGACTTACCCACTTTGCAAGGAGTCTTCCACCTTCATACAAGGACTTACCTACTCTTGCACAAGTCTTCAGCCTTATAGGAATTACCCACTCTTCTTGGATCTTCCGCCTTTGACTTCACCTTCACTCAGAGAAGCTTCCACCAAGGACTTACCCACTTGAGCAAGGAGTCTTCTGCCTTCACCAAGGGCTTACCCACTCTTGCTCCAAGTCTTCATCCTTGATCTTCACCAAGGGACGCCTTCCCTTGTTCTTCTTTAAATCTCTTAGACAAGAGAGAGAATCTTCATCTTCATGGTTGAAATGAAAGATAGGAAGGTGGTAGAAGTGAGACCCTCACAAGATATACATGTAGTACAAGCTCTCTTACAAATCTCCTACTCACCCTAATGGATGAGCAAGTGATTAAGCTTAGAGAGAGAGAGGAGGTTGTAGGAAGCACTCAACTATGGAATAGGAACCTCACATAGAGTTTTCATTGAATGGTCAACCATGAAATGAAGCCCAAGGGGTCCTATTTATAGCTGAGGATGCCTCTTAGCCTTTGGGAACACTTGAGAATGAAAACTAGCCATTTTGTGGCTTGCAATGGATATAATTTCACTTGTTGCAACTCAACAACTGCTAGAAGCACTTTTTTGCACTTTTCTATACAGTGCAATCGGTCGAGTTTCTATAAGGGTAACTCGACCGAAAGAGTAAAAGACAAAGCCGATATTCAGACCATCGGTCGTGTTTGTCCTGGGGAAACTCGACCGACCAATGAAAATTGAATTAGTCTGGTACTCCATCGGTCGAGTTCTATGTAGTGTAAACTCGACCGATCAAAAGTCATTTTCAAGATCCAATCAGGATTGGTCGATTTTGCAACTCACAGAACTCGACCAATGAACATCCTGATGTGAATTTTGGAAAATGGTTTTTGAGTGCTTCAACATTCGATCTAAGTGCTCCAATTTTTTCTAAGCTTAATTACAAGTTATACAATCATTACAAGTGATTTACTACATGATTTTAATGGATTTACATCATATTACAAAAATGTGCGCTTGTATTGACTTTGACTTGTCTTTTCTCCAATTTAATATGTGCAAGTTAGGGCAATTGGAGTGTGTCTATACCTAATCTGAAATCACTCAAGTAGAGACATTAGACACCAATATGTGGAATGGTTAGTAATAATTAAAACACAGGTTTAGTCAATTTAGACATGAGTCAACATTGACCTAATTGACCTAGAATCAACATTCTCCCCCTTTTTGATGATGACAAACCATTCCATAAATGTATTGAAAGCTTTTAAGTGAAATCATACCTTTGGAGAAACCAAGGGGTTTCAATAGGACTGAGCTCATATGCCCCCCTCAATTGATGTGCATGGAGTTCTCATACTCCCCCTCAATTGATGTTATTTCTCCTGCATGGTTAGCTTTCATAACATATATAGAATACTATGTCATCTACTCATATATGTTCTACACATATATGTCTTCTCCCATTTTACCTTCTCCCCCTTCAATGGACATACTTCTCCTCTTCATGTAAGACATACCTTCTCCCCATTTTTTCAAAAGAAGACATACCTTTCTCCCCCTTTGTCATTTCAAAACGTGGGGTTATGAAGAAAATAAGAAACATCACGTGTTAAAGAGAAAGGAGATAACACAAATATATATAAGGAGAGTAGAAGAGCACAGATAGGGGCTTGTCCAAGCATAGAAAGAAAAGAAAGTTAAAGCATATATTTGAACAACCCAAAGTGCAAGATAAGGTGCTGCAGAAAAACAATAAATCGCAATTTTGACCCTCAAGATGACAGAATTTGCCCAAAAAGTGCCAGGGCTCATGGCATATCGTTGAGCCTTGCTCAGAAGGTCGATCCTACATGAAAAATAGTAGTGTTGCACCAAAATCTGAAACTAGAGCAAAAGTTGCATGAAAATCCAAAAATACTCCAATTTCTACATACAATGTAGATCTATGTACCTTGCATCACAATGTTATGCAAGCAACTCAAGATAGTAGATATGCAATTCAAGGAACAAACTTGAGCATGTATGAGACAAGATACAAGCATAGCATATAGATGAACAAAGATGCCAATTATAAACAAGGCTAGAACTACATGTATATGAACTACTAGTAGATGTTATCACAAGTTAGGACTACTAGTAGAATCAAGATCACAGTAAGAGATATCAAAAGATACACAAGATAAAGCATGGCTATGAGTATATGAAGAGATATATCCAAACAAAGAGATATGCAATTTTAGAAGCATGAAAGGATATAAATCACATACAAATATGCATCATTACCAAAAGATGATCTCCACTAAGAACCTCAAGGTTGTATCAACACAAGATATACACCTATATAGATGTAGCAAGTTAGAGTACAACGAAAGCAATTTTTAGACACAACCAAGAGATCCAAAGAGATCATCATCAAAACCTGCAAAACAACTCAAAGCAGGTATTTGCAAAATATAGATATACCAATTTAGAGCTATTAGAAACATAGAGTTGTAAGCAAGATAGACAATTTAAAACATGGCAATAAACACATAAAAAGGTACCAAATGACTTCCAAAGAATAAGGCTATCGGTTGAGAAAATCTAGTTGATTGGGAAATTCTCATTCAATAAGACAAATGTTTATTCTGTGCACAATGTTATCGGTCGAGTTCTGCATATTGACAACTCGACCGATGACAGCTACTGGAAACACCCATTGGTTCCTATCGGTCGAGTTTCAAATAGGACAAACTCGACCGACAGAGCAGGTGTCAAAAAGCACATATATTTCATAAAAACATATTTAAAGCATTGCTAAAAATACAAACCATATCTAAACATGACTAAGCAAGTTAGTAATGCACTATGAAAGCATTAGAAATAGTTTTTGAGAAAGAGTGTGAAGAGAATCATAAAATACCACTTTTGAATCAAAAACCACATGCATAGTGCACACTAACTTGACAAAAAAAAGTTAGGATAGGTTATAAGAAAGAGAAGCATTATCTTTGTGCCTACCATTCCTTTTTCCATTTGTTGTCACCCTCTACACATCTCACCTTTCTTCTTTCATGTGGATTGACAAGTCAATTTCCAATTCAATAGCTCAAGTCAACCCATTTGCAAGTACCTACAAGAAGAAAGATGAAATGGTCCCCAATCATGTTTTTGGGTTCAGAGGGGTTAGTTTAGCAACCCAAGTCCTATTGCTCTTGGGTTCTTTCCTAAAAGGACAACAAGTAGAATAATGACCAATTTCATTGCAATAGTTGCATGTGCCCATAGTCTTGGAACTAGAGGATTCTCCATGGAAGATTGGAGGTCCTTTATCTTTGTTGTTCCTTTGACTACTATCATATCCTAAACCATGTCTACCAATTTGTTTAGTAGAATGGTGTAGGATGTCAATAAGACTCTTTTTACCAACTAAGAATCTTTGCAATGAGGATCTCAAACTGTCATTATCATGCTTAAGAGAAGCAATAGTAGAAGACAAATGATTGATATTATCTCTAGCATGTAGAAGATCATTTTCTAAGCAAAGAGCTTTAGTTAAATAAGAATCTCTATCAATATGAAGAGCAGCAACATCATTCTCTCTATTAATAGAACTAGAACAAGATTCATGCACATTGATTTTAGCAAGCAAGGAGGCATTTTCTATTTTTAATTCTTGCAAACAAAATCTTTTTCCTTGTTTTTAGATTTAAGAACATCAATATCATGCATGAGAGAATCAACAATTAAAGTAAGCTCTTCATTAGAACTAGGCATGAGAGGTTGAGCTTCTAGAAATCTAATCTTATCAAGAAAACTAGCATTTTCAAGTTTAAGAGAATCTACCTGACTAAGACAATCATTTTTATCACCAAGCAAGCAAGAATTAGCATGTTCAAGATCATCTAATTCTAAATGCAAATTGTCAACAATTCTAGCAAACTTTTTCCTTTCCCTTTTAGAAAACTTAAGAGAGGCACAAGTATCATGAATAGTAGCAATCAAAGATTCTTTATCTAAAGAGTTTAGATTTACCTCACCTGAGTCCTTACTTGTTGATTCCATAAGATAAAAATGGCATTCTCCTTCATCACTAGAGCTTGAGCTTGATCCTTCACTTGAAATATCACTTGAGCTTGAGTTGGAGGAGCCAATTGAGCTTGAGTGCCATTTCTTCTTCTTCTTGTGAAGATGGGTCTTTTTTCCTTGTGGGCAATCTTCCTTGTAGTGACCCTTCTTTCCACATGTGAAGCACCAGATGGAGGAGGACTTGCCTTTGTAGAATCTACCCTTGGAGTACATGGCATCTTCTTGAACTTGAGAAGATGGATAAGCTTGACCAACAATATCCTTGATTTGAGCTTTGATTTCAGCCTTCTTCATTCTCTTGAGTTCTTTCTCCTCTTGTCTTTCTACTTCCTCCCTCTTGTCAAGTGTGGTTTCATGTGCTTGTAGAATTCCAATGAGCTCCTCGATAGGGACATCCTTAAGGGACCTTGCTTCTTCAATGGAAGTCACCTTGGGTTCCCATCTCTTGGGAAGCGTTCTAAGGATCTTTGAGTTGATCTCTCTACTAGACATAGGATGACCTAGAACAGCAAGACCATTCACAATGGTGTTGATCCTTGAGTACATGTTGGCTATCCTCTCCTCCTTTCCCATCTTGAAGTTCTCAAGCAGCCCTTTGAGCATGTAGAATTTGCTTTCCTTCACCTGATTTGTCCCTTCATAAGTGATGCATAGCTTTCTCCATACCTCATAGGTTGTTTCACATGAAGAAATCTGGTTGAACTCGGTGGGGGTCATGGAGGCATATAGGATGTGCATGGCTCTAGCATTCAAGGTTGCTTCTTCAAGGTAGCTTCATCCCATTCTTCAATCTTTGTCTTTGGTAGCATGTATGGGTTGTTCACCATTTTCCACATCTCAAGACTTGATCCTTGGATGTAGAATTGAAGCCTTCTTTTCCAATAGAGGAAATTGCTCCCATCAAAGATTGGTAGGCTGATCAAATATCTCCCTCCTTGGTAGTCACCCATCTTCTCCTACTTGTTGAAATATGCTTGGAGAAGACCCGCTCTGATACCAATTGTTAGATCCTAGATGGGGGATTAGATGCTCTAGAGGGGTGGTGAATAGAGCTGAATGCACTTGAACAAAATTCATTAGACCTTCAAGATATATCACAAGATAAGGTTGCTAAATAGGTAATTTGAGTGAAACTAAAACATGCATAGAAAGGATGAGAGAGATTGAGCAAACACAAGTAGACAAGCTATTTAGAGTGGTTCCACACTTCAAACTAGAAGTATGCCAGTCCACTTACCTAGAGAGGTCAACCTCTAGGATTTCCTAACCATTGCATTCTTATATTCATTCATAACACTTACAATACATGACCAAACACAAGACTTACCTATCCAATACAAAGAGTCTTCAACCTTACCAAGGACTTACCAACTTTGCAAGGAGTCTTCCGCCTTCTTCCAAGGACTTACCTACTCTTGTACAAGTCTTCAGCCTTGTAGGAATTACCCACTCTTCTTGGATCTTCCACCTTTGACTTCACCTTCACTCGGAGAAGCTTCCACCATGGACTTACCCACTTGAGAAAGGAGTCTTCTGCCATCACCAATGGCTTACCCACTCTTTCTCCAAGTCTTCAGCCCTAATCTTCACCAAGGGATGCCTTCCCTTGTTCTTCTTCACCTCTCTTAGACAAGACATAGAACCTTCATCTTCATGGTTGAAATGAGAGATAGGAAGATGGTGGAAGTGAGACCCTTACAAGATATACATGTAGGACAAGCTCTCTTAAAAATCTCCTACTCACTCTAAAGGATGTAGCAAGTGATTAAGCTTAGAGAGAGAGAGGAGGGTGTAGGAAGCACTCAACTATGGAATATGAACCCACATAGACTTTGCATTGAATTCTCAACATTGGAATGAAGCCCAAGGGGTCCTATTTATAGATGGGGATGCCTCTTAGCCATTGGGAACACTTGAGAACAAAAATTAGCCATTTTGTGGCTTGCAACGGATATATTTTCACTTGTTGCAACTCCAAAATGGCTAGAAGCACTTTTCTGCACTTTTCCATACAGTGCAATCGGTCGACTTTCTATAAGTGTAACTCGACCGATAGAGTAAAAGACAAAGCTGATATTCAGACCATCGGTCGAGTTTGTCCTGGGGAAACTCAACCGACCAATAAAAATCGAATTGGTCTGGTACTCCATCGGTCGAGTTCTTTGTAGTGTAAACTCGACCAATCAAAAGTCATTTTCAAGATCTAATCAGGATCGGTCGAGTTTGCAACTCACAGAACTCGACTGATGAATAGCCTGATGTGAATTTTGGAAAATGGATTTTGAGTGCTTAAACATTCGATCTAAGTGCTCCTGATTTTTTCTAAGCTTAATTACACGTCATACAATCATTACAAGTCATTTACAACATGATTCTAATGGATTTACATCATATTACAAAAATGTGCACTTGTATTGACTTTGATTTGTCTTTTCTCCAATTTGATATGCGCAAGTTAGGGCAATTGGAGTGTGTCTATATGTAATCTGAAATCACTCAAGTAGAGACATTAGACACCAATATGTGGAATGGTTAGTCATCATCCAAACATGGGTTTTGTCAATTTAGACGTGAGTCAACATTGACCTAATTGACCTTGAGTCAACAGAGGCTGCTAGTTGAACCTTAGTTTCAAGGTATTTTCCTCAAGGATATTTTAGGGTTTACCCCTTCATGGATGAGCTACCTTTAGTATCTATCAACTAATGAATTATTTGATTGGCTTGGAAATTAGACAAAGGAGATCTGAGAAGGTATATATGGATGTTAGGGGATCTTATTGTGTGTGTGATTGTATATTCCTAATAGTTTAAGGCCATGGACACTTGGAAAGATACTAGAACTTCAACATTTTCTATTTCTTTATCTTAAAGTTTATATACCTATCCCTAAGAACCCAAACGAACCATTTTCTCTCCACCAATTCCCTATTTATACAAACCTCATTCTCTATATGTGCTTCTGTGAAGTTCCTATCCAAGGAAGAAGAAATTGGGGATCTTCTTCAAAAAAGAATCTAGGGTTGCAATTGACTTCCTTTAGGGGTTCCTAAAGATCCTTTCTAGTGATCTTGACCAAAAAGTGTAATTATTACCTTATTTACTCCATTTATTTCTATTTCATCCTTCCTACCTATGTCCAGGTCAGAACCTTTCTGTTCCATGGTAGAAATTGGTCTAAAGCTCTAAAACCCTACCTTTCTTGCTCCTTATGCTTAGGGTTTGCTCATATGATGAAGAAAGGTGCCAGATGGACGAGTTCACAACTTATGCTTGGATTTTCTACCCTACATACTCTTGTTTTCTTCTATTTGGGATTTTATCTTCTAATTAGAGTCATGTTTTATAACTTGCTCCACGTTTATTTCTTACATAAGCTTGCTAGCTCATGTTCTTTCTTTTAAATGATGATCCATGCACTAAAAATCTATGCTTGACTTGATTTTCGATTTTTATAATGTTCCCTACTCTGATTTCAGTTCTAGACAAACTTGTGATCATGTGTACATTATTCCTAAGGTATAATATGACTTGTATCAGGTTGGTTTGACAACCTATGGTGCTAAGAACCTATCACCCAATGGTTAATTTTAGGGTTTAAAGTTGATTTCTTCTATAAACACATGACCCGATGGTGGTACCATTGCAACAACCCTATGGTGTAGTCTTCATGGTAACTGATGGTGGTTACAAATGGTGTCAACTGACTTTACCCCTTAGGTCATGTGTTGGACTAATTAGAAGCTTAATGATTAACAACTAAGTATCCTAATGATGCTATCAATCAATAGTGATATTAGTTTGATATTCGATGGTGATTAATAAATATAGTGATGATCTAAAAACATATGGTGACTTAATGGTCACTAGTGATGGTGGATCAGGTCTCCACAACCTATGGTGAGTTAATCATGTAGTTGTAGAATCAATTAATCTTTAAATGAATGGTTTCTTGGGTTATTTGATGCAATGGTCAGACCTATGCTCCAATTGATGGTTTTAATATATGAACTTGACCTAATGGTTAAGATCTAATGTTTCTTCATCCAATAAATTGGAATGATGCCTAAATATAATATGATGGTCCTAATAAAGTGATTTAAATGGTTTCCTTTATGAGATCAACTTAAGAACCTCATTTACTGACGGCTTGTTTTAAATAAACAATTGCTTGTGGGTTTTATCCTACTCTCAATGGAACTTTTTGTGTTATTAATCAAGGGATGTCTAGGGTTAGATGGTGACTCTTTCTAGAGAACAACTCAATGACCTCATAGGTGGTTTGTTCAAGATGTTTACTTATATAAACGACCAATGGCTTTACCTTTTCAACATTTAATGGTTAGAAGTTGATGCCTCAATATTCCCATTATTTTGGGTGAAGCCTATAGTCTCATGTTATGGTTTTAATGATGAGAATTTGATGGTTCAACGCCTTAAACTTGTAGTCTTACCATTACCCTTGTATGATTATGATTTATAATCACCATAATGAATTAATGGGTAACCCTAATGAGGTATATCTTGTTATACCTAGCTTTAATATAATTAAATGATGATAATTAGGTATGAATAGTCCTTGAATGACTAATACAATCATGGAACACTCCCTTATTGTTGTTTAAACCCTAGTATTCGATAATCTGATGGTTGCACCTTGATTTATGTGTGGGTTCATACATGATAATAGTATGTAATGTGATGGTGATGCTTCACCTTATGCATCAATGATCCTATGGGGATGGCGTGAGTTAGGGTTTGGGTATGAGTGTTGATTAGTAACATTAATGTAATTTATCCAGTTGAACCTAACTCTAATGCAAATAGATAAAGATGAGAATTCATGTTTAACCTTCTTATATGATGGCATGATGGTGAAATAACCTCCTTAATACGATTATAACCTTAATGTGTTAATTGGTGGTTATCATAGCCACATGGTTAATACTTTCTTATGCTAAACATGTGCATTATGAATATGATGAGGGTTAATCATATCTAGATTCCTTGCATTTTGATGTAATGAACAAATATTTATAATGTTAGTATAACCCTTCTATGATTGTTTATGAATATCTACTAGCTCATTAATCCAATATTGTGTTGATGTGGTGTATTATATGTAAGTGATGTTGTTGAGCATTGCTATAAGGCATGGAAAGCTAATGATGATCTTACAGGGAATAGTATGATGGTCTTAATGACCTTTGGGCATGGTTGAGCCCTGAATGATGTGTAATCCTCTTGTGTTGATAAGGGTTGATACCATGTGAAATTGTGAAAAGGATTTATATCTTGAGATAGTATGATGACTAGTGTAGTCTCATGATTGGCAAGTGAATAGTATCATGTGATGATGAGATGAAAAATTATGTTTCACACATTTTATATCTTTTGAAGTTGTGATATTTATATTCTTGCTAGAAGTGAATTAGGGATTGTATGTCCACTTGTTTGATGCAGCCTTAACTCACCCAATTGGCATAACTATTCAAGTGAAACCCTAATCATGTAGTTCCCTGTGCCATAGAACCATCTTTAGTGTCAGAACTTGTTGGATGATGAAATGAGTATTCCTAAGGGAAACTCAGAGCGCATACTATTGAGTATGTAGGGTGTTTTTGATCCTAACACCAAGTGTTTCGGGAGGATGGATGCATTCATACCTAGCCTACATTTTGAGAACGACTGTGGTCAGGTCTCAATGATTATAACATGATGTGATTAGAGGACAGCTGTAGTTGTACCTCGGTGATTGGGTTTGAATACCCTAGATGCTAGCACCATGACCTATACCAAGGTGAGCTAGTTATAGGACGATATGTCGCTATTTTGCAGTTTGACTATATGTCACTATAGTGCAGACTTGTACTGATCGAGTATGGAGAAGAACTTGGAGTCCGACTCTTCCTTGATTTTATATGGAACTGATTGCGACCAAGCGGTGGTCTGTTGGACTTTGAGTGGTATGACTCAAACTCCCCAAGGCATTATAAAAGGCATAATATAGCCATGTAGCATATTTTTTTAGGGTTATACACACTATTTCACATTGGATGATAATCCTTTTTTATTCTCTTTACATAAAGACGATGCGTAATGCAATTAAGAGTTAGTAGATATACTTATGTCGTGGATATGCTTAAAATCGTATATGCGTACATATAGTATCCATGCTTATGTTGATAACTATACTACTACTATTGATTATACTCATGATGCTAGCTATCTCATGTTGTTAGTTATGTTTAGCATGCTAGCCATGCCTTTGTAACTAGAAATGCATATACTGCTAATCACACTTATCTAGATAGTTTTGCTTATGTTGTTAGCTCTTCTTATGATGTTGATATGTTTAACCTGTTAGATATGCTAATGTTGTTAGCTATGCTAATGTGGCTAGACTTATTCATAATGATAGAGATGCAATGTTACTAGACATGCTCATGATGCTAGATATGCATATGCTACTGAATTGTGTATATTGTCAACAAGATAAAGGATGATAGTCTGCCTAATGGTGATAGTTATTATCCACTCCTTTATGTACTTTGTTAATCATCAGTGCTGCTGAGCTTATTTGTTATATATTATTAAACTACTTAAACTGTTTAATTACTTTAAAATGTTGTAATCAATATCTATTGTAAAGAGTTATATCTTTCGTTGGGATATGGGTCTCACCGTTGTGGTTCGCCACAAAATTTTTTAGGTAATATGTAGTGACGACAACATACCCATGGAAATAAAGAGGAACTATACTAATGAATCTTGAGAAAGTTGATTAGATGTCTAGTGTGTCCTAGAGTCATCCCTATACTCTCAGGTCCAGGTAGGAAAAGTTTGTATATGGTGTTTCAAACAAATTAGAATTGTGTTATCATGTTAATGCTTGTTTGTGTGGCATATACAAATATTGTTCTCCTATGTATATATGTTGTGGCTAAGGTGATAGAACAATTTGTATCAAATTCTTGTCATAGTATGGATACATGAAAGATATTGGGCTCTTATGCAAATGTTTTTAAGTGGGTGTTGATGTTGAAATTGATTTTAATTTACTCATATTTTTGGGTATGTGGTTAATTGGTGATCAATTGTGTTTTATGTTTTGAGTAATCTCGTTTAGTGTAAGAGGTTCTTACATATTTGAATTTTACATTCTCTATCATAGTTATTTAAGTAACATTTTTTATCACATATATGTGTTTCTTGACAATTTTAGAATGAGAATATGACGATGTGCACCCTGAAGATCTTGTCGGTACTACTGAGGAGAAGTGTGATTGTGCACCTAAAAGAGGGATCGCCATGATGAAAAAGTTAGTAGCATTAAAGGGTAAAGGACTAAAGTTAACCATTGAAATTGATGGTCTAGAAAATCTTACTGGGAAGAATCATAATACTTTAATCTAATATCTAGGGTTTATTACTCACAACAAAGTGGATATAATAATAGAATCTTGACATAAACTTGATCCTTCCACATAATAATTCATATTGAAGGACATAGCTATGAGATATTCTAATTTTCAATGACATTCACAATTCTATTTTTATAACCATGCCAAGAAGTATACAAAAGTTTGGAGAGAATCTTTGACCTTGATGAAAAATGACATCATAAAATGTGTTGCAACAACATGGTAGGATATTTTGGAATTATAGGACAAATCTGGCAAGAGAATACATAATGAGAAACAAAAAGAAATTCTCCAATGAAAAAGGTCATATATTCACCCAAAGGTGTGGGAAGCGTTGATTTCTTCAAGATAAACTGATGAATTGAAGGTATTTAGACAAATCATTTAGAATACATTCAGATATTAATCATATGAATTCAATCTATTACATAATTAACAAATATTTTGGATTAACCTAGATTACATGATGCTTAAAAAGAAAGGCATGCAAAGAATGTGCACGACCACAAGTTGGGTCCAGGTGGCTACGCAAGGCGTCACCAACAAAGACTGGAAGCATCTACTTCTGAGAAACCTACTCCTGGATCTTGTGAGTCTTCTTCTATTCCCGCACCTTTACTTCAACACAAGGAGTGAATAGGTGTGAGGACAAGACAATATGGAGAAATATCCAACCCCACAACTGTTGTGGTGACTGCAAAATAGTAAAATTCAACTCTTAGAGTGCATGTTCATTTTTTACGTTGATTTTTATGTTGTACTGACCAATTACTATTGATGATGATTAGTCAGAGGTCTATGAGCAAAGAAAACATGAAAAGTTCATTGTTGAGGGCCAAAGGGATGAATTGATAGTTACTCTGGGTACTCTAGAGCATCCTGGCCGTGTTAGGGCCGTTGGGGCTGGTGTTGGTATAAGATTCTTTTTTGGGTAAGTATAGCATAAGCGTAAATCCATCAAGAAAGGAGGATTGCCACATAAGTAGGTACATGACATAATTGCAAAAGGGAATAGAGGAAGAAATGAGACAATTTCAGGCTTCTTAATCTCAACCTCCTCAGACAATACATGTGATACTCCTGTCTTCTTACGAGGTGGACCCCCTACTGTAGAGTTGGTAGTGAGTAATCCCATGAACCCTCTAGCTAGCACACCCACTGTAAGTTTTCTATGATATTATATTCTTTTAGATGAATTTATAATATATTTGTATGTAAGTATATATAACACAATATGAAAATTTGTAGGGATTGAGGCCATGACATCTTACATTACTAGAACTTGACTTCTATGTCATTGCACTGATGATGCTTACCCACCCCTTCCAAGTGACATGATTTATGGTTCTCCAATCCATGTTGATGTGGTTTGTGTGTCTATTAGGCTTGTCTATGACACTTGGACACAGACAACGCTACCATGTGGCCACTCGAGTACATGATGATAAGTGATGTAGAAGGAGACGTGGTTGTGTGGAAAAAAAGGGAGTTGTGTATATTAATGTATGATAAATTTTCATTAGATTTGTATTTGTGATTCTTTTCTACTTGTGTGTAAAATTTACAATCGATACGAGAATATATGCAGATGAAAAGGCGTAAGAAACCTCCTAAGTTTGTCCTCCATTTCCTCCTCCAAATATGCAATTACCTGTTTGGATTGGAAAGGACTTATTTGACTCACTAGATCCTAAGAGTAGGGCGGTTGGAACTATGGATATAAAACTCAGAGGAAGGGTCAACTATGATGCTCCATATCTAAGGACATTATAGGTCAAAATCATGATACTAGTACATTCTTTCTAGATATTGTGGAGTTGTTTACTTATGATTAGTTCAGTAAAATTGTGGTAGAACATTGTATATGTGAGATCTTATGGCTAAATACCTTGTTCTATACATGTGAAAATATATGTTGATATGTTTTCTTATATATTAATGCATACACATATGTTTTATAGCTACTTATATAAGGTGTGTTGACAGTTCACACTAACCAATGTGGCATTTTTAGTTCCATCATTGATTAGTGTAAGGAGTGGGACCCGAGAGGGGGTCCACTCCTCAATTAATTTGAGAATAAGCCCATCCATTCCAAAAAACACAAAATGTATGCTGGAATAGACATCTATATATTTTTTCTTTATTTATCAAATGATATACAAAAATAGACCAAAGTATATAGTAGCGGAACAAAATCATGACTATATTCAATTTTACAAAAGTACATTATCATCTCCCATATATGGTTTACGTGAAACTTATAACATAAGGATCTAAGTAGAGGGATATCCATCTATCTCAACTCTATTTCCCAAGAGCTCTACCTAGCGGGTTCATGTCACCAAGTCTAGACTTCCAACTACACCTGGGGTTGGAATCATACCCTAGCAAAAGGAGAAAAAGTAGAATATATATAAGCATAAAGGTTGGTATGTGCAGATTAAATATGGATTGAGAAACGAAAGGAATAAAAGATGTCAAATAAATAAGGATTCCCATAAAAATAGAAAGGACTACATAGCTGGGCATAAAAATATATGAGCTTTTAAAAGAAGATACAAAAGAAGAAAACTTGCCATTAATAAAATATAAAAGTTGTGCCACACAAGCACATATAAACTTTTGGAACAAAACCCACAATAATATAAGCCTCCATGCATTTCAAACAAGCTTAGCACTAGGATAATATAAAGTTAGTGGCGGCTAAGGCTCGCAACCTTAAAACTAATAGAGAATGGCACACAACCAAACTCCCTTGGCATACAAGTTGGGTATGGGGCATACGATCATCCATCTCAAATATATAAAAGTACATGAGGACTAAAATCTCAGTGCATGGTAGGGGAATAAAACCCAGTGCCTAATATTATCATACAAGGGAATAGAGCCCCAGATAATAAAACTCAAATAACCAAAGTATTACATTATTCTAGGGCTACTGAATCACAAAACATGCTTAAATGTTGAGGTAAGTGAAAGTGTAGTATTTTATAGAATAAGTAAAGTTGCCATCACAAAAATGAGAATACCACATAAGTGGGCAAGATTAGGGTTTCATCAAGAATAAAAGCACAAGTTAGATTCAAAAGAAAGTTCAACAAAGTAGGATGATCATAAGATCAAAATCAAGTAGAATATTTCACATGGAATAAATTTTTAGAAGAGAGACATTGTGTAGGATATCAAGAGAGAGATAATTTGGGTTAACTACTCAATATATAAAAATTGGGAATTCAATCATACCTCAAATTGAGTCTAGATATGACCAAAGTCAACACCCTAATTCCATCTCAGTCCATAAGCAACCTATTAAATGAGATTAGGGTTAGTTTAGCATTATATATACAACCTAAAATTGCCTTTATATTATTTATGAATTCAGTTATCAAAAATATTTTGGTATTTTTTTCTTATACTATATTATTGTTAAATTTCATTGTTTATTAATGGTAGAGTCATCTCGAGGAAGAGTTCAAGAAAAATAAGAAGTTTTCACATTTCAATAGGCTTTCTATTCTCTTTGGAACAACTGGAAATAACGCCCAAGATCGAACAACTGGAAGTAACGCCCAAGATGTTGAGGAGATGACAACAAATATGGAAAACCAACATAAAATTGGGTAAAATATAAATGTTGAAGATTTGGATGAGAAAAATAATGGAAAGTAGTTTTCCCCAATAGGAAAACCTGAGATAGGTAAAGAGAGAACCAATAGGGGAAAGGGAGATGGGAAATGAAAGCAATCTTGCAATGTGTTATCTGATGTGGCAAAGCTTATTGGGGGGACATTATAATAAAATGAGTGAGCTTGTGATGACAAATTTTGAGAAGTGGTGATGAAATTGGTAAACTATGAAATCTGACAAAGGAGGAAAACATTGATTCTATAGAGAAACTGGGCAGAAGTGAATCTCTTTTCGTGCATTTTTTTAGTTTCCCAAAGAAGCCTGAGAATTATTTTTTATTAACTAGATAAATAAGAGATGCACTTAAATTTTTATCTTAAAGTGTTAGAATACATATAACTTTTAGTTTTTCACAGATGCTATATTTTTGTAGGCTAGACTCCCAAAGATCATGCTAACTTAATGAATTGTTATCTTCTTTTATTTTATTTTGTGATGTGATGGTATGTGTTGGATTTTTAGATCTAAATTGTTTTTTATTGGGATCAATGTACTTCAAAAAGAAATAATTATATTTTTAAATATAATTATGTGGGAATTTTTGTTTTATGCATATTTTTAACTTTATGATTATGAAGTTAACAATTTGGAAATATTCATGAATTCAAGTCAACATAAAAACATATTATATGCTTTGAGAAGTAACTAGACCTGATTTTGTTAGAGTCATTATGAAACATATCCTACTTTGCGTCCAAATGTAGGATGGGATTGACCAATATCCCATCCTTAACCTATACCTTGTTGGTTATAAATTATTCTGACATTATATGCAACAATAATAGTTGCAGATGAACTAACAAAATTAGGCAAGTTCCAGATCTAAATAAGAAACATGTAGAACAAATAGAGTTGGAGAACATAAAACTAAGTAAGAAACTCAGATCAGATCGTTCGTTGAAGAACAAACATGATATTCCAAGAAATTAGTGATTCACAATCCTCTTATATAAGCATTGTTCTTCTAGTCGATCTGGTCATGAACCTATAGCAAGAAAATGTGTGTAACATACTAGATCTTGAACCCTATCCTAGAAGTTTGACCCTTTCGACTGAGCCAAACAAGGTTTATTATAACACTAATGAGATAATATATGAACAAATCACCCTAACGAAACCCAATGTTCTCACATTATATTTAGACCAATATTGGAACATAAAAGTGTCACATGGGGAATACTTGATAATTCATGTTTGATACTCACATATTACTCATTTGGATGGTAATAAGAAGTTAAAGAACTTAATTGGATAAATAGTTTTGGTTTATGGGCCACGAATGGGTCATATGGCATTTCTCATTAAAAAGAATCCCAAAAGTGGAATCTAAGTTTAAAATCATGTTCCTTGGGTCCCAATTTCCTTGGGAGTCAAGTTTTATAATATCCACATAATAATAATTAATTCAATTTATTTAGGAAAGAAAAGAACTAAGTTTCCCCCAAAATATCAAATAAAATAATAAATGACTCCAAAAGAGGAAAATGATCTTGGATTCATAATCTACATAATAAATATAGCCTTTGGGTGAATTTTTATCCAATTTGGAGAAATTTTGCTTAAAAGGTGAAATTAGGAGAGAGAAAGTATGTAGAACCTTTAAAATATTAAATAATTATACAAACAACTCCCACATGTAAAATTGATGCAAATTCGGATCCAACACATTAAACATGACTTGCGAGTGAAGTTTCCTAAAATTTGGAGAATCTTTAAGACATTTATGCATGAGGAAAGAGAAAATAGGATTTGATTTATTTAACACATTAAAAGTCCTTAAAAGGAAAATCTAATTGCATAATAAGAATATACATGCCTTAATTGCCTTAGTGCAAAATTTTACTTAATTTGGATAATGTTTGAACCCTTAAATGAAGAAAGAGAAAAATAAATTTAATGCAATATCACTTTATTAAATTATATTGATTTTGTCATGGCCATCGATTTTTTTCATCCAACGGCTGTGGCATCGTCTCCTACCTCAAGTAGGAGAGTGACTCGCCATGTATAGTAACAACGGGATTTCGTTTCATTTTTGCTTCCTCATTTCTCAATCATTTTTCATGACTTTTCTTTCGTTGGATTCCTTTCTCAATTCCAATTTGATCGACCCCTTGTTTAAGCCCTAAATCCCTATATATAAGAAACATCTAAATTCATTTTCTCCACCATTTTTCACAGAAGCACCTTCGTCGCTTCTCGTTCTCACGCAGGTACTCCACAATGACCTTCGTTCTCCTATCAATTCACCTCTGCCCCCAATTTGATCGTTGCTTTCCCTAGAACCCTGGACCTAGTCGCTTTCTTCTCTGACGACTTTGGTTTCATTCTAGCCTTCTCCGTCACCCCAACCTTCAATTCAAGTCACAGTATGATACCCCAACCCTTCCTATTCATTTTCTGATCAGTAGTTTGCTCCCAGGTTTTCCCATGTGTCGCAACCTATAACCATGCTTAAGGTTCATATTTGTGCTCAACGCCATGTCTACCTAGGGTCTCTTCCGGCACAGAAACACACCCTTTGCCCTCGCCTGTACCTGATGATCGATTTGCACATCTTCTCTTATGGGTTTTCACCTCAAATTGATGATATCTGTGTTTGAGTCTCTTTCCTAGTTCTTCCCCTGCGGCAGAGCATTCTTGAGCTCTTGGCCACCCCGAGGCTCAACCTTAGACTATGTGAGGTCGTCTGGAGATGGGGGGTTATCGTGGATCGCTTCGTTTGTGCTGACATAGCCTGGCTCACATTTTGGATCCTTGAGCTCGAGACCTTCGTCATGACATTCAGTGTTGTTTCGAGGAAGAACAATCACATGTGGTGATTCACATTTTTGCCCCGCCGATTCCTTCTTTTGCTAATTTCTCATCCAGGGGCAGTTTGGTCATTACAGGCCATATTGATTCTCTATTCCACGTTGAGGCAGCTTGCCCAGCTATCTATGGAGCTAGCTGAGTTGGCAAGCCCTGATTGGGCCAACTCAGACCGTGCGGCCCACTCCCTCTCTTTTTCTTTCTCTTTCTCAAGTTTATGTCACATGGAATTTTTGAATTTGTTGGATTTTGCAAAGTTCATAATAAATTATTTACTGATAAAAAAAATATGAAAAAATAGTCATTTGATTTAGAAAAATATAGACTTTCTAATGGTATTAGTTTTGTCGCTTGAATCAAAAGTTTAATAATAAGTAATTTTAATGGATTAATCTAAATAGATAATATATTGTAAAATTCATAACTAATTATTTATAATTCAAAAAAAATGTTTTGGACTCTGAATAAAATAAACTAAAATGTGGCACAGTTTTCATAACCTTAATTCCACATAAATGCACCATAGGTTCGTTGGAGGCCTAGGCTTGGACCTAGTTGGACTCTAAAGTTGAGGTATGTTGTATCCCCTATTATTCTATGTTGAGCAATTCACATATATTATTCTTTCCCTTGGTCCTATGGACAATAGCCTATATACATTATTTCTATCTTTTGATATCATGGTTCTTGTGAATTGTCTTATTTGTGGTAATCTTAGATATTCTCTTGACTCTTGTCTTGTGCCCAGGTGCATGTTGGTCTTATATAATGATATGTGCCCACTTTGAAGTGGATGTTTATATGTTTGTGTTGTCCATTGTGTGATGGCAAAATTGTATAATCTGACTATACTTTTTACTCTCCTTTACATTTTACATGTTATGTGATTCAGTAGCACTAGAGTAGTGTAATTGCATTGGTTGTTGGGCGTGTGCCCCTATTTTTGGGATGGAGGTGGTGGTGCCCCATACATGAGTTTCAAGGATGTGAAGCCTTGGTTCCACTTTATATATTGGGAGTTTGGCAGTGTGTCATTCTCTATCAGGTTTAAAGGTTGTGAAGCCTTGGCCATCATTGTCTTTATATTGTTCTAGTGTTATGTTTATCTCACATGTATGCAGGTTGATGATCGTGGGGTGTGTGCCCTACTATATTTGTATGTGCTAGTATGGCATGATTTTATTTGTTTGGCTATGGCAAGTATCTCTTTTATTGTTGTTCTTTTCTTTTCTGCCTTGTTTGGGTAGTCCTTGTCTTTTCTATGGGAAACCTTTTATATTTTTTGTCCCTTATTTATATAATATTTCTCAATTTTCCTATTTAGTATACACATGCCAACCTTTTTTGATGTTTCCTTTCCTTCTCCTTTTGGTGGGGTATGCTTCCATCACCAGGTTTTGATCAAGGAGAGGTTAAGTAAGGTGGACTTGGACAACAATCTTTGTAGCTGAACTTTTGGGAGACTTGAAAGAGGCGGTTAGATGATCCTCATCTAGATCCTTATAGTTTCTTTTATAACTCATCCATGTGTGGTGTAGTGATGTAAAAGATATCAAGCTCTGTAATAGTTGGACATATTTTTTTCCGCTGCTACTTATTGTGTTATGATACATACATGTTGAATGAATTGGTCTACATCCCTTTGGTAAGAAAAAAATTTATGTGGTGTTCAGTTCAAGGGATGTTGTCTTTTTATTTCTAATAGGGAGTGGTTCCCCTCTGGGATCCATTCCTTACAACATGGTATCAGGCCACTAGCAGTCGGTTATCTAACTATTTCAGTCTCATCTCCCTTTGGATTTTTACCATTATCTTAGGTTTCTTATACCTAGTACCTTGCCTTGTGCAGGAAAAACCCGAATGACAGGAGATAACTCAGCTATTGACAACCAATATGGTTATAAGACACCCCAGAACCCTAGGCTTGGGATTCCAAGGATGGATCCACCCTTTACTAATCCACTGACACAAGGAACTCCTCCAACTTAAAGTGGACCATCAGTAGGACAAGGAACCCCAGCCTATGCTGCTACTAATACGGGAATAGTCATCACTCTAGAGCAAGAGTTGGCCATGTTTTGACAACTTTTTGATACTACCATGGTAGGAAAGATGAAGGACCCATTTGTACCTAAAAAGCCTAAGAAGTTCTCAATCATGGAGTTCATGAAGATGCAACCACCCTCTTTCAAGGATGAAGGTGAAATAGATATGGTCGACAAAGCTGATGATTGGGTGTGAGCCATAGAGAGGAATTTTGATAGTATGGTCTGTCCTCCACACCAGAAGGTTAGGTTTGCTTCATATGTCTTAGAAGGACCAACAAAAGTTTGGTGGAATGGAATTGCAAGGACTAGAGACATCTCAACAATGGCTTGGGTGGAGTTCTTAGCTCTCTTCCGTGGGATGTACATATGAACTGCTGCCTTAAAGAAAATGGAAGCTGAGTTCTGTAGTTTGAAGCAAGGATCAGTGATTGCTTCTGCTTATGTGTAAAAATTCATGTTGCTTGAGAGATATGCTTCTGGACTTGGTGAATAATGTAGAACTGACCTATATCTGCAAGGACTCAACTACAACATGGGTCGTGCTCTTATCCTAGAACTGCCCATGACCTTTCAGTAGATGGTTGATAAAGCTTTAGCTGTAGAATCTTATCCAGGGTTTCAACCTAGGGAGTTTGACAAGAAGAGGAATCTAGCCCTCAGGAGATGAACAAAAAAGAGACAAGTGTGCTAAGTGTAATGGTTACCATCCTCTAGGAAAGTGTTCTCAGGATAAATCTCATCATGGTACTCCAGTGGTATGCCATTATTACAGTGAACCTGGACACATCCGACCTGATTGCCCTAAGCATCGTAATGGACAAGCTCCAATGCAACAACAGCAAGCACTTCCTCAAAATTAGGGAAACAATAATGGTAATAATAGAGGAAGACCTATGGAAAGAAAAGTTGGAAGAGTTTTTACTTTGGACGGTGAAGAAATTAATGAAGATGAACAAGATCAAGATAATCCATAGTTAGGTTTTACAAGTTATGTTTCCCTTTATGCATGATGCTTATGCAGTAGGATGTAAGGAAGAGAAACCCTATGAACCTAAAGAATAGTTTTACTTAATAAGATGAATCTGTTAAGGGGTGGTGAATAAGTTGTTTTCTTATATGTGGATGTTTTGATTTTGAGGACGAAATCCCTTTAAGGGGTGGTGTGTTGCAACATACTAGATCTCAAACCCTACCCTAGAAGTTTGATCCTTTGGACTTAGCCAAACAAGGTTTAGTATAACTCTAATGAGATAATACATGAACAAATCACCCTAATGAAAGCCAATATTCTCACATTAGATTTAGAACAATAATGGAACATAAAAGCGTCATATGGGGAATACATGATAATATGTGCTTGATAATCACATATGACTCATTTAGATGGTAATAAGAAGTTAAAGAACTTAATTGGATAAATAGTTTTGGTTTATGGGCCATATGGCATATCTCATTAAAAGGAATCTCAAAAATAGAATCTAATTTAAAAAATCATGTTCCTTGGGCCAATTGCTTTGGGAGTCAAGTTTCACATTATCTACATAATAATAATCAATTTAAATCATTTAGGAAAGAAAAGATCTATGTTTTCACCCAAAATATCAAATAAAATAATAAATGACTTGAAAAGAGGAAAATGATCTTGGATTCATAATCCACATAATAAATATAGCCTTCTGATGAATATTCATCCAATTTGGAGAAAGTTTTCTTAAAAGGGGAAATTAGGAGAGAGAAAGTGTGCAGAACCTTCAAAATATTAAATAACTGTACAAACAACTCCCACATGTAAAATTGATGGAAAATTCATATCCAACACATTAAATATGACTTATGGGTGAAGTTTCATAAATTTTGGAGAATCTTTAAGTCATTAATGCATGAGGAAAGAGAAACTAGGATTTGATTTATTTAACACATTAAAAGTCTTTAAAAGGAAAATCTAATTGCATAATCGGAATCTACATGCCTTAATTGGCCTCTGAGCAAATTTTACTTAATTTGGATAATGTTTGAACCCTTAAATGAAGAAAGAGAAATAGGAATTTAATGCAATATCACTTTATTAAATTATATTGATTTTTTCACGCCTTGGTTTCTTAACATGATTATAAGCGCGATCTGGGCCGTCGATTTTATTCATCCAACGGTTGTGTCATCATCTCCTACCTTGAGTAAGAGAGTGACCCACCATGTACAGTAATAGTCGGATTTTTTTTCTTTCAGCTTCCTTGTTTCTTAATCATTTTTCATGATTTTTTTTTCGTTGAATTCCTTTTTCAATTTTGATTTGATCGACCCCTTTCTCAAGCCCTAAATCCCTATATATAGGACACACCTAAATTTGTTTTCTCCACCATTTTTCATAGAAGCACCTTTGTCACTCCTCGTTCTCACGTGGGTACTCCACAACGACCCTCGGTCTCCTATCAATTCACCTCTACCCTCAATTTGATCGTTTCTTTCCCTAGAACCCTGGACCTAGTCATTTTCTTCTCTGATGACTTTGGTTTCGTTTTGGCCTTCTCCGTCACCTCAACCTTCAATCCGAGCCATGGTATGATACCCTGACTCTTATTGTTCCTTTTCTAATCAGTAGTTTGCTCCCATGTTTTCCCCTGTGTCGCATCCTATAACCATGCTTAAGGTTCATGTCGGCACTCAATGCCATGGCTACCTAGGGTCTCTTCTGACACGGAAACATGCCTTTTGCCCTCGCCTTTCCCCAATGATCAATTTAAGCATCTTCACTTATGGGTTTTTACCTCGAATTGATGATTTCTTTGTTTGAATCTCTTTCCCGGTTCTTCCCCTGTGGCGGAGCATTATTGAGCTCTTGGCCACCGCGAGGCTCAACCTTAGACTCTATGAGGTCATCCGGAGATGGGGGTTATCATGGATCACTTTGTTTGCGCTGACATGGCCTGGCTCACATTCTAGATTCCTAAGCTCGAGACCTTCATCATGACGTTTAATGTTGTTTTGAGGAAGAACAATCACATGTGGTGATTCACATTTTTGCCCCGCCGATTCCTTCTTTTTCTGATTTCTCATCCAAGGGCAGTTTGGTCATTACAGGCCTTATTGCCTCTCTATTCTGCACTAAGGCAACTTTCCCAGTTGTTTGTGGGGCTGGTCGAGTTGGCAAGCCCTGATGGGCTAAATCAGACCGTGTGGCCCACTCGCTCTCTCTTTCTTCTCTTTCTCAAGTTTATGCCACATGGAATTTTCTTATTTGCTAGATTTTGCAAAATTCATAATAAATTATTTATTGATCAGAAAAATATGGAAAAATAGTCATTGGATTCATAAAAATATAAGATTTCTAATGGTATTGATATTTTCACCAGAATCTAATGTTTAATAATAAGTAACTTTAATGGATTAATCCAAATAGATAATATATTGTAAAATCTGTAACTAAATATTTATAAGTTAAAAAAATATAATAAAATATTTTTGCATTCCTAATAACATAAAATAAAATGTGGCATAATTTTCATAACCTTAATTCCTCATATGTGCATCATAGGTTCTTTGGAGGCCTAGGCTTGGACCTAGTTGGACTTTGGACTTTGGACTCTGAAGTTGAGGTATGTTGTATCACCTATTATTCTATGTTGATTAATTCACCTATATTATTTTTTCTCTTGGTCCTATGGAAAATAGCATGTACACATTGCTCTTATCTTTTGATATCATGGTTCTTGTGAACTGTCTTGTTTGTGGTAATCTTGGATATTCTCTTGATTCTTGTCTTGTACCTTGGTGCATGTTGGTCTTATATAATGATATGTGCCCACTTTTAAGTGGATGTGTATATGTTTGTGTTGTCCATTGTGTGATGGAACCACATTCACTAATACTAGAGTAGTGTAATTGCATTGGTTTTTGGGTGTGTGCCCCATACCCAAGTTTCAAAGATGTGAAGCCTTAGATTAACTTTATATATTGGGAGTTTGGCAGTGCGTCATTATCTATCAGGTTTCAAGGATGTGAAGCCTTGGCCTCCTTTTTCTTAATATTGTTCTAGTTTTATGCATCTTACATGCGTGCAGGTTGAAGATTGTGGGGTGTGTTCCCTACTATCTTTGTATGTGCTAGTATGGAACAATTTTATTTGTTTGGTTATGGCAAGTATCTCTTCTATTATTGTTCTTTCCTTTTATGCCCTGTTTGGGTAGTCCTTGTCTTTTCTATGGGAAGCCTTTTATATTTTTTGTCCCTTATTTTCATAATATTGCTCAATTTTCCTATTTATTATACACATGCCAGCCTTTGTTGATGTTTCCTTTCCTTCTCTTTTTTGTGGGATATGATGCCATCCCTAGGTTTAGATCAAGGAGAGGTTAAGAAAGGTGGACTTAGACAACAAACTTTGTAGCTGAGCTTTTGGGAGACTTGAAAGAGGTGGTTAGAAGATCCTCTACTAGATCCTTATAGTTTCTTTTGTAACTCACCCATGTGTGGTGTATTGATGTAAAAGATATCAAGCTCTGTAATAGTTGGATATATTTCTTTTCTGCTACTACTTATTTTGTTATGATACATACATGTTGAATGAATTGGTCTATATCCCTTTGGTAAGAAAAAAATTATGTGGTGTTTGGTTCAAGGGATGTTGCCTTTTTATTTCTAGTAGGGAGTGGTTCCCCTTTAGGATCCCACTCCTTACAATGTGTCTCACACATGTTGATGACGAACAACTTGCACTACCAGTGCAACCCAGCGATCGCATGTACCACCACATGGACAGATCACTTCTCTGAGAAAGGAAGAACGTACCCACCTCACATAGGATAAAAATTTCCATGAGGCAGTTTGGGAGTGATGGTGGCAGAGCAAGAAACTAGAATAAGATTTTGCACACATGAACGGTTGATGATTGGTGTTATAAGATCATTTTAACCCTAATGACCAGGGACTTATTTATAGCCCTCTCATGCCCTCACATCTTATTCCTAGTAAGACATAATGACATGGTCGTTCTTGTATACGAGATAGGAAACAAATTTATTTATGAGATTAATAATTAATTAAATAAACAATTAATTAAGAAATTATTTTCTTGTGCAAAAAGAAGAAAGAAGACAATTCCCACAACCCACAACCCACATATTGTTTGAAAGATACAAGATCATCCTCAACGAATGCAGCATCACATAGTTCTATAATAGTATAGACATTAATTCCTGAGTTTTCAAATTTTACAATTTAGAATTTATATGCATAACTTGTCTCTATATAACCCAAGAAGATGACATGAACCATTATCGGTTAAAATTTCTTCCTTTCGTGTTCAGGGACAAGTACCTTGTGATGTCACCCCCACACTATAAGATATTTGAGACTCGACACTCCCTCTCCATTTCTCAAATGGACTACTTTCTTTGTGTTTATGGGGAACTCTATGTAGAATATGGCAAGCCGTATTCAAAGCTTTTCCCCACAGAAAGTTAGATATACATGAGGTTTAGATTAAGATATAACCATATTTGTTAGGGTTCAATTCTTATCATTATGAAATTCCATTTGGTGGTGAATAAGGAGTGGTAACCTCATGAACTACACCATGAATTTGACAAAATTCCAAAAATAAGTTCGAGGTGTACTTCCTCCCCTATTTGACCTTAATTTCTTAACTATTTTACTAGTTTCATTTTAAGCTTATTTCATAAAGATTTGAATTTTTTTAATACCTCATATTTACTTTTAAGTAAATAGACATAACTACTTGGAACATCAATAAAAGTTATAAAATAATATTTTTAATCCCTAACAGTAATCTCAATAAACTTGTAGATATCAATGTGCGCTATATCAAGGATTTCTGAATTCCTATACACAGAATGGAAAGGTTTTACTGGCATTGTATCTTACACAAAGATTTTGCATCTACTAATATTAATTTCAGATCTAGGAATTAACACTAGATTCATTATTCATTTCATTGAGCAAAAATTTACATGTCCCAAACAATATGGCATACGTCAGAAAATACAAGATTCATGTGAACAAAAATATTATCATTCAAATAAAAAATTGGAGCAAGATAGGTTTGACAAGAATCTTAATTAGGTTCACCATGTCACAGAAATACCCCTTGTTAAAAACAAAGTGTCATGAAGGTGTGTAATAATTGTCTTATTACATTCACAGTCTATTCTAAAACCATCTCTAGTAATAATTGTGCCACTAAAGATATTGTATTGAATGGATGCAACATGTCTGACTCTATGAAGTGTAAGAACCTTCCTTGAAGGAAACGTCAAGTCCACCCATCCTTTGCCTTTGACTTCTACAAAGTTGGAATTGCCTGAAGTTACGAATTGACCTCTAGAGGTCCGGTAAGGTGCAAACATGGACTTGTTAGCACAAACATGTAAATTAGCCCCAGTGTCAAATTATCTAGAAAAGCAGTTAAAAATTTGGAAGGATTTTAGGTTATATAGACACATACCCATCATTGAGGTTCAAAGATGCAACAGTGATGTTGACTATAGCCTCTTCAATTGTGATTGTGGCAACTTTCTTTTCCTTCTTCGAAGGACAATCCTTGTTATAGTGGCCAACCTGTCTATAAGTCCAACAAGGTTTGTTCTTCAGTTTCTTCTGGATATTAACCTTAGTTTTAAGTAGATTATTTGATTTGTTATCTTTATTGTTAGCAACAACAAAATTCACAGTAGGATTTATATCAGTAGATAACTTGACATTTTTTTCTTTCAAGCGCTCTTCGTGTATGTTAATGTTTCTCATAAGATTGTGCATTGGCAAGTCTCTTTCACGATGCTTAAGTTTCATGTCAAATAACTTTTAAGATTTAGTGAATTTTTCCATTATGGACATAACAACAAACACATTAGGAAAAACCCCTGCTTGCATTTGAGACCTTGTGAGACAGGAGTTGAAATTCATGTGTTTGGTCAAAAATCAATTTACCCTCAACCATCGAAAACTTAAGCAATTTGAAAATAAAATACTTTTCAACACCCTAATTTTTCGTATTATATTTTTTCCTAACCCCCCTCCAACAAAAATTTAGAAGTACTAAAAGGCAAATTAGAGTAAGTACCATATTTTTGTCTAACAAATGATCTGGTTTGAGTTTTCATCTTTGTTTTTTTGTTCCCATACTCTGGTTATTCCTCTTGCTTCTTATCTAGACCTGACCGGAATTATTAATCTAATTACAATTATTGTTGTTGTGTGTAATAAAGTAATAATTTATAACCAATTGCCTTAAAGAAATCATATTTCTATCTTTCATTTATAATGTATGGTCATGGCTTTGACAATAAAATTGACACGTACGAGTATACCCAATAAATTTATTGGTACTAATTTTACTCGTTGGCAAAGTAGAATATAAATTTGACTCCTATGGTGGGTTATGATTAGTTCTTAGAAGATAATGAACTTAAACCTGATGAAAATGTTCCTGATAATGTTAAATTAATTATAAATTAGAAGAATGGTGATAGGACGTGTCAATGTTGTTTTCTTTAAAGAACAAATTGTATAATTCTTATTCTAAGCCATCTTTTACAAAAAGAAGACAGAAGATAATTTCCATAACCCACAACTCACAAGTTTGGTCTTGTAGATTATGAGTTGTTTTCTTATAGACATGGTGTGTGTGTGTGCGTGTGTGTTGTGGTCACTATGCCCACCACATGGGTGAGCATACTCTCCTCTAGAGTCCTTTAAACACTCATGTCACATGTGATCCTATATATAAGGACCACAAACGTTTTAAGGGAAAACAATGTGGGACCAAAAATTCTTCCCATTTCCACAAGAGATAAAACTACTTTTTCTCTATGAACTAGCTTCTTAACCCATCTAGATATATGACTATTACAATTATATATCCAACATACCTTCCAATCAAACTTACTTTTTCTTGTCAATACATATACTATGTATGGAATTATACATATATCAAAATTTGTTTAAAATACTTAAAACTATAACTACTTGAGACTTTTTTTTGGGAGGGGGGGCTTCAGTCCCGGTAATCCCCCTTCCGATGCCTATGTTCCCATCCCATACTCCTCGTAAATCCCATCTAATCCTTTCCCGCAATCTAAACATGTTGTTACTCTCACTGTTGCCTTACTCCAAAAACACCACCTCTCTTAATTATATATGTATGTCCTTGCTTTGCAGTCACTTTTTTTAGATTGTACTCATTCCAATAACCAGACTCTTAAGCGCCCGATATTGTTATTTATTGTCACTACCTCCAAGTGTCAGGACTGGGTAATTTGCATGCATGCTGCCTTCCTCGGATGTGATAGCCGTTTTGAAAGCTCCCTCTCCGGAATCGAACCCTAATTCTCTGTCACAGTCACCACCAAAGTAGGCCACTATCCTACCATCGAAAGTTGTAGAAAATTGAATGATGTGCCACCGGTACAATGTCGTGATGCTCAAGTTATCATGAATCATCAAAGCAACGGAAAGAGCCCGCATTGACCTTTTATCCAACAAATGCATCCCTTCCAGAAGTCGGGGTTTGGTGCACGTATTAGCTCTAGAATTACTACGGTTTTCCGAGTACCATTTATCATTGAAGGAACTATAACTGATTTAATGAGCCATTCCCAGTTTCACCGTTTGAATTTGTCCATACTTGCACATGCATTGCTTAATCTTTGAAAAAAGCAAATGACTATTGGCAGGATCAACCAGGTAGCATTTCTCCTCGGTTCAGGAAACTCGGCCACGACCAACTCGCACGTCCACGCGGATAGCAAGGCAATGATCAAGTGCCATGAGATTTGCCGAAAGGGACACGGACATCTGCCGGCCGAAGGGCCAATATGAAAAACCCGCCACATGTGCGAGCGGGGCTCAAGGGTCCACCTGTACCCAAAGGCAACGAGCGTGCAAGATTCTCATGTTACTCGGACAGATTGGACATTAAGCCAAGTTGAGTAACCGGTCGATGGCGGCCATCACATGCATGTGCCGGCCGCATTGCGGATCAAGCACAGGAATGGCCTTCTATAAGTTTAACACCAGCCATGTAGAATAGATAATACATTGCCCGAACATAGAGCAGAGCCGCGATGTTGCAAAAAGAACAAGCAAAGTGCCAAACTAGCGATCACTGCGAAATACTATACTAGAGCTTCTGTTTTCCCACCTACTTTTTTCCCTTATAGTTCCTTGATAGTGTCTCATTGGGCAACGAAGCAGCAAGCCACTCATTAAGATGCTTGTATATATATATATCTTTGCATGTGGAACTCTAAATTCATAATTGACCTTCGTTTCTCTTGTTTTTATAGTTATTTAATATCTTCCCTCCTATTCTGCAATCTTATTGTTCTTTAATATCTTCCCTCCTATTCTGCAATCTGTCGTCGCGTTGTCAATGAGTAAAATCTCTGTACCGTGCTCCTCTTTTGGATTCGTCTTAATCAAAAGCTCTGTTTCATAATAAAACAACCCTCAATGTTCATTAAGAAAGTAATCCTGGGTATGGCTTCTATCGTAACGATAGCGTGATACTGAATGGAACAAATAGTACTGATTTGTTATGTGATTCAGTGACGTGGCCAACAGTTTAACATGAGACGATGAGAGTGTGTGGTTGTTGTTGTTGACTAGTTTCTCCCCTGACGGGCTTGGTTCCCGCATAAAGATGGGACTTGGAAGTGTAGCCTCCGCTCGTCATCGGCAACGGAATTTTTTTTTTTATCAACACCCTAATTTTATTACGGAGTAGCCATACCGCATCTACATGAAGACAAACTTACAGACCACACAATGGTCAAGAACAGATACATCCTACCACAAAAACTCACATCGGAATTTGATAAGAACAATGATGCATAGATCCTTCTTCTATTTCGCTGGCTAATGCAGCCTCTCATGAAGTATACCTTCAACTTGAGCATGTATCTGTGGTAGAGTAACTGCACCAAACTTGCTGTTTTGAAAGGAAGTCGCCTCTGCACTTGCTGCCATACAACTACGCAACAAAATTAATTGAGAAAAAGTAACCTACTATGAGGAGAGAAAGAAACGCCGATTAACGGCGAGAAAGACAAAACAAGACAAAAAAAACTAATCTCAAAAAATAAGTAAAGGAGAAAGGGGTAGGAAACTTGTCGTAGCAGGATTCAACGGTAGGATAGAAGAAGATCGTTGCCTCCAAAGGTACCACAAACCGGCCACCAAGCAAGCTTAGCAACCAGAACGCGTCGCAAGAGTTGAGAAGCCTCTGAGACGCCCAAGATCCAGACTCGAAAGTCTAGAACAAAACGCCTCCATTGTCGATGCCTAGAACTAGAGGAGAGAAACGACAACACCTCCCCGAGAAGAAATCATACTGACGTCGAGCGATAAGAGGCCGAGGGAGAGTGGGGCGCCGCTTTACAGCGGCTAGAAACCCCCTCCCTCTGGCCAGCCACCGCCGAAGAGGATGACCTACCCGTTCTAGGGCTAGGGAGAGCGGAACGGCAGTGTACTATGAATGTCGTAGTCTTGTCATCGGCAACGGTACAGTTCCCTTACATCCATGTGGTTTTGGTGGAAATTGTAAATCATGACCTCTCACCAACTGAAGAAAAAGACAAGACGTGACTAGACACCTGGATGCAAACAACAGAACGAGTAGTTGAACCTGTAAAGATTTGAAAATTTTAAGTGCCTTGTCAACAACACGTGACCAGGCACCTGGATGCAACAATAGAACGAGTAACTAACCCAGTAAAATGTTAACTTTCTGATATATATATATATATATATATATATATATATATATATATATATATATATATATATATATATATATATATATATATATATATATATATATATATATATATATATATATATATATATATATATATACATACATACATATATATATACATACATAATATATATATATACATATATATATATATATATATATTCAAACCCCACGGTTGGCACTGGGCGGTTTAAGTTTTTGGATCGAGGGCCCCCATGTGAGGAGGCAAAACGAATTACTAGACAACCTCGCGAACGACATGGCTGCTGGCAAAGACAAAATAAGTTTTTGGGTCGTGGTAGAGCTCGGTGGAGTCTATGGATTGATGGGAGTATATAAATACCCAATTGATTACATCTATCCTTTCATTGATTGATGGTGTATTTTGATAAAGAATTGGAAATTAGAACAATGGATAAGCAACAACTGTGGATTCTCATTATTTGTCATTCCTAAATTTATCTTTTTGTGTGTGTGATTTATTAGGTTATTGTTTGGGCTGTTAAAGACTATCAGTTCATTTCACTAATTGATATTTCTCCCTCATGATGTAGAAGGAAGGTTTTCATTTTTTGAGAAGATGGAAGGAAATTCTATCAATTGTTGGTCATCAGGATGTTGCAAGAATAATTCTCATCTTTTAAGAAAAGGAAAATTCTATCAATTGATCCAACACAAAGATGGACCTGAGAAATCATCAAAATGTATCCCAAAGCTCTCAAGTAGGGATTACACCCATATTGTAGTGGAAATATCCTTGCAAAATTGTACAATGTATTTGAGTCCATCCATGTCGAGCCATACCTTCATCCATAATGGACAACCCACCATGTGTCTAGATGGAAGTTTGCATTTCCATTTATTTTAGTATTGATGTCATTCCTAAATTGTTTTCATTTGTTGAGAAGACAGAGGGAAATTCTATCAACTGTTGTTCATCATGATGTTGCAGGAACAATTCTCATCTTTTAAGGAAGAGGAAAATTCTATCAATTGATCCAACACAAAGATGGACCTCTGAAATCATTAAAATGTGTCCCAAAGCTCTCAAGTAGGATTACACCCATATTGTAGTTGAAATATCCTTGCAAAATTATACAATATATTTGAGTCTATCCATGTCGAGTCATACCATCCATAACGGACAACCCACCATATGTCTGGATGGAAGTTTGCACCTCCATTAATTTTAGTGTTGATGGCATTCCTAAATTGTTTTCATTTTTTTAGAAGGCGGAGAGAAATTCTATCAACTGTTCTTCATCATGATGTTGCATGAACAATTCTCATCTTTTAAGAAAAGGAAAAGTCTATCAATTGATCCAACATAAAGATGGACCTCGAAAATCATCAAAATGTGTCACAAAGCTCTCAAGTAAGATTACAACCATATTGTAGTTGAAATATCCTTTCAAATTTGTACTTGAATCGATCCATGATGAGCCATACCATCCATAATGGACAACCCACCATGTGTCGGGATGCAATTTTGCACTTCCATTAATTTTAGTGTTGATGTCAGATACCCTGACAACCATTACTGGTTATTGTGTAGTGTATTGTCTTACCATGTGCCCTATCATCCTACTCCTCATAGTTATCGCTTCATTCCAACATACCTCAAGGTTTTTGGTCTTCCTCTACCTTATAACTGCATTTAACATTAATGCATACCATCAACAACAAAATCATCCTCAGGGTCAACAATGTGATTGAATGTGCTTTATAATAATATAGTTGGTTATCTTTTTCCAAGGGACATACCACATTACTCTTGTTTCTGTTGCCATCCATAAGTGGGTGGTGGTGGTGGTGTTGTCCTCACATACTATTTGGAGTTAGAAATTATGCATTAGATTTGTTTGAGAACTTCACCCTAGATGACTAGCCAAAGCTAAATTGCCATTCTCTATGCCAACATGTATGGATGATTTTTTTAGGTGAGGAATTACCAAACCTCTAGCGGAGTTAATGTTTTTACATATCAGAATCCACTCATTTTAATTTTGATGACGCACATATATTACATAGGATGGGGTATGAAATATATGAAACTAGTAAGAGAGTGGTTGCCACCCCGAGCTTAGGGTTTGATTTTTTTTGGTTTTTTCTTTAATTATGATGAATGGTGATTGATCTAGAGGGGGTGAATAGAGATAATTTAAAACTTATTTAATTTAAAATACGAAGAAGGTTAGATTGCAACTTGCTTAAGAGATAATGCATCAAAAATGTAAAGCAAGTATTGAAAGTAATGTAAGCAACCACAAGAGAAAATATTATGGAGTGGTTCCTTCAAAAGACATCACTCCACTACATCATTGTTCCCATCTAGGATTTCAAACCAATATTTTATTCCTCTTGCTCAACCAATACCAAATACATAAAATCAATCAGTGTCTTTTGTAGCTCAAGATAACGATCCTTTTTTATCTCAAGGAGAACTTTGTTAAGGGAGTAGATCACAATCAGCCCATCACCTTAGACACAACTATCTCACAAGAAGTAGCTTCAAAAGGCTTCCCTACAACTTTATCACAAGAAGTAGTTGGAAGCAACACAACAGAGTAGATCGCAATCAACCTCCTGTCTTGAACGCAACCTTCTCCAAAAAGTAGAACCAAGAATCTTCTTCATAGCCTTCTTACAAGAAGTATTGAGAAGCACCAAGAACCAATAAAATGAATAAGAAATTACAACTCTTTAGAAGATATAATATAAATCTCTCTATGAACAAGTGACAATCAACTCTCTACAAGGTAGGCAAGACTATATTTGGTAAAGTATGACACTATTGTTGAGCTATGTCATATATCTAATGATAACAATGTAGAGTTCTAAGCTTGGAGAAAGATAGCATGTAATAGATGTTGATATGTATGCTCTGATAGCCAATCATATGTGGAATGTAATGGCATATCCTGTAAACAATTTAATTAATAATAAATGCAATTTTGTTTATTCTATTTTATTCAGTTATGTGATAATTATATAACATAATAAATGTCTAAAGACAATGTTACTCAATGGCGTATGTCTTCAGTCGAGAACTTAAACAACGAGATCATGTGGAAGTTAAGAGTATATCTGTTCTTTTTATGTCCCTATGTCACCTGTTATTGTGGAAGCTGATATACAGAAATAAAGCATAAGAGTAGAGTGTGTGTTGGTTGATGACATAATCTCATTAGTCATGATATGTGATATTCAACCAAACACACATATACTTGATAAAGAATAGTGTACTGGACAGACCCACCTTGAGAGTGATGCATGGAATCCATAAGATGTTAATCAGAATCATCTCTCATAGTGATAGGAGGTGAGTGGTTATTAGACCTAAAATAACTACACTCATCGCATGTCATTCAATGTACTTTCCATGTATTCCAACTTGACCTTGAATAAGGGTTACCATAAAGGTGATGCTCAAATAAATTTTGACACATGCGGACTATTGTGAGTGATGTAGTTGGAATTCGTCCTCCTATTGGAGTTTGATATCCTGACCACTTGATAATAGATATTGACAAATGCATGGCCATGATAATGTGAATCAAATATGATATTGAGTTCACATGTATCTCATTTAACCTGCTATAGTTCAAGGAACATGGATTGAACATTAAAGAGGATGACGATTCCATGCCTCAAGTTCAATATGGATATCAGAGACAAAGGAACTATATGATCACTATAACACTAATCATAGATTGTAGGTTGAAGTTGTTCTCCAACTTTCTGATTACTTGGGTAGAAATGAGTGTTTATAGATACTAACCATTGCTTGTGATGTCATAAATCAGTTATTGACATTCACTGCCAACGTAACTTGGTATATATAGGGTCACACACATAGGATACACCTAAAAAAGATTATACTTATGAATGTGGTTTAAATTTGATTACTAAAGTGTTAAGTATTCAATTTAAACAAGATTGGTTGTTAGAAATCTAAAATGACTAATTCAACAAGTGAAACGATCAGTTCAAATGTGTGAACTAATTGGCTTAATTTGTGAACCGACTGTTTGGTTGATCAATGAGATTCGATCAAGGATTGATGTTGACATCATGTTGTGCATTAATCGAATATTAAAAGCCAATACAAGTGTGAATAGGAAACATAGTAAACCAATTGATTCAAGGATTGAACCGATCGACTCACATGTGAATCGATTGGTTTAGTTGTGAACTGGTCAGTTTGTGGTTTGTAGGTTCCAAAAATTCATAAAATTCCATCTCTTTGACTCGTAGTTGCTCTGGAAATCCATATATGGCCCTCCTATAAATAGAGGGGCAGTCGAGATTTTTAGAAGAGACAATAATAAGCTCTGAAAATTGTTGTCTTCTCACAGTTGTGGTAACATGAGAACCAGAGCAAGTCTTACCTGTAAAGGGAGAGATATCAAGGGAGAGACAACAAGGGAGAGCAATTCGACGCTAGCACATTGACTAGAAGGGACAACTCCTTTTCTATTCTAAAAGGATGACATGAGTTCTTGATGGTCAGCGTGGACTACGTAGAGGCAAGGATGATTTTGCCACCCACTAGGAAGATGTTGTCAATCGTCTTTCATGGTGATAGACCAGGAGGCCGCTGTCGATAGCCTTTTGGGTGCAACTTGAGAAAGAAGCACGCTGCAACAAGGATAGTCATTTGACTTGCTCCAGGACTAGGTATATGCCTTGCAACCTTTCCTTCCCAATTCATAGTTGTTGATGTAATCTGTTATGTAAGGGGAGTATGGCAGTAACTTTTTTTCTACTATCATATCTGATGTCATATTTTTCTAAAATAGATTTGATCAAGTACATCCTAAGTGTTCATAGTCATTCATATATGTAGGAAATACATCGGAATGACCAATACAATTGTTGGGGGAGTGTTTTGTCTAAGATAAATGCTAAACTAGCATCTAACAATCACAAGACAATTTTACAATGGCTAGAAAAAATAAATGCAGATTTGATTACAGACTAATATCGGTCAAAGAAGAGTTTGCCTCAAAAATTCTATGTAAAGTACTATTATATTTTTGGAAAACATATCAAATTATTTTTCAAATGACATCTAACTATCCTAAATATTTAGTACAAGTGTAGAATAAGATATAGGAAGTTGCACATTCCTAGCATGTTGCATACACTTGTACAAAGAATATAATGGTACAACTTGAACTACAAGCATCCAAACACATATATAGTAGCATATTCTTTATTTTTGAATCTTGTTTAAGTTCCTTAAGAATCTAAAACATTAAATACACATGTTAGTGACACAAACAAGAAATATATGTATCATCAAAATATGAGTGTGGAATATCCAAAAAATCAACAATCTCCCCCTTTTTTATGATGATAAATAGTTCCCTAAGATAATTTGAAAATAGAAAATATTGAGCACCACACCTTTAAATTGTTATAGATTGTAAAATTTAAATTTATCTGACTAGGGTGAAATGAGTGGAAGTGCCCTACCTATTTAACTGAAATAGTGCGACGTGTTGTCACGATAGGGCACATGCCCTACTTGTTACCAGTGATATTTGTCTAGTGCGGCGGCGGCGGTCTCCCCACCCCTTTTCACACCTCATCCAACCTCTCTCCCTCCGAACATGGCCTGACATGGATTTGATCCCCCGGCTCGATCACCCTTCCTGTCGGTGGTTGCTACCTCATTGTTTACTTCCCCTTTAGAACCAGGCTCCTACCTGTTAGATGTGTGTCTTGGATGGGGGTAGTTGGCACCAAGGAACTAGAGGTGCTCACCATCTCCAAGCCAGAACCAGTCACCACATCACCACCTAAAGGACTATTATGTCGACAGTGACCAGGATCATCACTACTCTCCAGCTTGCTTCACCTCCTGGGCAAAGTCCATATTGTGGTGACCTAAATCTTCACTGGTGAACCATTGAGCTAGACACTACCTTGATCCCATGGGAGATATTTCTACACACAACAAAGGACTTCCTTTACTGACTCAGACCCATATCGATGCCATCTTGAGTAGGCCACCAACATCATCCTCAGGGGCGTAGCTCCTCTAGTAGTGGGATGTATTTTTTCGGACTCCCTGACAACACTCCTGACCAACATCCCCTCCTCTTGGATTTCTCTTTATCCACGAGTAAGACCCCTAGGCTCCCCCAGATCGCCAACATCGACACCCACTCAGAACCCCCCTCCAACCATGCTTGTAGGAGCAGAACCAGAAGCTTTCTACTCCTGCTGATGTTGAGGCACTGGAATGGAGCAGTCTATTTTAGCCTATTCTTCTTCCATGCAGTGTCCTTTAACACTTTCCGCATCTATTGTTCAAGTCATTTATCCTTGCAAGACTCTTCACACATGTCAAGGCTAGACTTTTGCACCAAGTAGCTTTGCCAGCCATCTCCGACACAAGTTGCTGACCTTAGTAAGTTGTTGGAATACTCAGATGTTTGGGAAGCTTTGGTGACTGCTCTTCTTTCTTCTAAACATTGGTAGTGCGGGACCTACCTTCACACACAACCTTGGTCCAAGGCCTTCCCTCACCGTGCTTTAGATGGCTCCGATGCTACTACCAATGTACCTCGCAACCCTGGCTTGACACCTATTAACATAATAATCAACATGCATGCTCCTTTCAAGTTTGGTTTCCCAAATTCTACTCATTGCACCCTAACAATGCATTAGCATATTGAGCCACCACTTCCTCCTACAAATTGCCTCCTACTATGCATGAAACTTCTTGATTCTATTTTTCCTGGAGGTGTCCCTACGACAAAGAGTATACCACTTCTTTGTCATCTGCCTTTTCTAAAACCATGTGCATTGGCCTACATCAAGTGGCTTCCTGTCCATCCACCGTTAACACTTGGGTTCGTCTTCTGCTACTCACTACTACAGAACCTACCTTTAGTGTCGGTTATTTAAGGCCTTTAGTGTCGGTTTCTAAGTGACACCTATGTGGGCGACACTAAAAGCTCACCCATTACGCGTCGGTTCCAAAACTGATGCCCAAACTCTTCGCGCACCACCGAAAATGCGCCTGTTTCTTGTGGCACGAAGGTATAGGCGTCGGTTATTAGTAGACCTGTCAAACTGGGTCAAAATCCACGGGCGCCCACGGTTCGACCCGTTTAAGTTGGGTTTGGGTGGCGAAATTTGCCACCCGCTAGAAATCACCCAAACCCATACCGACCCGTTTATTTAGTGGGTTTCACGGGTGATCCGCAGGCATCCGCGGGTGCCCATTTAACTAAATAATATATTAATATAAATATATTATCTATATGACTCTTAAGACATGTAACACTTGTACATTTATCAATCAACTAAATTGATGACGTGTAATGTATACAATATAAAGAGTTAAAGTCTAACTTTCTTTATTGATATCCTTTGTTAATTGTTTACACTTGTGGAAACAAATTCGTTAACGTCTACATTATTTATATGCTAATGAATATATAATATAATGCATGTTTTATATTCAATTATAACAATTATATTCTCTTTCTGTTCACTTTATGTATTGGATAATCATAAGAACATGAAACATCAAGAACTTTTAGCATAAGATGGCAAAATATAGTGTTGTTATGGTAATATGTTATGCTCTTTGTAACATCTATATCATTTAGTTTTTTTATTGTACATTGCAGAAATGGTTATTTTTCATTTTGTCTCTTACATTTTATTTCAAAACATCATAATAGATATTACATTGTGTTGGACACAAAAAGTAGTGGAAGTTTGCCCTCATTTTGTTATGTTTACACTGAAAATTATTAATGAATCATTCTACTCTTTGTCGTAGTGCAGAAACAAACAATATCTTTTCACTGTGCACATACTATATGGGCACCCGCGGGCGACCCGCAACCCGTTGGGTCGGGTTTGGGTGTCCTACTTCCCCACCCGTTTAACATTGGGTCTTTTTGACCCACACCCGCGAGACCCAAACCCACAACGACCCAACCCAAACCCAACCCACCCACCCGTTTGACAGGTCTAGTTATTAGATAAGAAACCGACACCATATACCTTCGCACCACAGAAAGGATGCCATCTTGGGCACTATCAGTGTCGGTTATTAGCTAAGAAACCGAGGCCATATACCTTTGTGCCACAAGAAATAGGCGCCAGTTATTTTTATAAAACCGACACTATAACTTTGTGTGTCGGTGTCATACAAATAATCGACGCCTATTGTTTTGTTTTTTTTTTCTGTCAGACTGCATACCTGTTGTGGCTGGTCGCAGGATGAGAAACCTGCAGTTAACTACAGGTTTTACGACATCCATTGATATCAGCCAACAACAGGCCACAAACCTGCAAAATTAACAACAAAAATATTCACACATGCATTTAGCAATGCAACCTGCAGTTCCATTTTATTTTCACACATTTAGAAACATTCATGTAGCTAGCAATGCAACCTGCAATTCCATTCATTCACATTCACACATTTAGAAACATTCATGTAGCTAGCAATGCAACATGAAATTCCATTCATTCACATTCACACATGTAGAAACATTCATATAGCAACCAACACTTTCATTCATTTTCACTCAGACACATGTAGAAACATCCAGACATGTAGAAACATTCACACATATATTATAATTCGGAAATTCATTTACAAAATATCATTCTTTAGTCATTATTCACTATCAACATCCCAATTATATTTTAAAACCCCCACTATTTGTATGGTTGTTGCCCATTCTTCTCTTACTTCATTTAATTCTCCCATCGTATAGAGAGCATGTACATCTGGTAAGTCCGTTCCTGTAGTGGGGTCAGCTTTAAACACCTGTAAAGAGAATGATATATATATATAATTAATGAGCTATAAATAAGATTGATATATTTCATATTATCTAATGAGACTATATAATACATGAGCAATACAATCGATGTCCAGTGCGGCATGTTTGATAATCATGTGTATATATCACATCACATAGTATCCACATGCCCATCCGTTATCTTGTGTAGCACACTATAAATTCAAACATACAAAATATTAAAAAATACAACTAATTAAGCATTGTTCACATAAATAATATATACATATATTGCAGTCGGGAACTTACTTTCACGTTCTTCCAAATTATTGGCTGGTTCTTTTTCGTGGGGACCTTTCCTCCAGCCTTTTTGAACTCATCAAAACCCCTACATGTTAATGTAACACAGAACATTGCAATTAAATAGTAATGTAATAACATATGTTAACGGATATTAAAATGAAATATTTCTCACCGGAATAATGCCATTTTCATTATGTGTCCATATCTTGTATTCAATTTACTCTCCTTAGGATCAAGATAATAGACATTGAACGTCTCGGGGACAATAACCAGTAACTCCCAATGCCTACCACTAGAGGTAAAAAAGTTAAAAATTAATAACTCAAAATCCACAATAAAAATGTAATTTTCTTAAGTCCAAATTATAATAAGCAAAGTAAACTTACTCTACATTGAATGCAGCCATTATCACCGTCTTCTTATTTGGAGCAAAATTTGTAAAAGCCTCACAGCAGTATTGTTGAACTGATGTAGTGTCTTTAGCTACTAGACTAATCAAAGATAGAATAAAAAATCCTACATGTTCGAATCCAAAATCTTCACATATCTTGTCTAAGTAGCTGCAAAATATGTATTAATTACACATGCATTAATAAATAAGAAACTAGATCACCAGATCATACACAAGGTATATGGATGTATAAAGAAGATCTCACCTTATCCATAGCTCTATCACAGATGTATTTAGCCAATCATATCGAAACAACTCCAAAATATATTGTATAAATAGTTTCCTTTCGTATGACTGACCTACAGAATCTGGATCTAAAGAAACACTTATAGGGCAATTTATATCATGTTCGCCTAACCATATTGCCATACCCCTACAGTTAGGACCTAACGGGACAGGTAGGTCCTGTGGAACCCAACTGGGTAATGCAGGAGGTGGAAGTGGAGGCCTAGATGCTGTGAGTGTCTTCTTTTTAACCTGTATATATATATAATTTCAGATCAACTGACATCATATACACACACTAACAATTTAACGTAATGTAAATTTATCATACAATTTCAGTAATGAGGACATCCGCTTTTTGCCACAATATCACTCTGCCTTCTGCCTCACCAAGCGTTTCACAATCTGGGTGAGCATATGGCAATGGAAGATCCGCCCATCCTTGCAATATATGTACTGGGCTCACACGAATCCAACCAGCTGGTAATGAAGACCCGTGAAACAGGTCCCCTGGTAGGGATGGGTAAGCCGACACCTCTGCAACGACATATTCATTATTTTTTAGACGACATGGCTTCAACCCCTACAAACTTTTGTGTAAAGAATGTTATATACATATATACATATCATCTTTTTTTGAAACGACTACAATTTCATCTTGAAAACATATCATCTTGAATTAAAAAAACTAGTTACTATGTCATAAAAATACTTACAGCGGATGTGGTAGGTGGTGGTTCTAAAGGATTACTCCCAACCTCTGCAGTAGGAGTAGGAGTACAGCCTACAGTAGGTATTGTCTGGTAAGTGGCAGTCTGAGATGCCTGTCATTTTTTCATTGCTTCTTTGAGTTTTTATTCGAGTTTCCTATCAAATAGCTTATCTATCTATACATGGATAAAAGAAACGTCAAATTCTAATTAATGAATTCTCTTTTATAGTAACATTATAAAGAAATAATATGTAACCTCTTCTTGTAAAAGTCCCACTTTTGGGACATGTTTGCGCTGGGATGGCCCAAAAAAAGCTTTGATGCCCACACCAGCGCCTGCAGCCCTAACACGTCCAGGATGCTCTGGGTTACCTAGAGCAACTGTCAATTCATCCCTTGTTCCCTCAGGGATGAACTTGTCTTGTTTCCTCAGCTCGTGCAGACATCATGGTGAGGCAGAGGTGTGCTACCTATGGTAGAGGACTCCTGAGTAGCAGCAGACTGAGTAACAGACTGAGCAGTAGCCTCATACTGTAGTCTTTGGCGAATGCCTGCATACCCCTTTGGACCCATTGTGTGGTCATGCACATTCAGTGCACGCCTTGATTTTTGTGCCTCACTGAGGGCCTAGTTAGTATGCACATTAATGATTTGGTTAGTAACACTAAATGTTAATATTGAATAGGTGAATACAACATATATTAATTAATGAGATTGAGACTGACGCCTAATACCTTGAATTCATCAGTTTGTCTTGAAGCGACAAACGCGTCCCATTCTTCTTTGTCCAGGAAGTTCCATTGTTCAGTGGCTGTCTTCTTCCTCTTGTCAGCTTCTTTTATGTATTCTCTGGTGAGATTTGTCCTATAGTTCCTTAGGACTCTCCCACAGCGTTGCATCATGTATTTACGATGCAGCTTTTCATCCAATTCAAATATACTCTGCAAAATAGAATTGCTATTAACTAGTATCCAAAAATTTAGTAATCTACAAAATAGAATTGCAAATTAATAATAACTCACGCATAAATCCCTCCATATTAAGTCTTTCTTCTCCTTAGAAACTTTATGCCAAGAATATATCATACAACCGCAATGGATACGAGTAATATACCCAAGATATGAAACAAATGAATTGCGATTCACACCAGATGCATTTCCTGCATTATCAAAAGAAATAACAAGTTTGGGTCCATTGCCCTTTTGTGCTATTAACTTCTTCATCATAGTGATGCCCCTTCTCTTGTCAACTTTTTGATGCTGCTGATCAAGTGCCTCAAGTGCTTCAGATGGTACCTGTGCATCATCAACTTAAAATTTGACAAAATAAACACATTTACAAGATATAACTATAAATGGACATATAGATATAAATATATGATATATTTTTAAAACTTACATTGTGAGGCGGCGCATTGATGTCCTCACCCTCACGATAATCATCAGCACGGTCATCAGGAGAATGCTCATCCATCTGAAAATTCACATTCAAATTGTAAAGTTCACATTGTAAAGTAATTCAAATTGTAAAGCTCACATTGTAAAGTTCACATTATTACAACAAAGTATATATCACAATAAAATTGTAAAGCTCTATGATCAAAGAGAAAACAAGTATATATTACAACAAGATTAGGGTCTAGGGTTAACAATTACATGTGATGTCATTCTTATATATAATAAATGTACATGTACCACCTATCCCATCCTTGAACACCTAATCTCACTAGTAAGTGTATAATGTGTATTGGGTTTTCAAGAAAATTTCGGCAGCATTTCCTCACTGTTCTCCAAGTACATATGTACTTAGAGAACAAACGGGGAAATGCTGCCAAAATTTTCTTGAAAACCCAATACACATTATACACTTACATCCTAAGCGAGATTAGGTGTTCAAGAATAGTCCCAAATCGGGGACTATCCAAGATTTACTCCTAATGAGTAAATCTTGGACGGGTTTCTAGGCCAACAAATAATGTGTTGTCATTCTTATACCTAAAATCCTAGTTCTTCAAGTTAGGATGATTATTGATGTCTTTAAAAGCATGATTGGCAATTTAGGGAAAAGTTCATCATTTACATTCAAAGCATGTCACATGTGTGCATTACAGTTCATCATTAAGCAAGAAGGGTGATTAGGATTCTCAATATACTCAACAATGAAACAAGTTTCCGAAAGAGGTTTGGTGAAGATATCTATAACTTACTTAAACATTCAATTATGAAGTAAATATACACTTAATTCAGAATAGCATGACGCATAAAGTTGCAGTCAACATCATTATGCTTTGTTCTACCATGGACTATCAGATTGGTATAATGTGGAATAGGGTCTAGGGTTAACAAATACATGTGATGTCATTCTTATATATAATAAATGTACATGTACCACCTATCCCATCCTTGAACACCTAATCTCACTAGTAAGTGTATAATGTGTATTGTGTTTTCAAGAAAATGTTGGCAGCATTTCCCCGTTGTTCTCCAAGTACATATGTACTTAGAGAACAAACGGGGAAATGCTGCCGAAATTTTTATGCAAACCCAATACACATTATACACTTACATCCTAAGTGAGATTAGGTGTTCAAGAACAGTCCCAAACCGGGGACTGTCCAAGATTTACTCCTAATGAGTAAATCTTGGACGGGTCTTAAGGCCAACAAATAATGTGTTGTCATAAAAGTATTAAGATATGCATGATACAATAACTATTTTGCATCACATTACAGCAGACTTATCATTGATACCTTACTAACTTATTGCTACATTTACATATCATCACTTGATCAAAAATTATAGCAGTACATTTAACCAAAGTATGCATTCTAAAATCTATGTCATGATTAGTTACATGTAATTTACTTGGATATACAGCAGTACCCGATTACTATGTCTTACATACAAAGTATGCATATTAAATTAACTAAGGCTTACCATAGAACATGTATTATTTATCAAGTTACCAATAAGTAAATAACTTTAAAAAACATGCCCAGCAGCAGCCTGGGTGTGCATTGGCACCGCCCAAGCAGCCACCTAGGCAGAGGAAGGAAGGAGGAAGAAGGAGGAAGGGTGTACCTGGCCTGGAGCACAGAGCGCCGACGAGAACCGACGAGCACGGAGCGCCGATGAGCACGGGCCTTCCGACGAGCACGGCCGCCGGTGAGCACAGAGGGCCGACGAGAAGAGGGTCGGTGAGCACGGACGGCATGGAGCGGCGTGCCGGCGGAGCACGGAGCGGCGGCGGCAGAGCACGGACGGCAGGGAGCAGCGGCAGGGAGCGGCGGCGGCGGAGCAGCGGGGGCGAGCAAGAAATCTCCAGACCTAACTGAAATCGGGAATGAAACAGGGAAAGGGGAAGAGCCGCTCGCGTTGGTGAGCTATTAAGTTGACAATAAGCGTCAGTTATTCAACACAAACCGACAACTAAACCAACAGTGTCGGCTCTTTTCCAAAAACCGGCACCTATACTAGATTATAGTCGTCGGTTTTTAACTAAAAGGAAACCGACAACTATTCCTGTCTTGCGAATACCCTTTAGTCGTCGGCTATTTATTTATGAACCGACGCCATATGTCAAATTTTGGAGGTAATTTTTTCGCTGGAATTTTGGTTTTGGCAGTTGATTTTAGTTGTCAATTTTTTATTAATTAACCGACACTTAATAAAAGTGGTACCCGTGTCTGGTCGACCTTCATAGATTGGATGTCAGTATATGTTATCAACCGACACTGTAGAGTTTAGGTGTCAGTTTATGTATACAACCGACACCTTGAAAAGTGACTTTATAAGCCATTTATGTAGTAGTGACTTCTAGCATGTATTATCTAATGCTTCACCCCAGAGTCTTCCCAAGAATGCTCTGCTCAGAAGCGTGCCTCACTCTATCAACGTATGATCCTTAAGATATTGGAAACATGGAACTCTACTCCTGATGGAATTCAACAGCTACTCGCATGGATCTTGACCCACCAACATCCTATTTTATGTGAAAAATTTATTAAAGCTAGAGTTTCTTGTGCCAATTCTAATATTAAGGATGGACATTTTTCTATGGAAATATGTGTCATGTTCACTAGTTGTGTTGCCCAGGCCAACACTATTACTCACTTGGATCTTGAATTTGGGCACTCTCAAATGTCTTTGCTTGTGGTGCAATCTCCTTACGATAACCCTTTTTCTTCCTTTGTGTTCTCTTGTTTTATGGTTGAAGATGTCATCTTATCCTTCCAGAAAGGGACTACATGTGTATGTGATGGACTCTACACACAACACCTCCTTGATGTCATGCATGGACTAGAGACAACAATTAAAGATGAGGTTTGAATGTAATCTCAACAGTGGTCAATATCTGGCTTGCTGGTCATTGCCCTGCCTCCCTAACACCCTACATTGCTAGTGCTCCTTTGACCCCTCTTCTCAAGCTGAACAATGGCATTTGTCCCATAGCAGTGGGCATGATTTGGCATCACCTTGTTTCTAAGGTTGTGACAAAGGCTGTCTTGTCAGATGTAGTCTCCTGTCTAAAGGACCATTAGTTTGGTGTTGGTATTTCTGGGGGAGCTGAAGCCTATCTACATGCAATCACTTGCCTTGTCCTTGGACAAAAACATTGCACCACCCTCACATTGGTCATTGTTGATTTCATCAACGCCTTTAATATGGTTGATAGATCTGTCATTTTTGAGGAGGTTCATCTTCATTGTCCAGCTATTGTACGTTGGGTGGAGTTCTTATATAGATCCCCTGCTCTCCTCTGTATGGATCAAGATGAACCCCTTCTCTCTACAGGTGGTGTCCAATAAGGAGAACCATTGGGGGTCCTTCTTTTTGTGATGGCTCTCCATCCTCTAATCTTGCAACTAAAGGATGAATGTCACCTCGATATTCTCACTTTTTGTCTTGATGATGGCACCCTCATTGGTGGCACATAAGAGGTTTCTAAAGATTTACCTCTAATCCAATCTCGAGGTCCATCCTTTATCGCTCATATGAATACTAAGAAGACTAAAATCTTTTGGCCTTCTATTGATCCTAGACGTGACCCAGGGGTAGGCATGTTTCCTGTAGACATATATCGACCTGAGCATGGTGTAAAGATTTTAGGTGGGCATCTTCCACAGACCCAACATTTGCTAGGGATCTTCTATAGAATTGTGTGGTCAAAACTCTTTCTATGATGGATCGATTGGCATTACTTCAGGACCCACAGTGTGAGCTTCTTCTTCTCCATTTGTGTTGGGATTCCCAAGATGTTATTTTCTCTTTGTACAACACCCCCAACCTCTATTTCTTTTGTGAAGGATGATTTTGATTGTGGTCTTCACTAATGTCTTACACGTATTATGGTTGGTGATCATCCAGGATTTGGCAATTTATAGTGCCACTTGGCCACTCATCCCATGTATTTAGGGGGTTTATCAATCAAGTATTCCTTTGATGGTATCAATTTTCTTATGTTTCCTCTCAAATTCACATGCATGATCTTCAAGATCATATATTGTGAGAGGTTGGTTTTTTTCTGGTTATATCTCCTTCACTTCTACACATGCTTTCATCTGTAATATCTTTTCATCCTTTAGCTGGTCCAAACTATCACGTACACCTTCTGCCACCCCAAAGACCCAGTCTATTTTGTAGATTCTTACTACAAGCAGTTATTAAGTAAATCACCGCAAGTGACCTATCCCTTCATCAACGAGCAATTATTTTTACTATACAAGCCGGTCATGTACAAGATTTTTTGCTTGTTGTTCTTTTTGACAACCTTGGCTTGTCTATGTCTCCGGTCGAATATCAAGTTATCCTTTAGTATCATCTTATGATTCCTTTATATTTGGGTGATGAACGGTGTTCTCTCCATAACATTGCACATCTCAACGTCTTCAGTGATCATGTTGTGCATTGTCGTACACGACCTGGATATAACTTTTTCCATAATGTTGTTCATGACGTTCTTTTTGACCTTATCTCCAGTTATGGGATAAAGGCTCTAAAAGAAGCCCCTATTTCCTTCCTTGGCACTCGATCTGATGGCCTCTATTCACAATGATCTACTGATATCTTATTATTTTATTGAACAGATGGAAGCTTCACCTGTGTTGACCTCACTGGTGTTTCCCCATTGACAAGCACTGTGACATACTGAACTTTTAGAATTCCTAATTGCTTTGTGACATAAGTAATTTCCTATGTATTTGGGTTTCATTGAGAATTCTAAGTGAATTAGTAAATTTTCAGTGTTGATTGGTGTTGATATCATGATGAAAATCCCTAAGTTTGTGTCTTTTTTAGGTATTTCATTGACCGATCAGACAATTGAATTTTGGCACCGAATTTTAGTACAATGTAACTTATTGATGATAAATATATGTCTTAAGTTTCAAAATGTCTGGATGTTTCTAGAAGGAAAATTTTGTAGTTTGAAGTAGGTAATACAATACATGTATTGTTGACCTTAGAACTAGGCTTATTAATCTTTTGGACTAAGTTTGATACAGTTGTTAGGCACGTGCCTTTGAGAGAGATGCCAAAGATCGTCTCTATATAGGGCTTCTCCTAGCCCTTGGATTTGTTGATCGAACGGGTCTAACTCATCTTCTTCCTTGCGGTTACAACTGACTAGAGAGGATGACCACTCTTTGACATGTTGCACGATGATCGTGGTTGGAGGCTTTTAATTGAGTGATATGCTAGTTCAAGAGGCTGAAAACTATCCTTTGACCCCTCTCTTGTGATATTCGGTGAAGTTTCGAGGGAGATCCCCTAACCTATTCTTCCCTCCATCTCCATTGTTGGTAGTAGTAGGAAAAGAGAAGGAAATGAAGAAGGGAACCAGAGATTGAAAGGAGTACAGAGGGATTCGATATGGGAACAATGATGAAAAAGACTAAAGGAGGAGTATTGTGGTTTTCCCAGTCATTTCCATGGGGTTTTAAATGACCGTCGAGCTCCAACCTGATGGTCGGGAAGATGAAGATGGGTGAGAGAAGTGGATGTTTACCATCACGGTTTGAGGGAATGGTCAAGATCCTTGGGTTTCACAAATCTTGAGAAAGTGGTAGTTTCATCAGAGAGTGCTCACATCAGAAAGCCCCAATTCGGAGGAGTTGCTTCACTGTAACCTTGGAATCATGGTGCGGCAGTCAGCATGGGAAGCTCGCACATCACATAGTCATTCCGAGATGGTGTCCATGCCCCTAGAGGAACTTGTGGCTGTTCTATAATCTTGGCAGGAAGATCTAGAGGTCATGTACTACTCACTGGAGGCCCCAGATGCAGTGTCATTATGGGCAGGTCACAGAGAAGGAGATCTAGCATTGAACCCAAGGATCGTAGTAGCTGAGAATGGCTAAGATGAGGAGTGAAAAACTGCACATGGAGAAAGGAGAAGGAAAGACAACCTCTATCACCATAGATTCATTATCGTAGAGGAGGCATGCAGCAGCACTAGCACTGAGAATGGCGAACGAGACACTCGTGTCAAAGGGCTTAAGAGAGTACAACGGGTTTAGTAGAAATAAACTGGTGGTCTATCAACTTGACAACCCTGAACCAGATGGCTCAAGCTAGGGTGGGTCACCTTGAGCAAAGAAGAGTCACGCTAGCTTAGAGCCACGTGGCGCACCGTAATTGGCCCAATGGTTAGAAAATACCTATTAAACCCTAGATCTTTGATAATTCATATTAATTAGTCCTGGTTATCAGAAAAAATACATATCATATAATGAAATTCTCAGAAAAATGTGCAGAACAACATGAAAGCATAATATTAGGCTTTTGATGCACTAATCTTAGTGATATCATGTAAGTTGTAAAATGCTTATTTCATGGATAATAAATATCAAACGATGGCTTAAAATTATGATAATATGTCAGTAAATCCATAATAATGTCTATAATGCATATGATGTCAGGTATTTTAATGTTGATGCATGAAGTCATATAAAATACTTCATCTAGCTAATTAGAGATAATAACCCTAAATAAAATGCAATAAATACATACATGCTCAATAAATGATGGAATTTACAGAACATCCTAATATCAGTAATGGGAAGCTAATTTGGAACTTTGATACCAGTTAGATGCATAGAATTCATGTTATATGAAGATGACCCTTAATACATGTTATGTAACCCTAATATGACTAATGAATGTGACTATGATTATTATGTGTACATAATAATGTGAATCATGATTATCGGTAAATGAACTATAATCTAAAATATGACATCAGTAAGATGATTCTAAGATAAGAATACAAGTAATTATGAGAATATCCTAATGAACTAAGTCAAAACCTAATGAATCAACTAGGGTTAAGATGATGAGAACTAGATGGTGATATGTGATCTTGTCTTAACCAGGGGTTTGACCAAGGTATAATTGACATGAGTATATATCTGATATTAGGAACGTGATTAGGATATCTTGATCAAGGTATGTCATTACCTCTTACTTGTCTTATTATACATCTTGCTTGTATTATGGGTGTAGCAAAATACTTGGCATATGGTATTTGTTACAACCCCAACTTTTGGGTTCTTTTGGTGAGAAATGTAATTTCTCATATTAAAGATATTTGAACAAATAATGATATAATTTGTTTGGAATAAATGGATTTCGTTTACAATGGTCTTGATGATTGTTTGGTGGGCTTTATTGTCTATTGGGCCCAATAACAAGGAAATACAAAAGAAAAATTCATATTTAATCAGAAATGGAGAAAAGGAAAAATGTAGAAGCCTCTAGAAGGCAAAGGAATATTATCAAAAGGTGGATTTCATGCCTCTTAGGTTCCTTGGGTTCCAAGGAGTCCAAGTTGCAAAGATAATGCAACAAGAAAGAGAAAATATCAATTAAATTTTTCCTTTGTGCATGTGTTTTCATGAATCATAATATATTAATGAGTCCAATATGATTAAAAGAAAAAGAAGAGAAGAATAATGCATTATCAAGAAGGAAATTTGAAATAATGAGGAAAAGATAAGAGTTATGTGGAAATCATATGGTGGTGCCTCTCGTGGCCTTTTTAAATAAAAACAAGAATATTTTTTATTGTCTTCTGATAAGATAATTCTAAAATTTGGAACTAATGGACATTCCAAAACATAATGGTAATTGTTGAGATGTCTAAAGAAATAAGTCTTTTTTTATAAGGAAGACATCTCACCCAATAAATATAAATTGGAAAAGATTTCATGGTATAGTTATTTTAAAAGATACACTAAAAAAAGAGAGATAAAAGAAATATCCTAAAATAGAAACGGAGGAGGATGCATTAATTGTTCCCTAAACAAGATATATTGCCAACTATATACAAACTTGGGGACCAATCCATCTTTTCTCAAACGTAGCTTGGTGTGTATATATATATATCTGGGTCGGTGAAAGACAGAGGAGTACCCTTCCTCTCGATTTTAGATGTGCCCCTCACCACCATAGTTCACAGCAAGCCATCTTCCCCATCATGGCTATAGTCTTTCCTGGTCAATAGGTTATCGTTGTGCCTTGCCAACAACCTAAAAGAGACTAAGAGTACTACCAAGGAGAACGATCAGGGCAACCAAGATTGGATCGGCAACCCTTCCTCCTTCATCTTCCTACCAACTTAGGAAGCTTTGTCCCTGACCTAGATCTCCAGTTCGTGGGTGGCAGCAGCATAGCTTCCCCTTCCTCTAGAAACCACGGTGCTAGACCAAGGGTGTTGTGAGCTAGAGCAAACGGACGATCAGTCACGCGAGGGATAATGCCTTGAGCATCGCCCATCTTGGGTCCCCGATGTCTGGAGTTGGCAGATACGGACCAGTAAAGTTGTTCGTTGCGAACAAAGGCGGCGTGCCCCTCCAAACCCAGCAGGGGGATAGAGGCCATGAACGGGAAGAGGACGGATGGATGATCATGGCCAATACAAAGCACAATGCCGACCGGATCGAGGCCAGCACAGGCCGAGTGTGAGAGATCGCAACCTGCCGGTCGCACATGAGAAGAAGAGTCGATCTGGGGGGTTGGTTAGGCAGATCTGGACCATGGACATGTGTTCCCGATGGAGAAGAACCTGGGCGGCTCCTATCAGCACAGATGCCTACCTCGAGGCCTCGCCATGACCATCCAGCACCCATGAGCGCAGAGTTATCGCTGGTGGGATCTGTCTTGTGCAACGCCATGACCAAAGCTGTCTTGCACGAGGTAGGAGAAGGATAGAATGAAAGGACTCTCTTGTCCTTCTATGTATGTTCATTACACAAGGATAAATAGGTCATTCTTCCCTAAATCTCAGTCAAGCCGTCAACTTGGATATAACAAGTAAGTTGCTAACGTGGCGCTTTTCGATTGGTCTAAATATATTTAACTTTCAAAAATCATACAAAATGACTGGTAGGTTAGAATGAATCGAAACTATATATGAATTTTCTCAGAAAAATGAGAGGAATCCAAATAAAATATAATCAGAGTCTACATAGTCTTGTTGTTCCAAAAGTATATGCAATACATGTTTATATGTGTTTAATGTAAAGGAAAACATAGAACTACTTTAATATGATGAGTAATTAATTAGATTTAGTTAGGTTGATTTAATACCTGACCTTGTCATGTATAATAAGGAAACCCATGATAGTGATGAATAATTGGTGATTGTAGTTTGATAATCCTATTCATGATGATTTAGGGTTTTACAACTAATGTCGACATCTTACTATGATCTAATGTTGATAATGTGATATAGGTATCATGAATAGTATAATATACTTAGGATGACGATTAGGGTTTAACCTAATGTGTATAACTGGGTTTGTAACCCTAAACCCTAGTCTAAACATGAGATAACCTAAACCCTAGTTTGGGAGAAAATCTAGATCTAATTCATGTAATGTGAATACATAGTGACACATATGTAGTATGCATGTTTCAGATACTGTTGATTATATGCTTGGTTGCTTGGATGTTTGGATACACTCGTAAAGTATATGATGTTTTGCATGGTTTCTGCAATGGCATAAGGTATGTGGTTATGCTTATGAATAATCGCTTTAGTTTCACGGAAATTCCTGAATGATTTTATCGTTTGTTTGAAAATAATTGTTGGATGCCTTTTATTACATGCAACTATAAAGTGACTATGATTATCACTATGAATATGTTTATATAACTGGCTTAGATCCGGATCCTCCTCTGTGGCTTTGAAAATGCTAAAAAGGGTAACCTAGAGTAAGGTCTAGGCTATCATGAGTTAGAAATTGGGCTACCCATGTGTAGTTCCATGAGACTCAATAGCATGCCATGAGTTAAGGAGTGGGCTACCTATAGGCAGTGCCATGTGACTCAACCCTAGAAACTGATTCACCTGTTAGGTAGAATCATGAGGGGTTAAATGGGGATCTACCATAAGGAAGGTAGCATCCAGGTTCACTGTAGGGACAGCACAAAGGTTAGGGTATGTAAGGATTGTGCAGTTATATATAAAACGTAAAGTTACTTGTTAAACTGTAATTTACTGCAATAAGTTGTTATGGATAATTGCATGATTATTGTTTCCGCCACATACCAGTTTTATGCTGACCGACATTTTGTTTGTCGGCGTTTTAGGTACAAAGCCAAAGGGACAAACAGTAAATTGTCATATTGTGAAATACCTGAATTAAAATACAAGGAGGATTAGTTAGAGTAGAATTCATATGTGGATAGAAGTTTAGAGATCTAAGTTTTCAAAAGGTATGAAGAAATTTTATTTTATCATAGCTTTTCAATATAGTCTTGTAGAATTTGATAATTATTATTGATTATTTATCGAACCTTTGATCCGGAAATTGGGGTAACGGCTCTGACCTCTTAGTCTCCCTTAATTGGGGGTTATTGGGAGGCGGGGTCGTTACATTTGGTATCAGAGCATAGGTTCCTCATTTAATCTTTAATAATTATTAAATTTTACAAACTCTGTATAACCCAAGGGAGTTATTAGAGAAATTTCCGAAAGACAGAGGTGTCTAGAAAAGGATCACGTCTGGGGGCTGGCAAGATTTTCCTCCGCACCGCTAGTCGTAATATGAGGACTCCCGGATTAGTGTGACTGCCTGGCCAATGTCTCAGGATTGGACTCGAAATAAGATACCTTTAGGACTCTCTCATCTCGTTCATCCTTTTCTCAACTCAAATGTTGTTAAGGATTATAAGGATTAGGGTTTTCTCTCTCTTCCTCACCCTCTCGAGGTATGAGTAAGGTTGATAAGGATTAAGGAATCCTCCACCAAATTAATAAAAAGCATGTAAATAAGATTTCATGGACATAAGCTTAATAGATTAAGCGTAAAATAATAGATACATGCTTAGGTCGTATGACATGAGTTTTCATTGCCCTCAGGAGAGACCTGAGGCTAGACATTATTGTCAGGAGGATAAGTATAGATAGTTAGTCTTGGTGGTAGAGACCTCCATTATAAGTACAGACCTGGCACATCCTCTAAGGATGATGTTAACCCTAACCCTAAGTGAAGGTTAGAGAGATAGATGACATGATGAGTTAGATGTCATGGTAAACCAGGCATTTGGACAGACATGCCTTGGATGCCATATGAGCCATGAGTGGTTGGATGACCGAGTACCTTTGGCGACCCAACCCTGGGAAGGATCGTGCATGTTAGAGTGAAGGATAGCTCCTTCATTGATGAGGTTAGAGAAGAACCCATGGAAAACCCATGAGCTTATATGATCATGGCATAGTAGGCACCCATATTACGTTAGTAGTGTTGAAACCCTGGCCAATGGAGTATGTTGGAAAGCTGGTGATATAAGCATAAAGGGGCTAGGGATAACATTGAGCAAACATAAGTTTGAACATGGGCTTCACCCGAGTAGGGGTATGTTTGTGAGTTTGATCCACCTTCATGGAGAGAGGACCTTTAGTAATAAGGCTGGTTGTGGAGTAGCTCTAGAGAGAGAGAGAGAGCAGGATACAAGCAAGAACGTTGGAAGCTTAGATTCCAATATATGAGGAACAGTGGGGAGTTGAGGAGGATGCGACCTAAGGGGATGATAGTGGTTGTCCCATGCTTGACCCGTGGAGGTTGATGATGTCCTGGTTTCCATGAGAGGAACCAAACCCTAGAGAGAGGATGAGTCTACTGGTACCTCTGAACCTATGATATAGATGAGAAGAAGAGTTCCTTAGACCTGGAGAGGTTTAGTCTAAGGTTGTGAGGCCTTGTACCATGTTGTGTCCTTGAGGAGGACTCAACTATGAAATGTTGCTCGAGTAAAAGGATGATAGGAAGTGCATGTCATACCGTGTACCTGTTTGGTTGTGGTTAAGAGGTTGAGAAGATAGTTGGACATCAAAGAAATGAACCTAGGGTTCTTAGGCCTAATGGGAAGTGGTGTACCTGATGCTCATGATGAGATTTGAGTTTCTATAGATTCGAGCATGGTACTCCTCATGGTTAGAGGAGAGGGAACCCCTTAAGTTTAAAGGTATGTTTGATGAACCCCTCACAGCTAAGTGGATGATATGGGAAGCTATGATCTTGATCCAATGTTGAGGATAAGAACAAGTATGACCTAGTAGGGTTTAGTAGGTGGTCTGGTTATGCCTTAGTAGATGTTGGGTTAAGCATGCTCATGTGAATGTAAACCCTAAGGATGGTTGTGACCTTGTTGTCAAGAGTTGTAGTTTCCTCCCATCCTGGGAGAGGGACCCTTTGGTAGGGTGTATACCAGTTTTGTGGGTTTTGAGGAAACCTAAAGAGGTCTCATAGGATCTTGAGAAGCTAAGTGAAAAGTGCATAGTATGAGAATGAACCTGTAGACCCATAGATAACCATCTCTAAGTGCATGTGGATATGTTACCATGGAGGTAACTGCTATGGGGCCTGACCAAGGTAGGCAAGTTGCCATGACCCCTATGAAAGGATGAAAGTCAGCCCATGAATGCAGAGAGAGATGATGAAGGCTTGGGTAAGGTTCTAAGATGGACATGTACTACAATAGAATCCTAAGTCTATCCTAGGGTCAGGTAGGGATAAGACCGATGGAAGTAGGAGTTGCCTAATTCCCTAGTGGCACATGACCATAGGGTCGGGAGGTAATAACTATCATTGTCTGAGGGCCATGGGTTAGGAGATTGATCACTGTCATGAACTCGTGGGACCCAAAGGGTAGATGAGTAGGGCACTCTCTGGATGTGTAAGGGAAGAGGGTTGACCCCTAAAGTATCAGCACCCTATAGACCTAGAGGATATGATCAAGGATTGTGTGTGGACCCAAGTAAGTTCGAGACCAGTTTTCCATGGAAGTAACTTTGATATCAAGATGTTTGTGCTGTAGAGACATATGTGGCATGTTTCAACTTTAATTTAAAGGTGTACTGGCAAGGTGGGATGTACCATCTCTACTCTTGGAACAGGAAGAACTCTGTATTTGGACTGCAGCCAAATGCATATTTCCTCTTGTTATGGGAGTGAGAGATAGGACAATACGCATGCCATACACCAAGGATAAAAGGTGATGTCAGTTGGAATGTTGCCATGAGGTATGAGCACAGATATGATAACATACCCTTGTGGAGTGAATGATACATGGATGGTTTATAAACCCTAAGAGTTATAAAGTAGTCATCTTATAAGGATTTTTTTTTATCATGAGCTATGAGTTATACAAGGATGAGTTCAAAAAACCAAGAGAATAAGCTTAGAGTTTTCTTGATGAAGATAGACTTAGAGCTGAGATGAGGTAATAAGTGAAATACATGGAGGTGTATGTCTTCAACACCTAATGATGTGAAGTGGTAATGGATGCTCTGGATGAGATATAGCTGCCTAGTTTAGATGGAGGCTAGAAGAGGTTGATAGGATAACCCCCAGTTGGAAAAAGAGATAATTTTGGCTAACACTCAGAGGTGACAAGATTTGTCTAACAAGTTAATGGTTGTTTGGTTAGTCATCCTAGGGTTTATCATGATAAAAGGATGGTTGTAGAACCTCAGATGCACTTCTTTGGAAAGGAAGGTGATGAAACCCCGATTAGAGTTGTTTAGGGTTTCTGAGGAATCGATCTTAAGGAATCATGATAATATAGGAGATCATCACCATATACCATGGTACTACCAAGATAATAAGTGACAATGGTACATTGGATACCTAAGATGAAGTTGCATGTGGTGTGTTACCATGCAAGCCAAGAGGTGAAGGACGAATACTAGTAACCTAGTGTATTGACATAGAGGATAAAAGAGTCCCTGAGAGGGAATGGGAGTTCACCACTATCGATGTTGTGGTAAGTCTCCCCTAGACCAAGGAAGGTCAAGATGCAATATGGGTTATTGTAGATCGCCTTACCTATATGACATGAGAAAGAAAGAGTACCGTCAAGGGACAAATCTGGTGGAACTACATATGAGGGAGATGGTTCGACTACACAATGATGTGAGTTCAAAAGTTCTTGAGTATAACCTAAAGATACACTTCCATAAGGTGGAAATAGGTACATGAAGAACTCAATGTTAGTACCGCTTATCACCCCTAACTAATGGTTAGTATGATCCAGACTAGAGGGTCTGATGAGAGTATGTGTGCTCGTTCAGGGTGATACATGGAGATAGTTCTTGTCTTCAGTAGATGTGATGATAACCACCATAGCCAGTACCGGGATGTAAAGAATCTCTACAAGGGAGGTTGTTTCGGTCACCACATCATTAAGATGATGTTGGTGAAGGGACCTTGCGAAGGTCAAGAAAGGACCACAGTGTAGAAATTAATTGGCAGCTCGGTATAAGACATTATATATATGAAAGTTCATTAGAAAATCATGAGGAATCTGTTAAAAATGATATTGAAGCCTGATATCATTTCTAATTCCAGAAGTACCTTATGTTAACCCTATTTATGCATTAAACTATGTGGAAACCCTAATTATGTTTGGAAATTGGATTTAAGGTCTTAAATAGGTTATTTTGGGACATAATGACCTGTTTAGAGAAAGATTAAGAGTTGAATCTGATTAAGACGATAATATGCTTGCTATGGGGTTTTTACACATCAATATGTTATAATGCACATAGAAACGCTAATTTAGGATGAATAATGTTTAATATGGTTAATTCAAAATTCATTATAAGAAAGTAGTATTGAGTTGATCCTAAGCCTGTTAGGAAGGTTTTAACGAGCTAATTAGAGTTTGCATCTAGTTTTGCTATATTAGGGTTTATAGTGATAATGATAAAGATGAACCCTAATGAAACCCTAAAAAGGAGTAGGAAACCCTAGGAGGCGAGTTCAAGTTGAATAGATAGAATCTTGATAAGTATGTAGTAAATAGAGTATATGTGTTTTTAGGATTCTTGATTGTGTGGTTGAACTTCTTACTTGGACTGTTTCTTGGTTGGATTTTCTATTAGATTGTTGAATCTACTGAACAAGTATGTGGTTAAATTATGAATAATCGCTTTTGATTCACAATATTTTCATGAAGTTTCCCAATTTCTATGAAACCTAAACAATTGATTGTTTCAATTATGTAATCTCATAATGTGACTATGTGTATAATAATTAAGTATAAGTGTACTTCTCAAACCTACCAACCCTGATGTATGATGCAAGACCAAGCCCCGGAGGGTAGGTTTTAGTTGGTCAAGCCCCAGAGGGAAGACCATTGGGAACCTTGATAGGTGACCTCAGGCACCAAGCTCAGGATGGAGAAGGTGGCCTTATGTCCCTTGCAAGGACAAACCCCTAAGAGAGGGTAATCTAGGGTTTGAGTAAAAGCGGTTGAGAAGTTACATTGAATACATAATTTGGCTTGTTAATCAACTATTTTCTATGTTTATGTTGTTAGAGCCTATTTGTGATGTTGTTTTTGTCTCCACATACCAATATAGAAATATACTAACTGACATATTGTTTTTCGGCATTTTAGGTGTTATCTGAAATTGAACAAATAGTAAAATAGAATTTGTGAAGATAAAGTCTAAATATTCAAAGGAGGATTAGATACCTAGATTTTTTCTGTGGATAGAAGTCTTAGATCCTATTTTGATAAGGTATGAAAAGGTTTTATTTTATTACAGCTTTTCAGTTTAGTATTAGTAGAATTTGATAGTTATTTTTGATTAAATTGGTAAACCATTGATCCTGAATTTTGTTATAACACCTCCGACCTCTTGGTCTCCCTTGATTTGGGGTTATTGGGAAGCGGGGTCATTACATTGCATCTTCAAGATCATATGTCCACAACTAAAACAAAAGATTACATGTAGTACACATCAGCACAATATTCAAGAATATTGTACTGAGTACACCTATGTGTCTTTTTATATACATCTCATTATTAAGATTAGCAAAAGATAAAACTAATACTTGTCAGTTATTAAGAAATATAAGAAAAATCATATACTTGAACAAAGATGTTCATTAACAAAAGAGAACACATATTTTAAGCTCATTTTTTATTATATGTAAAGTTGATCAACCACATCCACTATTCTACATAAGAGATTTAGTGCTCACACGTACTATTCTACCAAAGAGATTTAGTACTTTGATAAATGCACTATTCTTCCAAAGAGATTTAGTGCTCACATGTACTATTCTGCCAAAGAGATTTAGTACTTTCATCAATGCACTATTCGACCAAAGAGATTTAGTTCTATCATATAATGGATAAGATATCTTATGTTTCATGTGTTCATAACCATACAAGTATGGGAAATCAAGCAAGACATCATACAATAACAATCATTTCATCCAATACTGCAATGACCCCGCCTCCCAGTAACCCCCAATTAAGGGAGACTAAAAGGTCAGAGCTGTTACCCCAATTTCCGGATCAAATGTTCGACAAATAATCAATACTAATTATCAAATTCTACCAGACTATATTGAAAAGCTGTGATAAAATAAATTTTCTTCATACCTTTTGAAAACTTGGATCTCTAAACTTCTATCCACATATGAATACTACTCTAACTAATCATCCTTGTATTTTAATTCAGGTATTTCACAATATGATGATTTACTGTTTGTCCCTTTGGCTTTGTACCTAAAATGCCGACAAACAAAATGTCGGCCAACATAAAATTGGTATGTGGGGGAAACAATAATCGTGCAATTATCCATAACAACTTATTGCAGTCAATTACAGTTTAACAAGCAACTTTACGCAATCCTTACATACCCTAACCTCTGCGCTGTCCCTACAGTGAACCTGGATGCTACCTTCCTTATGGTAGATCCCCATTTAACCCCTCATGATTCTACCTAACAGGTGAATCAGTTTCTAGGGTTGAGTCACATGGCACTGCCTGTAGGTAGCCCACTCCTTAACTCATGGCGTGCTATTGAGTCTCATGATACTACACGTGGGTAGCCCAATTTCTAACTCATGATAGCCTAGACCTTACTCTAGGTTACCCTTTTTAGCATTTTCAAAGCCACAGAGGAGGATCCGGATATAAGCCAGTTATATAAACATATTCATAGTGATAATCATAACCACTTTATAGTTGCATGTAATAAAAGGCATCCAATAGTTATTTTCAAATAACCGATAAAATCATTCAGGAATCACCGTGAAACTAAAGTGATTATTCATAAGCATAACCACATACCTAATGTCATTGCAGAAACCATGTAGAACATCATATACTTTACGAGTGTATCCAAACATCCAAGCAACCAAGCATATAATCAACAATATCTGAAACATGCATACTACATATGTGTCACTATGTATTCGCATTGCATTACTCAGATCTAGATTTGCTCCCAAACTAGGGTTTAGGTTATCTCATGTTTAGACTAGGGTTTAGGGTTACAAACCCAGTTATACATATTAGGTTAAACCCTAATCTTCATCCTAAGTATATTATACTATTCATGATACCTATATCACATTATAAGCATTAGATCATAGTAAGATGTCGACATTAGTTGTAAAACCCTAAATCATCATGAATAGGATTATCAAACTACAATCACCAATTATTCATCACTATCATGGGTTTCCTTATTATACATGACAAGGTCAGGTATTAAATCAACCTAACCAAATCTAATTAATTACTCATCATATTAAAGCAATTCTATGTTTTCCTTCACATTAAACACATATAAACATGTATTGCATATACTTTTGGAACAAGAAGACTATGTAGACTCTAATTATATTTTATTTGGATTCCTCTCATTTTTATGAGCAAATTCATATATAGTTTCGATTTACTCTGACCTACCAATCATTTTGTATGTTTTTTGCAAGTTAAATATATTTGGACCAATCGAAAAGTGCCATGTTAGCAACTTACTTGTTATATCCAAGTTGACGGCTTGACTGGGATTTAGGGCAGAATGACCTATTTATCCTTGTGTAATGAACATCATAGAAGGGCAAGAGAGTCCTTTCATTCTATCCTTCTCCTACCTCGCGCAAGGCTACGCCAGACGCCCGACGCTGCGCAAGAAAGATCCGACCAGCGACATCTCTGTGTCCATGGGTGCTGGATGGTCATGGATAGGCCTCGGTAATGCTATTAGGTACTCATGAACTTAGGGTAGGCATATGTGCTGACAGGAGCCGCCCAGGTTCTTCTTCACCGGGAACACATGTCCATGGTCCAGATCTGCCTAACCAACCACCCAGATCCACTCTTCTTCTCGTGTGCGACCGGCAGGTTGCGATCTCTCACACTCGGCCAGTGCTGGCCTCGATCCATTCGGCGTTGTGGTTTGTATTGTCCACGCTCAGCCATCCATCCTCTTCCCGTTCATGGCCTCTATCCCCCTGCTGGGTTTGGAGGGGCACGCCGCCTCTGTTCGCAACGAACAACTTCGTTGGTCCGTATCTGCCAACTCCAGACGTCGGGGACCCAAGATGGGCAACTCGCATGGCATTAGCCCTCGTGCGACTGATCGTCAGTTTGCTCTAGCTCACAGCACCCTTGGTCTAGCACCATGGCTTCTAGAGGAAGGGGAAGCTATGCTGCTGCCACCCACGAACTGGAGATCTAGGTCAGGGCCAAAGCTTCCTAAGTTGGTAGGAAGATGAAGGAGGAAGGGTTGCCGATCCAATCTTGGTTGCCCTGATCGTTCTCCTTGGTAGTACTCTTAGTCTCTTCCAGGTTGTTGGCAAGGCACAACGATAACCTATTGACCAGGAAAGACTATAGCCATGATGGGGAAGATGGCTTGCTGCAAACTATGGTGGTGAGGGGCACATCTAAAATCGAGAGGAAGGGTACTCCTTTGTCCTTCACCAACCCGGATATATATATACACACCAAGCTACGTTTGAGAAAAGATGGATTGGTCTCCAAGTTTGTATATAGTTGGCAATATATCTTGTTTAGGGAACAATTAATGCATCCTCCTCCGTTTCTATTTTAGGATATTCCTTTTATCTCTTTTTTTTGGTGTATCTTTTAAAACAACTATACCATGAAATCTTTTCCAATTTATATTTATTAGGTGAGATGTCTTCCTTATAAAAAAAGACTTATTTCTTTAGACATCTCAACAATTACCATTATGTTTTGGAATGTCCATTTGTTCCAAATTTTAGAATTATCTTTCTTATCATAAGACAAAAAAAATATTCTTGTTTTTATTTCAAAAGGCCATGAGAGGCACCACCATATGATTTCCACATAATTCTTATCTTTTCCTCATTATTTCAAATTTCCTTCTTGATAATGCATTATTGTTTTCTTCTTTTTCTTTTAATCATATTGGACACATTAACATATTATGATTCATGAAAACACATGCACAAAGGAAAATTTTAATTGATCTTTTCTCTTTCTTGTTGCATTATCTTTGCAACTTGGACTCCTTGAAACCCAAGGAACCCAATATGCATGAAATCCACCTTTTGATAATATTCCTTTGCCTTCTAGAGGCTTCTACATTTTTCCTTTTCTCCATTTCTTATTAAATATGGAGTTTTCTTTTGTATTTCCTTGTTATTGGGCCCAATAGCCAATAAAGCCCACCAAACAATCATCAAGGCCATTGTAAACGAAATCCATTTATTCCAAAAAAATTATATCATTATTTGTTCAAATATCTTTAATATGAGAAATTACATTTCTCACCAAAAGAACCCAAAAGTTGGGGTTGTAACATCCTTCCCCTCTTATAGGAATTTTGCCCTCAAAATTTCATCAAGCAAACAAACAATTCAGGATAAGACTTTTACATGTCTATCATTGGCCCCTATGTGACTTTGCCCTCTCCATGGTGCTTCCAAAGAACCTTTATCATCACATATTCCTTTCTCTGAGTTCTTTCTCCTTGGCATCTATAAACCTCATAGGTGACTCAGGTCATTACAGGCTCCCTTGGGGCTCACTAGGTTCATTTCTCTACACATGGTTCGGGTACCTCACATATATCTTCACACATGTGCAGGTTAATTCTTTTAAAATTCATGTAACTCTCTAGAGGAGCTTTTTATGAAATCATGTAAAATTTTGTTCATTAATGAAAATTGTTTACTATTCTATATTATTTCTTGAATCTGATCCTGGAATTTATGAGTAATGATTCACGACTTTAAAGTCTTTTAGACACTCAAAAGTGTGGGTCGTTACATTTGGTATCAAAGCATAGATTCATAAACTAATGCATAATAGTCTATATTTTCAAATCATCATTATAAATTTAAAAGAAAAATTAGTAAAGCATAATGTATCGTTTAGGTTTCTTATCTCACATTTTCGTCTACTTCTCATCTCTTTACTTAAGCTTTGGTGTAGGTTCCTTTAGAGAGGGTAACCACTAGAAAGACACAAGTATGAGTAAGCCTTTCATAGAGGAAGGACTTGGTTTGAGATAACCGTTTAGGGTATGAAAACTCTAGTGGATCAAGGGATATGAAAACTCTAAGAGGCATAGTAGAGTCCCTAACTCTAACCCTAAAACCTTAACCTTAAATAATGAGAATGGTATGATGGTATGGGACACCACCCATGTGAAACTTGAAATTAGGAATAAGAGAGATAAAGGGATGGGTTGAGGTAACCTAGACTCCCATGCATATGTGAACGAGGAGCATAACATTTATGTAAGAGGTCTTAAGAATTATACAAACCCAATATATATATATATATATATATAGAGAGAGAGAGAGAGAGAGAGAGAGAGAGTCAGGCTAGAATACACTCGAGTATATAGATCGCATGAATACACTTAAGTGTGTTTGCATATCAAGACTATTTTTTGCAAAATGTAAACCATTGATCTTCACTGTCATACTATAACTAGGCTACATACATATTTTGAGCCCATTTGGATGAGTGTAAGTCACTCATCCTAGGGCAACAAAATTGACGCGCGAAACTAATTTGAAATGCATAATTTTTGTAGTCTTTATAACATGACCTATAAATATCCAAATGTGCTCAAACTTTGCGTATGAGCTATTCACAACATGTTTAAGAAGATCAATGGATTAGATTTTTGAAAAATATATTGCATCATGAAAACCTACTTGAGTGTATTCTTCTCTTAATACACTCGAGTGTATTCTAGCTTGACTCTCTCTCTCTCTCTCTCTCTCTATATATATATATATATATATATATATATATATATATATATACATATATATACATATATATATATGAAAAATGAAAGATTGAATATAATAACTCAAACTCCTTATGTCGTCTCTATAAGTTTGGTGATGGTGGCTAAGCCCTTGGAGGGGAAGGTCGATGTAGCACCAAGCCCCTGGAGGGGAAGGTAACCCAAGTTCATGGAATAGACAGAAACCATGAGGGGGTATTCCAAAAATTGAGCAAACATGGGTTGATAAATTATAATGGAAAAAAATTTATGCCTAATGATAAAAAAATGATATCTATGAAGCCTTAGGGTTAGAGTGCCAACTTGGGGCGGGTCTACCCAAGAGTGGGAAGATGACCTAGGAGGGAGTCAAAACCTTAGATCTTGGGATCATGTTGTCGCTAGAGAGCTAACCCCCTCCTATGAGACAAGAAGGCACCCTAGGATATGACTCTCCCTTAAAAGGTAAGTGAATAAATGTATATGAGTATTGAGATAGCCTTAATCCTCACCTAGAGGGGTGAAGAGTTAAAGATATAAAAATGAAAGCACTTATATTCTTTGAACCCAAGGATGCCATCTCTGAGTGACACTACTAGTCAATCCCAAGAGGGAAGACCAGAAATGCACCAAGTCGAGGAGGGAAGGTGGCCTAAGTGGGTGACCAAGCCCAGGAGGGAACGTCATGAAATTGTCAATCCCAAGAGGGAAGACTAGTAAGGAACCAAGCCTAGGAGGGAAGGTGGCCCAAGTCCACAGTGCAGATGTTTACGATAAAGCCCCTAGAGGGGATGATCACAGAAGGTCAAGAACATGAGGGAAGACTGACATGGCACCAAGCCCTGGAGGGAAGGTGGCCCGAGCCCAATGTTGGGACTACACTGCATAATGTGTACTCAAAATAGAGAGATGAAGGCAATCTAGGCTAAAGAAATTAATCAGATAATAATGTTCTTAAAAGATGTGACATCTCAAAAGAAACCCTTAGGGAGGGTAGAGTCCTAATGCAATACTAGGGTCAAGTAGGATGTATTAGAGGTACATATGATCGATGGGTTGGGAGTTGATATGTCCTGAATGCACGTGACCATGTGGTCGGGAGGTAACAACTAGGTTTACCCAAGGTACATGACTCAGGAGATTAGGTACCTCTATGAGGATCATGTAACCTAATAGGTAAATGTGAAAGGCACTCCCTTGATGCATAAGGATGAGATCACTCCAAAAGTACATATACCCCTAGAGACCTCAAGGATTTGGATAAGGCTCATAATGATACATGAGACGTAAATATAAAAGTTGTAATGAAGTCATGAAACTTGAGAGAAGTTGTGACCTAACTTAAGAGTAAGAAAAGGGACACTTGACTTCATGGAATGTATGAATACTATGAAATTAAGAACAAGTATGTTTAGAGTCATATTGAGTATGATTCAAAATAAAAAAATGTGAAATTGAAAGGTAATGCATGAATGTACCATCTCTGCTCTTGGAATGGAATGAACTTTATGTTTGAGCTATAGTAAAAAGCTTATTTCATCTCATTATGAGGGAAGGAGATTGGGTAGACTCATGTTATGCTTAGAAATTTAGATATGAGGATGAATATCCCACATTGAATACGTAATGACATGAACTAGGGCTATAGGTGTCACCTCACCCTTATGAGAAAAAATAATGAATAATAGGTTGGAAACATACGTGAAAAGAGAAATCACCAAGTAATAATGAAATCACCAATGAGAAGGAAATCATCAAGTGATGATAATATTTATATACTAGAGATGTGGATACACTTGAATTTCAATTCAGGTGCCAATCTTAGTAATAGAACAAAAAATTGATATACTATGGAAAATTTGTTAAAGATATCTAAGTAGGGTGCTAACCCTAATTTTTCAAGATAAGAAGAGTCATCATCCACCTAGGCTTAGTAGGCCTAAATTTAGGGGACAAAATTCCTTTTCAGGAGGGGTGCATGTTATATCTTCAATTTTGATAATATTGAATGAGATAAATATGAAGTCATAGTTGATAAATAATTTTTCTCAATCTTAATTATTGGTTGAATAACAATGTTGATCACCTTGTGACATGGGTTCTTGTGACACAAATTATAGAAATAAATAGAATTCAGACGTTTTGTGGTTTGTAATAATCCAATAATAAAGATCCATATGTGCTTTTTGTAATGGTGTTTGGTGTGTCCACCAAGTAATATGAATAATGGATTTTGGAAATGGATTAATAAAAGATAAGGAGTTTTGCTAGTGGGAATCATAGTAACCCTCTCCTTAATTGATTAATGCATTAACTTTGATAATAGGAAAAGGAAAGGAAAGAGACATCGTCTTCAAAGGAACTAGCCCTAGAGAGGCAGTATTGGGGAAGTGTTTCATGGGGTTAATATATATAGGAGGGATCTCCAGCCTTCTCGTAGAACATCCCCCCTCCTATTGTCATCATCCTTCTCCTAATTTTAGGGTTCATGCTCGTGACATGGTACCATGACGGTAGGCGATCCATTTAGCCTCAAGGAGGTGAGAAGAAGATTGCACCACCCTCAGTTTGGGGATCAGCTATCTCCAATTGCCTGCAATGGCTCCTCCATTACCTATCATACGCTGACTAGTCCGTAAGAGGAGAGTCTCCTCCATCCGCCACCCATTACAGCTCTATGGAGGGTTGTCGAGATTTTGCTACTGTAAAGAGTGGGACCCAATAGTGGGCCCACTCAATGGTATAATACAAAGCCAAGAAAGTATTAAGGAGCGGCAAACAAAACTATTTACAAAGTTACAATATATTCCCATGTACATAACTTTCTCACCCAAAAGGTGGTACATAAAAAGAAAATACTATAACTATATTTCATAAGAGTCCCAGATGCAGAGGGCAATGTGGATATTCCAAGCTATCCTTAAGCCAACTTCAAGTCCAAAACCTTCATGTATCCACATCCTTTAAGGTACCTATACCTGGGTACTTTTGGGAACACCCAGAAGAAGAAAAAAAGGAAAACAGAGTATAAATCAACAAAAACTGAGTATGTACACTAAAGGATTAACTATGGCATTAATAAGTAAAGTAGGGTGTTCCAATAAAAAAGGGGCCAATAAAACAAGGTAAGTTTTAACAAGAAATAACAAGAGAAAGAATTTCCAAAAGAATGAGGCAGTATGAATATTCCAGTAAATAATAGATCTTGCCACCATTAATCATCACATTATAATAAATATTTGCATGTAGATATATTGGACTAAATTAACTATAGTAGGGCCAAGACACCACTGATTCATTGACCTAAATATATTTTGGGTAGAAAAGCACACCCATATGCAGAAAAGTACGCCTCTATGTATATAAGGGTAGAAAAGGACACCCTAATGGTTACGCATAAGCATCTACGATACTTAGCTAGTCAAATTATCAACCATGCATAAAATAGTGGCAACATGTATTATTCATCAGACATTTTTGTCATAAGACAAGCACAATAACATGTGGGGTCATTGACCCAATTCAACCTATAAATAATAATCTACGAAGAATGGAATATGTCAACAAGTAGAACAAGAGACTAAGTATTTCTAAGAATTGCCTCATTATGGAAAAGTGTAGTCATATAATGCCCAGTTATTAATAGGGAGGAGTACATACCTCATGTTATGCTTAAGTCAAATAAAACAACACCAGGGTCCCAGTCAAAGTTAATATCACCACCTAAGCATAAAATGATACTTAGTATTAATATTGTTCTACATGTAATTTTAATCCAATAAACACTCCCTGTGAAAATTCGTTATTGGGATCAGATTCTTGTACTAAATGCCTGAAAAATCTCCTGATTCAAAATCGCAAACACAAACTCGCCTATAATTATCTACTGACACAATTTTTATTGATATGGTCACACCGTTTACTGGTATCTATCAGTACAGAAGCTACATGAAAACAACAACTAATGTCCTCTAGATTCCCAACCATAATAGTGACTAATGTCCCCTAGATTCCCAACCATAATAGTGACTAATGTCCCCTAGATTCCCAACCATATATGTTATCCCGTGACTAATAAAGTTATAATACATGAACACAGCTGATTTAGTCCATTTAATCATCGAGACTATTAATTAACTGAGAAAAGCCAAACAACAACCTCATTTTCTAGTTTCCCACTCCAGCATGATCAGATAATGCCCATGATTCTGAACATGGAGGCAACCTGCTCCTCTCGCATGCACACTACAGGGCAATTAATAAAATGAATAGGAAAATAGATGATATCAGGTATACCAGGAATGACTGGAACACAGACCTCTGAACATAACTCAGTGCAAAGGAAATAATAACCAGAACCAGGATTCCGGCAACTCCCAGTATCCAAAACTTGATTAAATTCTATGCAAGTAAGAATCGGAACAATAGTTCAACAATGTGATCGTGAGTAATTTACCACTCGTTGAGGCCCGCTTTGTACCTAGACTTCCAATAGCCAACCAGGACGCTCACCAGGCCACACTACCACCGGTGGCAGTACCGACAAGGGTAAGGATGGAATTTAGGGGTGTAATCATGGAAGAGTGTCACATTGATGGCAGTACGGAAGCGTCGACCAAAGGAGTAATCGTGCAACCCAGGCCATCCTCACGATTCTATGAGGGTCATGCAAGGTTGCTAAGGGATAATTTGGTTGGGTGTAGTAGGGTGCAGCTATGTGAGTTCGTAATGTAAAAATGTACATCAAACACACACTTTGTCATCCGAATACACCCTACCAAACACGCCCTAACCACTTACCAATATCTATTCTTCTAATGACTGGCAGTGAATCGACACAGGTTGGAGATGGGATCACCAGAATGAAACTGCGGCAAGAGGAGACCAAGACAGATAGGTGTCGATCAACAACACCTAAGCAAATCAGTGATGGGTCGAAGGCTAGAACATATGGTTCAGACTACCCCAATTATTTCATCGATGATAACACTATAGTGAGAAACATAGGATTTTGTCGACCCATTGATTTGGGTAAAACCATTGCAAATCAAAAATGGGGATCGAAGGTTGATTGTGCGGGGATGGCACAATTACCTATAATTTCTCTATGGGCAAGAAAATAGGTGTCTCTTCTTACTTCCTCTCCGAAGGCGACAATAGTGTCGGCATGAGATTGCAGCGGCGTTCAGGGAGATTGGGTGGAGACAAAGCTAGGGGAAGGATTGCTACACACTCGTGGTCAAACTTGGGTGAATCATTGTTGCAAAAGGTCAGGTAACGAGGCACAATAGAAGTGACAGAGGGAATCAGAAACCACTCATTTATAATTAGGTGTTTGGCATTCAAGGTACCAAATAGGTTGGGTTAGGGTTCTGAGGGGTCGGCTCGCTCTCCCGAAATGGATTCCAGTAAAAATGCAAGCAATTAAGGCTTGGTGTCAGTGTAATCGGCAGATAATCCTCCTGATCCAAAATGGAAGTGTGTTCACTGCTCATCGGGATAAATATGAAGGTCCGGTCTCTATTAGGTTGTTTTATTGTGTGTCTAATAGACGGCTATTAGCAAGGTCAAATCATTGTTGACCATAACAATTGGAAATATTAATGCTAACTTAATACATGTTTCTTTATATTAAAGGGTGTATATGGGTTCCTTTGAACTCCAAAATTCGTAGGTTGGCAATTGCACCAACAATGAACATGATTCTAACCTCAAAAGCCCATTTTTAATTTGTTAGCCACTAATAATATTAGATGGGTGTTTAAATAGCCTAATAAATAGATAATACCTTTTCCTTTATAATTAACATTAACTCTGGGTATTTTCTCCCCGTCAATTGTTTCATATATTTTAATATTAATTCATTTCCTTTCAACTCATACTCTTTGGAGATTTTACAGAGTTGAACTTATTATTTAAGGTATAGTACATCAAGACTATTAATCCTTTTTATTGTGATCATTTTATTTTTGAACCCTTTATGTAGTGTACTTTTGGGAAGTATGGTGAAACTAAGTTTCTACTCATAATATATGTTTGGAAACTATGATTTATTTTATTTTAATAAAAAGGTTCTAACGCAAGAGGAGGGATGAGTAAGGTACCCAAAGTTGGGTATGTTACAACACTCCACCCCATTAAGAGGATTTCATCCCCGAAATCCACCACGCTACTATCCATTATACTAAACTAAAATTTTCTAACAAATTATAAGTTTTTGATTCATGAGAGAAAGTTAATGTAGTGGGTTTTAGCATAACATACTCACACCAAACTTGTATGAAGAACCAAATAATGAATTTATATTACTCCATCCATCACATCTTATTATCTTATCATATTGTGAACTGGTCTAAGAAATTTACACTAAGATTGTGGATGATAATAATAATTTTTAATTTTTGATGGTTACCTACATTGTTAAGGAGGTTTGTCCATCCTACTATAATAATGTTTGGTATCCATTCCATTATTAGTTTCCACAACTAATTAGCATTGATTTTAACTATTTATTATTTTATGTTACAAAGCTAAGTGCACAAGTCTCTACCCCTTAAAAGGAGCTACCTAACCGTGCATAGATTCGAGAGGGGTAGCTGACTAGGTTATTGATATTATATTTGTTTTCTTCCTCTTAATCCTATATGATACTTATGCCTAGGTTCGAAGCTATTGAACATGCAAGTCAAGGTTTTTTTTCCACTAAATGGCCTATCTACTACTACTACTTCCTTGTAGTGGTGACTTGGTTCCAAAACCATCAATGAAATCTCAAAAAAAAAATATATTAATAATTTAATAATGAAAATAAGTTTGACGATGAAAACTTTGTGATAGGAATAAAAAATGGTTCCAAAATCAATCCGAGAACCAAGTCTTTACTTCCTAGAACATACAACATATATTGTCACCCTATAATCACTTCATATTCGCAAAACAGGCTTCTCTAGAAGTATCATCAAGGAACGCAACAAGCATATCCAAATTCTAGATGAGGAGACACATGATTCTTCTAGCATGCTATTCACACCTATTAGGTCCTGCTAGGCACTACCTTTGTTATTCTACAATTCTCTAAGTCATGACTTATGCCATCACCTCCCAAAATATAATTTATTTATAAGATCATGTAACCATAATAAGAAGAGATTAGGGTCTCTACTACCCTAGTTGGTTTATACAACGGTGTCAATACAAGCCCATGTGAACTAGCTAGTCAACTATTCTTCATCTCACACATGAAATAAACTAATTACAAAGTGGTGTTGAGAGAGTGGTCAACTCATTAAGGATCAACCCTTGTTGTACCTACAACACAACCTTAGTTTTCGTGTACATACAGAGTTAGAGAAAAAGAGTATCAACTATAGCTTATAGACATGACTGTGCCCCCATATGTCCTTGGGAAAATAACATGCCACAAATTTTGTTATGTGATCCTACTACATGATCATTCCTTTATAGGCCAAGGGAGATTAACATCATTCTTACCTTATGAGAATGAAAAGGATGAAATCTCAAGTATCATTACTGGAAACCTATATTTCCCTTCAACCATCCTCATTTATAAGATATAACAAGTTTAGTTAGGATAGTATCCAACCCATTGATGGTGAGTCAAAAGCAAACCTATGTTGAGATAACTCCATGTTGTAGGCAAGACAAGCCTAACCTTAAAGGATCTAATTCATATCATCATGTTTCATCATAGGGCATCTTTTAATCTAAACTCATATCAAAATAATTAAGTTTATATCCATGCCTGCTCAGTTCACATAATGTGCATACTAGAATACAACAATAACAAAAGGTTTAATGACTTGTACTGGGGTTACACACAATTCTATGAGTTTAAATCTACCTGCTCTATATGGTAGGTGAATTTTCCTCCCCTAAGTAAAGAGGTAGAGGCTACTCCCTAGGGGAGACAACAATTAAGTATAGAAAGGTATACCTATTAAGGAGGCTAGGATTGATAAAATTTTACCCAAAACTAAGTCATCCACAAACTCTATTTGGGATACATATATACCACCAAATTAGATACGAGTGAAACCCTAATTGGAAAACATGATTATGGTTTAGGTAAGACAAAATCCTCTAAATGACCACCTACTCACTAAGGGACAACCTAGGATAACTTAAAATAGTATTGTTACCCGACTGCTTAAGCTCTGATACCATTCTATAAAGAGTGGGACCCGATAGTGGGCCCACTCAATGGTATAATACAAAACCAAGAAAGTATTAAGAAGCGGAAAACAAAACTATTTACAAAGTTACAATATATTTCCATGTACATAACTTTCTCACCCAAAAGGTGGTACATAAAAAGGAAATTCTATAACTATATTTCATAAGAGTCCCAGATGCAGAGGGCAACATGGCTATTCCAAGCTATCCTTAAGCCAACTTCATGTCTACAACCTTCATGTATCCACGTCCTTCAAGGCATCTATACCTGGGGAGTTTTGGGAACACCCAGAAAAAAAGGAAAATAGAGTATAAATCAGCAAAAGCTGAGTATGTACATTAAAGGATTAACTAGAGCATTAACAAGTAAAGTAGGATGTTCCAATAAAAAAGGGGCCAATAAAACTAGGTAAGTTTCAATGAGAAATAACAAAATAAAGAATTTCCAAAAGAATGAGACAATATGAATATTCCAATCAATAATAGATCTTGCCACCACAATCATCACATTACAACAAATATTTGCATGTAGATATATTGGACTAAATTAACTATAGTAGGGCCAAGACACCACTGAGTCATTGACCTAAATATATTTTGGGTAGAAAAGTACACCCATAGGTAGAAAAGCGCACCTCTGTATATATAAGGGTAGAAAAGCACACCCCAGGTAGAAAAGCACACCCTAATGGTTACACATAAATGTCTACGATAGTTAGCTAGTCAAATTATCTACCATGCATAAAATAGTGGCAAAATGTATTATTCATCAGACATTTTTGTCATAAGTCAAGCACAATAACATGTGGGGTCATTAACCCAATTCAACTTGTAAATATTAATCTACAAAGAATGGGATATGTCAACAAGTGGAACAAGAGAGTAAGTACTTCCAAGAATTGCCTCATTATGGAAAAATTTAGTTATATAATGTCTAGTTATGAATAGGGAGGAGTAGACACCTCATGTTATGCTTAAGTCAAATAAAACAACACCAGGGTCCGAGTCAAAGTTAATATCACCACCTAAAAGCATAAAATGGTACTTAGTATTTATATTGTTCTACATGAAATTTTTAATCCAATAAACACTCATGTGAAAATTCGTTATTGGGCTCAGATGCATGTACTAAATGCCTGAAAAATCTCCTGATTCAAAATTGCGAACACAAACTTGTCTATAATTGTCCACCGACTCAATATTGATTGATCTAGTCACACCATTTATAGGAATCTATCAGTACAGAAGCTACATAAAAACAACGACTAATGTCCCCTAGTTTCCCAACCATAATAGTGACCAATCAATGTGATTCAAAATGAAATCCAAAACTAATATGTGTATATGTTATCCTGTGACCAATAAAGTTCTAGTACATGAACACAGTTGATTAAGTCCTATTACTCATCAAGACTATTAATTAGCTGAAAAAAGCCAAACAACAACCTCATTTTCTAGTTTCCCACTCCGACATGATCAGATAATTCCCATGATTCTAAACACAGAGGCAACCTGCTCCTCTCACTCGCCCACTACAGGGCAATCAATAAAATGAATAGGTTAATAGGTGATATTAGATATATGATTGGAATGCACACCTATAAACACAACTCGATGCAAAGGAAACAGTAACCAGAACCAGGATTTTGTCAGCTCCCAGTATCCAATACTTGATGGAATTCTATGCATGTTAGAATTGGAACGACAGTTCAACAATGCGATCCTGAGTAATTTACCACTTGTCGAGGCCCGCTTCATACCCAGACTCCCACTAGCCAACCACGGTACACACCAGGCCACATCAACACCGGTGGAGGTGCGGACAAGGGTAAGGATGGAACTTAGGGGTGTAATCGTGGCAGAGAGTCAGATCGATGGCAGTATGACAGCGTTGACTAAAGGAGTAATCGCGCAACACAGGCCATCCTCACGATGCTATGAAGGTCAAACAAGGTTGCCAATCACTGACCAATATCTGTTCTTCTAATGACTTGCAGTGAATCAACACAGGTTGGAGATGGGATCACTAGAATGAAACTATGGCAAGAGGAGACCAAGACGGAAAGGAGTCGATCAACAACACATAAGCGAATCGGCGATGGGTCTAAGGCAAGAACATATGGTTCAGACTGCCCCAATTATTTCGTCGACAATAACAATGTAATGAGAAACAGAGGATTTTATCGACCGATTAATTTGGGTAAAACCATTGCAAATTGAAAATGGGGATCGAAGGCTGATTGTGTGGGGATGGTACAGTTACCTGTAATTTCTCTATGGGAAAGCACTGAGGTGTCTCTTCTTGCTTCCTCGTCGGAGGCGGAAACAGCGCCGGTGTGAGATTGTAGTGGCGTTCAGGGAGATTGGGTGGAGACAAAGCTAGGGTAAGGATTGCTACACACTCGTGGTAGAACTCGGGTGAATTAGTGTTCCAAAAGGTCGGGCGAGAGGAGCAATAGAAGTGACGAAGGGAATCGGAAACCACTCACTTATAATTGATCTTTTGGCATTCAAGGTACCACATAGGTCAGGTTAGGGTTCGGACTTCTGAGGGGTTGGATTGCTCTCCCGAAATGGATACCAGTAAAAATGTGAGCAATTAAGGGTCGGCGTCTGTGTAATCAGAAGAGGGTCCTCCTGATCCAAAATGGTAGTGCGTTCACTACTCATCGGGGCGAATATGAAAGTTCAGTCTCTATTAGGTTGTGTTATTTTGTCTACCAGATGACTATTAGCAAGGTCAAATTAGTGTTGACCATAACAATTGGAAATATTACTGCTAACTTAATACTTGTTTCTTTCTAAGGTATTAAAGGGTGTATATGGGTTCCTATGAACTCCAAAATTTGTAGGGTAGCAATTACACCAACAATGAACATGATTCTGACCTCAAAAGACCATTTTTAATTCGTTAGCCACTAATACTATTAGATGGGTGTTTAAATAGCCTAATAAATAGATAATACCTTTTCCTTTATAATTAACATTGACTCTGGGTATTTTCTCTCCGTCAATTGTGTCATTTATTTTAATATTAATTCATTTTCTTTTAACTCATACTCTTAGGAGATTTTATAGAGTTGAACTTATTATTTGGGGTATATTACATAAAGTCTATTAATCCTTTTTATTGTGATCATTTTATGTTTAAACCCTTTATGTAGTGTACTTTTGGGAAGTATGGTGAAACTAAGTTTCTACTCATAATATTTGTTTGGAAACTATGATTTATTTTATTTTAATAAAAAGGTTCTAACGCAAGAGGAGGGATGAGTAAGGTACCCAGAGTTGGGTATGTTAGAGCCACGCCTAGGGTCCCTCATTGCTGGCAGATTAGGGAAAGGGAGCCCAGACTCCATAGTCATATTTGAGAGTTCATGGCCCCCTAGGATGAGCTCGAGGGGTTCCCTGAGGCCTCAGACCCCCCTCCAAGTGGTGATGGAATGATCCCAAACTATAGGCATACCTTTGATTCAGTGCAACGACAAACCAGAGCAGGGCTGCTTCCAGCCAACCTAGGCCACTCCCGGCTAGAGTTGAGACTGTTAGCTGGCCCGATGAGAACTCATAGAGGATAGTGTGGCCTTGCTCAACTCCCTACCTCCTGGGAGGAAGGAGCCAACAGAGAGGTTGATTCGATGGGACTGGCATTCATCACTGAGTCACGAAGGAAGGGGGCGGCATGAGGAAGAAGCATAGAGGATGGCATCCTTGGCTGAAGAGCCTGGCGCCAGAAGATCACCGCAGTTCCAAACACAACAATGTGTCTATGTGCACGAAGGAGTGGAAGCAACGACGGATCGAGTGATGGTGGTGGCTACCATCAGACAGATTGGTGGCGTCAATGCAACGTGACCTAGCCGCGGGGGAGACTTCACCCGTAGGACGTGCGCGAGGGAGAAGGAATCGGATCGGGTTCAATATCTAGTAGTGGTTCGAATAAAGTGATAGCCAGTTCAGAGGAAACCGGGGAGTGAACCATGCCTCCCCAACTTAAGAAGGTGGCATTGGCACTGACCATTGGGTGGGAAGCGCCATGTGGCCAGTAATCAAGGTATAATCTCTTGTTTGGTTAAATTCATAGAAAATGCAAGGAATGTCCAAATATGTCACAACTATATATCAAATTGATCATGAGAATGAGCAGAATCCAAATAAAATAGTTTGAGAGTCTAGTTATGCACACTATTCTAAAAGTATAGGCAATACATGTTTAGATGTGATTAATAGAAAGGAAAATCCTAGATTTGCTTTAATATGATGCTTAATTGAGTAGATTAGTTTACGTTTAACTAATACATGGTCTTGCTATCTATAATGAGGAAATCATTGATAAAGATGAATAATTGATGATTCTAGATTTTTTATCTTATTCATGCTGATTTAGGGTTTTAAAACCAATGTCAACATCTTGCTATGATCTAATGTTGATAATGTGATATAGGTATCTTGAATAGTCTAATAAGCTTAAGATGATTATTAGGGTTTAACCTAATATGCGTAATTGGATTTGTAATCTTAGGAACCATGATATGATGGAAATATGATTTGTAACCCTAATCCCTAGTCCAAACATGAGATAATCCTAAACCCTAGTTTAGGAGCGGATCTAGATATGATTAATGTAATTCAAATACATGGTGACACATATGTAGTATGTATATTTTAGATTGAATGTTGTGTTACTTGGATGTTTGGATACACTCTTAAAGTACATGTGATATATTCTGCAATGGCATAAGGTGCATGGTTATACTTATGAATACATGTATCAAATTCTGAGTTTGTCGAGGTTTCTCAATGAGATTGAACAACAAATAAACTGCTTTCTTGTTTATTTACTTCTTGCAAATTATACAGTTCCTATGATTATCATGTAAAGTAAATAACAATATTATGAACCCTAGGTTAGACTGATCTTAAGGGTAATGCACACGAGCCCTGAAGTGATAGTGATTACACCTGAGGTAGTAGACCAGATATGGGTTAGAATATGAAAATAAGTTTATGTTGTTATATGCAAGATAAAGATGTTTACTTATATGTGTACTTGTGATTATTGTTTGAACCCACATACTAGTATAAAAATATATTGATCGTGAAATTATTTGTCGGCATTTTAGGTATCAGGTATACGTGATTTGTGGACATGGGGTTATAGGATAAAGATGTTGAAGACAATGAAGTAATTAATGAAGGTTTAGATATAGTGGTATATCTTGACACATGTACAAGTTAATTCTTTTAAAATTTATGTAACTCCTTAGAGGAGCTTTTTATGCAATCATGTAAATTTTTGTTCATTAATGGAAATTATTTATTATTCTGTATTATTTCTTGAATCTGATCCTGGAATTTATGAGTAATGATTTGTGACTTTAAGGCCTTTTAGACACTCAAAAGTGCGGGTCATTACAGGTCCCCTCTCTTTCCCTCTCTTTTGCAATTTTCCTATTTACGTGGCATTTTCTAATTATCTGATTGGTCAAAATTGTAAAATGCATAACTAATTATCTATTGGGCCAAAAATTACAAATAAATAGTCATTGGATTCAAAAAAAGTAAGGGCTAACTATTGGTATCAGTTTTGTTTCTCCAATCTAATCTTGAAAATGTGTGATTTTAATGGATTAATTCAATTAGATAATAACTTATAAATTCATAACTAAAATTTATAAATTAGAAATATATAATATAATATGTTTTGGAATCAAAATAATATATATTAAAATGTATCATGGTTTCCATAGCCTAATTAACACATTAATAAAAAGGTGTTTTGTAGGGTTTGAATAATGAGTATGAAATTGACACAAATCTACACAATTGTTTGATAAGATCTTTGGAGACCTAGACTTGGATCTAGAAGTGACTTTAGACTTTGGACTCTGAAGTTGAGGTATGTTTGCATCTCCTATTCTTTTATGTTGAGTAATTACTTATATTCTTCTTTCTCTTGGTCCTATGGACAATAGCCTATACACAATGTCTTTTCTTTTGAAAATCATGGTTATTGTGAACTATCATATTTTTTTACTGATCTTGTGATCATATTATTAGATTTGACATTATCTAGTTATCTTTATAATACTTTGTTCTTGTTGGAACATTAATTGTTGATGATATCTTGTGCCCACTTGCATGTGGATGTATGTGTTGTCCATTGTGTGATGGAAACATTGTATAATTCTGACTATACCTTTTACTACCTCAACATTAAACATGTTGTGTGCTTCACTAGCACTAGAGTAGTGTAATTGCATTGGTTTTATTTATGGGAAGATGTGTAATTTCCTACTTGAGAACTATGCTCTTTTGTGATGGAGGTGGCCCCATACTCGGGTTTCAAATTTATGAGGTTTGTCCCACTTTATATATTGGGAGTTTGGTAGTACGTCATTCTCTATTAGGTGTCAAGCTTGTGAAATTTGGCCGACTTTGTCTTTATATTGGTCTAGGGCTATGCTTATCTCACATGCATGCAGAATATTGATGATGATTGTGGGGTGTGTGTCCTACTTTCTCTTATTATGCTTCATTTCCCACCATGGTAGTGGATGTATATATGGCACAATATTTTATGTGGTTTTAATGGCAAGTATCCTTTTATTGTGATTTTTTTCTATTGATACCCATTTGGGTAATACTTATCTGTTATATGGGAAGCTTCATTTTATTTTATGTCCTTTACTCCATATTTTTCTCAATTTACTTCATAGTATGCACATACCAGCCTTGCTGATGTTATCTATTTTTCTCTTCTTGCTGGAGTATGCTTCCAACCCTAGGTGAAGGACTTGGAAGATATGGCATGAAGATTTGGATATAGCTTAAGGAGTTAAAGCTTGGAGACAAAGTTGTTATGGTGTAGATTTCCCTCTACTAGATCCTTATGATGTATCCTTTATGAAAACCTTTATGGGAGATGATGTTGAGGTACTTTTGTAATCTTATGATAAATTGAATATAGTCAAATATTTTTTTTTCGATGCTATCTTGTTTTGAATACCATTAATAAAATTTGAAAAGTTTACACCCACTCCAAGATTCCTTAAAGGTGTGTTTGGACTGGAGGTTTTATTCTTCAAATTTTCAGTAGGGAGTGGTTCCCCTCTGGGATCCCATTCCTTACAATGAGCTTCCCTGACACACCTTGGTGTGGCAAGGCCAACACATGAGCATGACGAAACTAGGATCCCTCTATCCATATGAAATCGACATATCAAGGGCTAACCCAAGATGTTACAAATTGAGACACACCTTTATGAGGTAAATCAATATCACATAACGAGTGTGAAATTGACACCTAGGGTTGACGATAAATTGATACCCTAATTTGAAGGTGGAACTGACATCTAGGGTTAGGGGATAGACTGAGATGTCGTGCAATTGATTAGTTGATACATGTGTAATGGTGGGTCGTTACACCTATAACTTTGTTTTTGGATACAGATAATACATAGTATGATGTTCTATCTAAGATGTCATGACTATGAATGGTTAATTCTTAATTATGATGCTTAGCCCTAAAACTATCCAATATGGTGGGATTCTATAGAAGTAGGGTTTAATGGTAAAGTAATCATATGTTAATCCTAATCATAAGATGGTAAGACTTATGTGCACACCTTAGTGAAAGATTCTAATCCATGACAAGTGTCTTCTATATCCTTTTCTACATAATCATAACTTATGAGAGAGGTTAATGCGATCCCTATGTGAGCACATGATAGTGGTGATGAGCCTAGATGAAATCAAAGGTGTGTTAGCTTTTGTCTAGAAAACATGCAAACTAGTGTTATGGTCTAATTAGTGCCTTGTGTATAATTTGGAGTGAAACCTTCCAGTTATGTAATCTAAGGTTTGACATTCTGTAGTAAGATATTGTGGTGGATAACTTGTGAAGAGTAACGACATATGGATCACTTCATAATGAAACATCATGTTGGTGTGATAGTCAATGTGTTAACATAATGCATTGTTGTAACCCATGAATAACTTAATGAGGCGATACACATATGCCTTTATGAAATGGTGATACCTAGTGCTAATGACACAATGAGCTACTCATACCTAACTAATTTTGATTAAACTTAAATCAGTTCCAAGAAAGTAAATATGGTGTGTTTAGGGTTTGGTGATAATAACCATGATGTAAAACCCTAAACGACTGTTTGTGAAAAGCATTTAACTTGGTTCTAAGGGTAGGTCATATTATTGAATGTATAGAAAGCATGATATTGTACTCTCTCTCTTAATTAAATGACTTTAACCTTGTGGATTAATTGGGTGGTGTAATTAGTGAATACTATGAAGATGGTTAAATTATATCAAATAGTGGCTATAAACCCTGATAAGGGAACATGGAAGGTGTAAATATGTGAATGTGCATACTTGATTACATTGTCTAATTCTTAGCCTCATACACCCCAACTTATGGGAAGTAGTGAAGGTCATATATTTGAAAAATAATGACGCTTGAGAACCTTATGTGTAATAAACATGAAGCCTAATCCTAAATTAGAGAACTTATGATGCATTTTCTTGCCTTATTTAAAGATGTTTAATGTGTTTTTAGCATATTCTCTCTCGGGATGTAATAGATAATGATTGATATGCCAAGTATATGTTATGTGGCATAAGTGATGGTTGGCATAAGTAATGCTTATATTCCCAATAAAGCATGATGAGATAATTGTGGATCACAAGTGTGATGTGATGGGTCTTAGGACCTGGAACGGTTATCACAAGTGTGATGTGATGGGTCTTAGGACCTGGCAAGGGCTTAGTGCCTAGTCGAGATGATATCCTCCATTAATGGAATGAAAGATTGATATACCATAGTGATGTATCATTAGTAATAGCCTTGAGAGCATGTGTATCAGTTGTTACGGTATTGTGAATGACAATGATACAGACATTATGTGGTGATAGTGGGACAAGCTCACACCCTATATGATTACATTTGATGAAAGTGTATTATTCCATATTTTTTAGAATTTGCTATGGCTTTATACGTTGTAAATTCATTGATGCTAAAAGATACTTTAATTGGCCGAATTAATCATGTGGGATCTAATCATGTAGCTTGCCCTGTGACATATATCCATTCAGTGTCAGCACTTGTTGGATGGTGAAATGAGTTTAACTTAGAGCACATATTTTGAATATGCGTGGTGCAAGTCTAGTATCCCCTTGCATTCTTAATTTTAGGTTGTGTGAGACAACCATTCTTGAGCCGATCATGCATGAGCCACTCCTTCTGGTTAGAGAGGCCATGCATGAGCCTATTCTCCTAGCGTTGTTACCTATAACAAGGTGGGCTAGATGTTATATGGGTGGCCATGCTTGGGCCAACCCCTTTGATGTGATTGTATGTCACTTTTGCAATTGACTGATATGTCTCTACGGTGTACTCGTATACTGACCACGAGGTGAGGAGAGGTCTTGGATTTTGGATCTTCCATTGACCTTGTATGGCACTGATTTTGACTTCACAGTGTTCGGTTGGATTTGGGTGGTAGGACTCAAATCCTCAGGGCATAATAAAATTATGTAATCAGCTGTGTAGTATACATGTACAGGATAAAAAATGAGAACATTGGATGAAGCCTTTCTTTGTTTTTATACTGTTTAGTTCGTAATTGTTATACATGTTCTTCATATTCTTATTCAAGCATAAAGATAATCTAATGTGTAGTGTAGATGCCTAAAATGTTCAAACAAGTGATAGTGGCCCTACTTAAGAAAATTGGCTAAATGTGCTCCTCTTATAATAATATTCCTTTCTTCTTAGTTATCTATGATAATAATAAAGTTTGTAGAGAGCTATATCTCTCACTGGGATTTTTGTCTCACCCTGTTGGTTAAATATGTTTTAGGTGGACGTACATACCAAGATAAATATCAGATACCTAAGGACATAATATGGAGAGGAACTACACCTGGTGGATCATGGTATATGGATAGTGTATAGTAATAGAGTCCTATGTGTAGTCCCTATACACTAAGGTCCTTGGGGTTGTTCTCGATGTGTTTTGATGACATGATGATCGATATGTGGTTTTTGTCTCGTGTGCCTTCGGTGGTATGTACATACATGTGCAAATGTTATCTTTTGTAGCAGGTTGATTGGAAAACAATGATGTAGCATTTTGAATACATGTTATGAAATGCAAGTGTTGACTTATGTATATAAATCTTAGCTCGTGGTGCTTACTGCAAATTGGTTTTAATTTCATGTGATTTTTGGTAATCTATTATTAATAGTTAATTGTTTTTAAGTTTTGAGTAATCTTTCTTTGTGTGGCAAAGGGTATCACAGTCATAATAGGGATGTGACCTATATTAGGGAATTCATAAGTCAAATACCACCCTAATCTAGCACATTAGTCTCTATCAACCTTGAGTCATCAAGCATATCCAAGTAGGGTGAGTATCAACTATGAACTAGTATTTCACAAGGTCTCGAGTCAAATATCAATGTCATAATAGGGCAACTATACTTCAAGATTTAGTAATATTAAGGTCAAATTTCATTCCCTTCCTTTCTTGATCAAGGTAATGGTAGATTTTGGAAATTGAGGAGTCAAATCGGGAAGCTTAAGAGTGTGAGAATAATAGGCTAGAGTGATATCCATGTCAATCATGTTTGCTTAAAATTGAGCTTACAAAGAGGCACACAAGTCAATAGTGAAATGCCTCTTATATCCAAGTCATCACATCATGATCTAGGGGTCCAAAGACATAGTCATATCAAAATGCATGGCATTCTACCCATCAATAGGGTGAGTCTTTCTTATATATGTTTGAGGTTTGATCAAAAATAAGGACAACATACATATATTTAATAGGGACCTCATCCACCATGAGGTATAAAACATCAATTCTACCTTATTTCACCATATTGAGACTTTACCTCAAATATGGAAAGCACCTATATTTGATTTGGTAACATTGAGTTTTTCATAAACTTTGCACATGAGTACGACACTTTCAAGAGTATTTTCTTTCATCAAATAGGGTTTTCAATTTAAGATCAGTTCATGTCATTTCATTTACATCAACCTTCATGATTTCAACTGAATTTTAGTTTTCCCATGCATAAGCTACCCAAAATCGAGAATTCATGTGATTAATAGTCATGAGAGAAGATTCACATGAGGAGATGAGAAGACTACCTAATCATCATCTACTTGGGTGGCTTAGCTGGTCCTTAAAGAAGAGATGAGATGCTAGAAGCCTCTCTAAACTTCAAGGAAAAGATATTAGCCCTCCCTAGGTTCTTAATATGTGTTATGCCTTTAACATATATATAGGCCTATGTGTTTTCCACTGATACCATTTTTCATAGATCCATTTATTACCCTAATTCCACACTCCTAATGGCTACACAGCCAAAGGTGATTGAACTTGGGCATCCTTCCCTAGAATGGGTCGAATATTTTACACAGGAAATATATATGTAAAATCAGTAACAACAAGAAATACAAGATACTAAGGAGATAGAAAAACATGTACCACTTTCTATATCAAGTATAACAATTGGTATTTCATTTCATATCTTAGAGTCTTGAGTGCAACAGATTTTCATCTGGAAACTACAAATTCAATAAACACAATATGTTAATGCTTAAGAATTAAGTACGCTATGAAAGGGAAAACAAAAAGTTAAGAGTATACTAAAAGTTGCTTGGCTAGAAACATCATATAAGAAAGAAGTAGAAACAAGGCAAGAAGACTTAATGACACTGTGTTATATGCAGTGTGTTTTAAGTGCATTTCCATTATACTTAACAACATATTATCACCAATGACCACCTTAGATGGGTCCATTAGGATTCTCAAGATTAGCCAACCCTTTTATCGACATGGTTCACCTTATCATGACATCTCAAGTAAGGAGCCCAACATTGTGCCCTTACCCCTAGAATACAAGAAGGTACACCAGTTTGTATAATGGACAAGTTCAATTATGTTTGAGGTTTGTTCAACATATATCAAACAAAACAAATGTACTAATCATAGGGAACAAGTATCTCAAACAAGTAATTACCTAACCAAACATTCATACGATCATACATACAAACAATTTAATAAAATGGTAGGGTCAATAGATTAAGCATACTTTGTGAGTAGAATATGAGTTATGATTCATGCATAAGATTCCTAGAGACAATCTAAACCAAGGGGACCTCACAAAGAAAGAATATAGCATTATGTTTTAGTTCAAAGGGTTTTAGTTAAAGTAAACATGAAACATATCATGTGGATGTTCTCCTAAGCCTAGGTATAAAATAGTTCAAATGGGGTCCCTTCTTATCAAACATGCATACATTGATTCAACATAGTATCAACATTAACAATATACCTTAGATGTAGGCGATACATCCACATTATGAGTACTAAAAAATGGATATAGGGCCTGATTTAGAGTATGGGAATCATGATATTTGGATTTACATCAATGTTCAACCATGTAAGATCATAACTAGGCATATTAGATCAATTCAACGCAATAATGTACATTTTCAAGCCATAGAAGCACTAAATAGATCAAGTTAGAGTTATAGAGTAAATATCATGTAAATTCTACTGATTGGAAGTCTTCAAGGTACACTAGTACAGAAATGATGTATAACGTCACATTTGATGTCGTCGGTTGGTGCACAAAAATTGACGCCAATAGTCTAAGATGTCGGCTTATAAAGACAACTGACACCTATATGTGAAGACCCGCTGATTGACAAAAGACACGGGTATATATTTTTTTTTAATGTCGGTTTTTAATAAACAAAAACGACGTCCAAAATCACCCATGAAATACAAATTTTCAGCTAAAAAAATTTGCCTCCAAAAAATTTTAAATACGGCTTCAGTTGTGTAAAATCCAACGACACATGTTCCGTGCCAAGCCCAGTAAAAAATTTTATCCCATCATTTGTCGTTAGTTTTTTCTAAAGAAATAACGACTAAATATCCTTCACAAGGAAAAATTCATTCCCTTATTTATAGTCAGTTTTGGAAGATAAACTGACGCGGATGTGTGTTCGCGAGTTGTTCCCGTGAAAAGAATTTCCCCCCAATTTGCATAATCAGCATTGGTGTTAAGCTGGAAATTGACAACTACGATTAGGCATCAGATTTTATGAAAAATCGACGCCGATAGTTAACTTAATATAACTCGCGCGAGCCAAACACTTCTCCTTCGTTGTTTAGTTCCTGATCTTCTCCTGCCTAGCTAGGTCTGACGATTTTTCTACCACCTCAGAATATCTGCACCACCTTTCCTTCTCTTCTCACTGTCTCTGTGTGTCACTACGGCGAGCTTGAAGCTGCTCCTGCCTCTGTGCGCTACCACAATGAGCTTGAATCTGCTCATGCTGGAGCCACTGCCGCTGTCCAGTCGCCAGTCACCACCACCTGCTCCTGTCTCTGCCACCACCTCCTCCAGGAAGAGCGAGGAGCCTTCCTCTAGCCACCTTCATCTGCTCCATTCATCACCACTGGCCACCGCCTACACCTCCTCTACTTCACCTCTAGCACTGACCACCTTCACCTCTAGCCCGGCCACCTCCACCTCCGGGTGCCGCCACCACAACCTACTCTATCCACCAGTGTAGTGAGTGGTTTAATCAGTACTAGAATTGAACTTATGGTTAATAATGCCAGCATATAGTTGATTACTATTTATTAGGGTTAATGATGCATTAATGAACTTAATTAATTAGATTTGCACTTAGTTTCTCTAAGATTGTGTAATTGATTAATATTGAATTAGGGTTTAATAATGAATGAGTAAACATAAAATGGAAGAATGAATTGAATCAATTGATGAGAATGATGATGATGATGATGATGATGATGATGATGATAATTACGACGATGATGATGATGATGGGGATGATGATGATGAGGAGGAGGAGGAGGAGGAGGAGGAAGAGGAGGATGGGGATGATGATCCTCGATGATGATGATGATGATGATGATGATGATGATGATGATGATGATCCTCATCACCATTGTCATCATCATCATCATCATCATCTTGTGATGATGATGAGGATGATGATGATTATGATTATGATGAGGATGATGATGATGATGATGATGATGATGAGGATCATCATCATCATCATCATTATCATAATCATCCTCATCCTCATCATCATCCTCATTATCATCATCATCATCCTCATCCTCATCATCATCATCCTCATCTGCCATTATCATCATCATCCTCCTCATCATCATCATCATCATCATCATCATCATCATCATCATCATCATCATCGTCGTCGTCATGATGATGATGATGATGATGATGATGATGATGATGATGATGATGATGATGATGATGATGATGATGATGATGATGATGAGGAGGAGGAGGAGGAGGAGGATGAGGATTATGATGATGATGGTGATGTTGATGATGAGGATGATGATGATGTCATCCTCATCATCCGCAATTATCATCATCATCCTCATCATCATCATCATCATCATCATCATCATCGTCGTCATTATCATCATCATGTGATGATGATGATGATGTTGTTGATGATGATGAGGAGGATGAGGATTATGATGATGATGACGATGCTGATGATAAGGATGATGATGATGATCATCATCATCATCATCATCATCATCATCCTCATCATCCTCATCATCATCATCCTCATCATCATCATCATCATCCTTATCATCATCATCATCTATCATCCTCATCATCATTCTCACATGATGATGACAATGATGATGATGATGAGGATGATGATGATGAGGAGGAGGAGGTTCATAATCATCATGATCATCATCATGATCATCACCATCATCATCATCATCATCCATCATTATCATGATCATCCTCATCATCATCCTCATCATCATCGTCGTCGTCATCATCATCATCATCATCATCATCATCATCATCATCATAATCATCATCATCATCATCAATCATCATCCTCATCATCATCATCAATCATCATCATCCTCATCCTCATCCTCATCATCATCCCTCATCATCATATCATTATCATCATCATCATATCATTATCATAATCATCCTCATCATAATACCTTCATTATCATCATCATCCTCATCACCATCTGTCATCATCATATCATTATCATCATCATATCATATTCATCATCATCCTCATCATCATCATCATCACATGATGATGACAATGATGATGAGTTTGATGATGATGATGATGATGATGAGGAGGAGGAGGAGGAGGAGAAGGGGGATGATGATGATGATAATGATGATGAGGATCATCATCATCATCATCATCATGATCATCATCCATCATTATCATTATCATCCTCATCATCATCCTCATCATCATCATCGTCATCATCATCATCATCATCATTCTCATCCTCATCATTATCATCATCTATCATCGTCATCCTCATCATCATCATGATCGTCATCATTGTCATCATAACTCATCATCATCCCTCATCATCATATCATTATCATCATCATCCTCATCATCAATCATCATCATCATCATCTTCATGTGATGATGATGATGAGGATGATGATGATGATGATGATGAGAATAATGATGAGGATGATGATGAGGATAATTATGAGGATAATGATGAGGATAATGATGAGGATAATGAGGATGATGATGAGGATGATGATGATGATGAGTTCACTGTTGAAGAACAGTTGGACATCATTGAATATGAAATAACCCATGTTGTTGTCTGTTGTTACTACTTACATTATATTACTTTTTCTCAACATTTTACATTATTGTAGGCATAATGGCTTGGGCCTCTAACCTAATGTTACTATTCTCTATTGAAGAACAGTTGGACATCATTCTAGATGATCGTTCATTAGTACAACTCACTATACCTAACCATTGGTGTTATCTAAACAGAAAATGCTACACGACTGGTGAAGTGACTCTAAATTTTGGAACTTCAACATCTGTTATCTAGGTTAAGTACAATGTTGACGAAAATCTTGTATCCACATCTAGTTGGTGCGAGTGGGTTGGGAAGATGCTTTTGGGCTGTTGGGATAGGCTTTTTCTTCATTTAGTTGGCCATAATACCATCAAGGTTTGGATAACCAACATCAACAATGAGACACCCGATCAACTGGTCTGATTTGAGTACTCGACAGGGGATAGCACATATTTGGACTCATTCGATGAGGAGAGCACACCCGATTTCCCTTCTATTCCTATTGGTACTGTCCATTTCCCTATCACCATCAGTTTAGATTCGTCTAACAATGACGAGCTCTGCGACACATCAACATCAAAAAAGTAGGTCCAAGTAACACATTTTGATTTCCTGTCTTATGCACATGTTTAGGGATACAACAAGCCCCTTTTCTTAGTTATTGTCATGTTATTTTTTAAACTTTGTTGTCATAATTAGTATTTTGATAACATGTTAAACTTTGAAAGACACACTTATATATAATGCCTGAATGATTTTCTTTTTTAAATTGACTTATCTATATACATGTGTTTGTGAAGATGGAATGAACGAATGTTTCTATGTGTGTGAATGTGAAAAAAGATGAAATGAATGGAACTGTAGGTTGCTAAATGTGTGTGAATATGAAATGGAGGAATGAAATGGAACTACAAGTTTCTACATGTGTGTCATGAATCATATTTGAAATTAAATGTGCTTATACATGTGTGTGAATCACATGATCCAATATATATATACATATATATATATATATATATATATATATAATATTGTACATCTTGTTAATATTGCAGGTTTGTGGCCCGTTGTTGGCTGAAAACAAAGGATGCTGTAAACCTACAGTTTAGAACTGAACTGTAGGTTATGTATCCTGCTGACCAGCTGGACAACAGGCCTGGGAGTTGATAAGAAAAAAAAACAAAACATCAACATCGGTTAAAAACCAAAAATTGACAACAAATGCTTAATTATGTCAGTTGTTTTCTAGAAACTGACACCTATGGTCTGACTGTTGGTGCTATTGGGTTGTAATCGGGAATGACTTTGTGTCGTCATTTATGTAACTGACACTGAAGGAGTCTACTTTTAGTGTCACCCACTTGGGTGTCACTTTAAAACCGATGACAAAAGTCTTACTTAACCGTCGTTAAAGGTGTTATCTATAATAGTTGTAGCATGGATAACATTGGCACATCATCCTTTCAAGGTTATGGTTCTAAAGGTAAACATGCACATTTAGAGAAAGTTGGGTGTCATTTGTAGGTAATTAGTATGTTGTATTGCATTTAGTGTCACAAGTCATGATAGGGTTTGATTTGATTGTGAACTTAGAGGTATGATCATATGGAATACCCTTTTATACAAGTATTAAATTTTCAAGGATCTAAGTACCAAACATTATCTATTAAGGCATATCAAGGTACACAAGTAGGTCATTAAGTTACGTGAGTTACTAAAGGAAACCATAGCATAACACCATAATAAAACATGGAACATAGATTAGACAGGTAACTGATTTCGAGATTAAAAGGTTATATGATGAAAATTAGAGCTAAAGTTCAAGACTTGGTCAAGTTATATCATGCAAGTACATAAATGAGTCACTATTAGGTCATGTATGAACATATAATGTTAAGATGCTATTTGGGAAGCATATTAGGCATTCAAAGAAAACATCATGTCAAAATTAAAGCAAAGTTATTGGTCAGGAGGTATCATCAAGTTTTAGAACTTATAGGATCAAGGTTGATCATTTAGTAGCATGAATCATCATTAAAAGACTCCAATTATAAAAATAGGGCAAAATCATGGAGTTAAGAGAAAAACTAGGTCTTGGAACTATTTTCATTGGATAGAGCACGTTTTATAGATAAAAAAATGATATATTGTATGCCTCATATGGTAAAAGGATGTGGAGAATATCATTCTTCAAAGTTTTACCTCGAAACAAGAATCATGGGTCGTTGGAACATGATCCAGTGGTTCTGGGTGGGCCACACAGCCCAGATGGATGTTGAACCTAGTGGCGCCTCCCGAATGCCATTTTTCACTTGCCACCTCTACATATCACTCACGTGCAATTGGCATACATTCCCCACCACTGTGGGTCGCTCCGCAGTGGTGGCCAGCATTGAGGGGACATTGTCCATTGTGTTGCAACCCTACGCTCGGTGCCGCTTCCAGAGAGTGTATGCACGATAGCCTAGGGGGAGAAGTCGCATGAGATGAATGGGGAAGGGATATAGAGTGATCATCATGGCTTGCAAACATGTCGTCTGATCCTAGCGAGAAGCTGCTAACTTGTAGTGGTCAAAAGTGGGCGACGAAGGAGCCTGAGGCAAGGAAGAAACAAGGTGGTCATGGGATGGTGCTGCTATGGCCAAAGGTGGAAGTAGAAGGAAGAAGTAAAGATTCTTGGGTTTGCAAAATGAGCCAAAAAAGGGGGGGAATGAGTTAGGGGAGAGGTTTTATAGGTAGAGAGTGAGTAAAGAGGTGCCATAGAAGTGGGAAAACAAGACCCTAGGTGGGTGCCAATGATAGTAGGTGGGGTTGTAGCTCCATTGGCGCTGGTTGATGTACAAAGGAGGGAGACAAGTTTCTAATCATTCGATCAAGCCTGATCCATGGCCAACGAGATCCAAGCGCTTTAATCCCTTGTCAACAGAGTCAACCCTCCTCAATGGTCCGCAAGGGAACACTCATATCTGGGGAAAGAAAGTGGGGCTATGGACTGGGCTGCACGCGTGGTGCTAAAAATTGGACCCAATAAAAGATGAAATTGATTTAAAGAGCCAAAATCAATATTTAAACTGAATGATAAACAAATGGGCATATCTCCCTCATACAAGCTTGGATTTAGGCAAAACAACATGTGTTAGAAAGGTAATTGAAAGCTACAAATTATGGAATATATTAAAAGAAAGTGGCATTAATTAGGCTCAAAATAACTTACAAGATAGTAACATGTTAAGGACTTAAAACTTAGGTTCAAAAGCAAATTGGGTGTCACCATAAGACATGTGTACACAAGACAAACCAACCGAGCATCAAAACATCTTTAATCATGAAATTAAAGTCAAGAGTGAGAAACTTGTGTAAAAGATAAAGTGCATAGCACACATATGAGGGGAGAGAGAAACCAGGTTGTCACACCTTTGAACATTGAAATCTACCTCTCGACAAGAAAAGGTGCTCGGCAATTGGGAACCATCTTCTTCAAAACCCCTCGGTCTCAATGACCCCTAAATTATGAGTTGGGATGGTCGGAAGAGGGAGAACACCTCTCCATCATTGCTAATCATAAAGCTTGAGATCCCAAGACAAGATATAGCATAATACACTAAAAACTAAAGATGTAAATCAACTTGCGATCACAAACTGAAGTGAGAAGCAAGGATTTAGAGGTATCAATGGTAAAATATTTGCAGATTGTGGAAAAGAACCAGAAACATGAAAAGGGGGGAAATTGGGATACCTGAAATCTCAGTGAAACATAGCTATACAAAGCTTCCTGGGGCTATCTTGGACTCTCCCACGTCTTCTCCTAAAGTGATGAGGCTGAGATTCAATCCACCTCAGTCGTTCTTGCAGAGAGATGGTAGTAGAGTAGGGGAAGACAATTGTGGGGTACTAGAGGAGAAAATGGTATAGGGTATTGGTTCCTGGACCTCAGTGGAACATTTTTGACTGCTTAGAATTATAGCTTGAGGCCTTGAGAGGGCTAGATGCCCGAGTGCGTAGAAATGGGGGATGTCTTGAGGAAGTCCTAGTCAACCAGGGATTCGAGGGAATGAAATCCTAACAAATTGGAGATGAGTCAAATTGGGAAGACTAGATGAAGCTACTGGAGATGTTTCCTTGTCTAGATCCTCAGAGGATCAGGAATTAAGTGGCAGAAGAGGATTACACGGACTATAGAGTCTCGCCAAAATGAGAAACTGAGTGAAGGAGAGAATCCTATTGCATGTGGTTGCACCATGGTCCGAGTCTGACATGTCGTGAACTCCTTCCTTTGCATGACATATGAAAAACTAGAAACCTTGGGAAATATGTAATGTATTAAATATATTATTGATCATTTAGGGTCCAAACTTTATAAGTTTGTGTCTATTTACATTGAGTGATGAAATGAGGTCTTGTTGTGATCAAAATTTGCAAGATAACTAAATAAATACAGAAGATCCCCAATATCATTTTATATTTTATCTTTTAGAGTCACATAGATCTATTATTTGCTTTTTATATACGATCTCTATTTAATTCTCTAGGATTATCCAAAAATAGTTAAGGACTCATAATTTGGATATAGTCCCAAATTATCTTAAAAAACTCATATCAAAGGTTTATGGCCATATAATGAATATTCATTGGGTTAGTTTCACCTCAAAATATAAATGTTACAAATTAAGATATGTGCATTCCTTTACTATCTTGATTTTATAATTAATTGCTTACAAAATTAAAAAAAATAGAACAAATTGTAAAAGAGTTTTATTTAATAATTTGCAACATTGCATACTGATATACTACATTCTCTTTTAAATTAATCTACTAGATTATAAGAAGGTATTAATAAGGAAAAATAAATATAATATCCAAAGAGAGAAAGCTAACAAAGCATGAAAATCATAGACACAATTATATATGTCAATAGAAAATTTGAGAAACTTAATGAAATTCTGAAGAAGAAAAATTAGATAGAAGCCACACCAATGAGCCTGTGAATGCTCACATTATATTTGGGTTTTCACATACAGAACACTTCTAATGGAATATTTTTTTATAGGAAAAGTTGAATATATGAGATTGTTAGTCGAACTCTTGCTCATCACAAAGGAAAATAGTGGTCGTGTGAAAATTGTTCATAATGGATAATTGACCCCTAAAGAGCCATATATACGTCCAAGTTTTACGTATTCATACATTTTCATAGAAAAAAAATTCATATGTGAATGTTTTGTTTCAATGACAAAATATTTATTTAGCAACAAATACCATTTCATGGAATATGTGATTTGTAAAAATAATTGGATATTCATTTAAAATAATGTGTAAGATCATATCATAAATTTATTTTTTCAATTTATGGACATAAACAGGATATAAATATGTTACGGAAAAATCAAATATTATATACTTGGAATTACAAATATTTTTTTATTTCACAAATATGTTAATACCTGAAATGGAAATGCATCACATCTAGTATTATATTTTTATGAGATATAAAATGTTACATGAATCATCAAGATCAAGAGAGGATTTTGTCAAAATAATAGGTAATATATTGTAGGAGAATCCATGTTTACTATTTTTCTTATATGAAAAGATGTATATATTTTTAGAATATTTAATATGTTAAATCAAGTCTAGATGTGCATCAAGGTATTCAGAAAGTTTCAATATCATCACTAGTATAAGTAATATATAGAAAGGATGATGAAGGAAATAGTAATAATAAATTTCAAACATGGTATTTGCATTTAAACTCATGTTCACAGTAGTCATTGTGTCAAATATACTATAAATGTTGTTATCCATGAAATATTCATTATTATTTTCACATGGGGACATTGATTGTCATAGAAGAATTTCATGATAAGATAAAAAAATTAGTGAATAGATGAGAGGGGCTAATAATTTGATCTATCATATACAATCATGTACTTAAAAGTAAAAACAACATGTCTAGTTGGAAACGGATAAGGTTCAATAAATATCGATGTGTAGGGTTTCATACTAGCGCGTCTAGGCCAGAGGCGTACACACTAGCCAACTAAGGGTGGCTAGATGCACTCCACGGGACTGAAACACATGTGTGGGAAAACTTTTGAAATTTATATTGGCCCTAACCAAGTCAATCACAAAACTAAACAGGTCACCCGCAAGCGCACGGGGTACTGTTGTAGTATAGGTTATTGGCAAGAAAAGGGGTCGGTCCTCAGGGATAGAGGGGGCACTAGATCTAGGGTAGTGTTTTCTATGTTCCTAGTATGGAGATCAAGGTTTGAGGGTTTTAAAAGGGTTTGTTTGTTGATTACTCTAAATGAACAAGCAAGAAAGGTGGAGTTAAACCTAAGTTGTCTTTAACAAGCAAATTTAGCAAACTAGGCTAACAAACTAGCTAAGCAAGGGAAATAGTAGGCTACACTACACTAGACAAGCAAGAATAAATTTAGAAGCTAAGTTAATCACTAGAGAGAGAAAGAACCTAAATTAACACTAAAGAGAAAAACTAAGCAATCAACTAGATTAAGCAAAAGCAACTAAACTAGACTAGCATGAACAGGCAAGCAAAGCAAGTTGGGTTTTGACAAGATGATTAAGGTAGGTGGGCCATTTGGGGATGTGACTTTGATATTAGTTGGGGGAGGTTATTAGACAAGCATGGTTTTCATTTTACATCTAGAATACCAAACCAAACAATAATACTAACTCTATTAGAATATACCCTATACTACTAGTAGAAGACTAGGGTTAGGTGTAATTCTAATAGGATTAGCCAAATCTAGGTTTATAGGATAAGTGATATTGAGAAAATGACAGTTGAGGGTAGAGATGGGAGTAGATATGAGGATATTTGACCTCATGCCACTAGCCATTCTAGCCTTTAGAAGACCCTAGGCAATCACATTAATCCCACTTATACCAGTAACTTAGGTCTCATACCAAGTAGTAGGAGAGGAGATAGGCATGTAGTAACAAAGGGGACTAGATAGGGATCCCCTATTGGGACCTAGGAGTCACACCTAAGATTTCCACATGCATCCCAGTTCCCCTAGAAACATGGTATCATCAAACACCATCAAACAAGCAATTAATAGCAAAAAGTATAAATCACAAGCATGGAAATGGGATAGGAGACACAAGCATGCAGAAATCATCATAGATAAAAATGAGTTCATTACAAGAAAAATTTTCCCCAACATGGTATCAAAGTCATATTTTATCCCCAAACAACCCACCACTAGGGGCTTAGCTACACATAGTCAAAGAAACGGCAAAAGAAATGAGAAGAAGGGGAAGAAACGCCATGGAGCTCGAGGAAGTAGCCTTCTTCTTCACCTTCTTGTTGTTGTGGACGTCCTCTCTCCTCCAAGGGTGCAGGTGAGCATGAAGATATGGGGAATCATGGATGAAAACCTAGAAAACTAGGTTTCCATGGTGGAATGGAGATGGAAATGGTGGGTGGAGAGCATAAATGCAAAGGAAATGTACTAAATGCTCAAGGAGGAGTTATGGAGGATAGGATCAGCTGTAAGGGAATCTAACCTAGTGTTGTGGCCACCACCCATGTATATATAGGTGGTGGTGGAAGCACTAGGGTAAGTAGGGGTATTGTGGGAAAATCAATGCAAAAAGTGGTAGGTTTAGGGTGGCAACACGGCCGTGTTAATGGGCCACAACTTCTTTGATTGAGGTTGATCCTTGGCCATTGAAGGTAGTTTGAGGGAGCTTTTGGGCCTTCTTTGGACCCCTACATGAGTGGAGGAACCCTAGGACTCCTTCCTTCTCTCGCATTCACCCTAATCATGGTCCAACTACCTAAAAATGATGCAAAGAACATTCATAAGAGCATTTGGCAATGATAAACATATTAGGGGAAATAGCTTGTAATCTAACATGTTTAGATGTGATTTAAGTATAAAATGGCACAAGATGGAACCCTAGAATAGATATACATCGCATACTCATTTTTGACGTTCTATGCACATGTGAAGAACACACAACCTACAATATTTAGTCATATTTATTTTATTTTTGTGATGTACATTGTACATATGAAATTCATGCAATATATGAAGGTATATTTGGTGTTAATATAATATGTCCTATGAATATATATATATATATATGTATATATATGTATATATATGTATATATATGGGGATTTATTCATTGCCCGTGCAAGTATCCCAAATATGCTACCCGTCAACAGAATAGTGGTGGTCTAATTATATATATGTACAACACCTTGCCTATTCCATCTGCCACCCGACTCCCGACAGACGACCCTACCTGGCTTCCCCAATTCAGACTCACCGCCTTACAACGTTGACGCTATGTGGGCTCGCCGTGACAGTAGTAGACGGGAGCAGGGGCAAGATTTCCTTTATCCATGGTCGGACTCCTCCTAAAGACTAGCATAGAGGAGAGTCTACGACAACACTGCCACAGCTAACGACACCAAGGCAAGTCAGCGGCAGCAAGAAAGGAGCATTCCACTGTCAGTTGTAGTAAGGACAGTGACCGTGATGGCGGTTTGCCTACCCTATCCACAGGTGGCCCCATGGAATTGGGATGAGAACGTCCTTGTGGGAGTGGCTCTCAACAGTCCATGAAGGAGTCCCTTCATTGGTTTCTAGAGAAGAGGGCCTCCAGATTGAAAGTTCAGCCTGTTCGCCGTACTCCACGACAGCCAAGATCCACTCATCGACGTCCCTCTATCAGGGGCTATATCTAAGTTGTTGATTTGGGTGGGTAGGAATCGATGACTTGAGTAGTAAAAATGTTGATTTTCATTGAGAGTCAATTGAGCATTTCTGGATCTAAGACTGTGCCTACCTAGAAGTGTCATCGTCTTGCAGCCTCAATCTGACGATGCCTCCAAAATAAGGCATGCATAGAAGCATCATTGTCGGACGGAGACACTCTCCTAGAGCTCGACAGAGATAGTCAAGAGTCAATCTACCTTCATCTAGAGTGCACCTGAAGATCACATTTTTTAATTGGCAGTGTGGCAATTTTTGTTCGAATGTATAGTCTACTAGACAATTATTGTTGGTTAGCAAGTAAATGCTATGATGAACGCGATGTAACATGAAAAGACTCTAGTGTCTTGATTTATGTAAGCATTAGTGGTGTGCATGAAGATCCCAAATGGGATTGAAATCAAACCATTATGCTACAATGGATAAGATGATCATATTATGAGAGAATTTGACAAGAGGTATTCTGTAATAGAAAATTATAATACGGCCTTGAAGAAGGAAGGTGCGAAGGGGCAAATTCTAATGATTATAATCAGTACATGCGTTTTGTTGGTGCTGGTTATATACTTATTGTTGTTAGCAATAAAATACAAGATTGCAAAGTCACACTGGTTATGACTTTGTTATCTGGGTTTAACAACTACAAGCAATGCAATGGGATGCAAGCAGTTGTTATTCAGTTTTTTTTTAGAAAAGAAAACGTTGAATATCAGTAGTAGTTTTGCTATTTTATGATATGAACTTCAAAGATCTTTTTGTTGATTTTCTACATGAAGACCTATCAGATGTGGTACAAAAGTAAATATTTGACACAGAAAGTAACTATATGGTGCGAAAATTAACTATTGAATACAAAAAGTATCATTTTATCAAGAAAAAGTAAAAAATTGACTACTGATCCAGATGAAACTTGTTGAAAAACATACACTCATACCCAACCCATAGTAGGAGATGAACTCGTTATTCAAAGTATGGGATAATATTAACTGTCATGGTGCATAACCAATGATGGTTTTTTTCATCCCGTTGTAATAATTAAAAAGTTCACTAGAAAGTATATGTATAATATAGAAAGTAATTATTTGATTTAGAAAGTAACAAGTGTGTCATCCAAAGTAACAAATTAATTGTCAAAAGTAATAAAAAGTACAAGTCTCCGAAGAAATGTACATTTATTGTTAGGTGTAATTTCATATATATAAACTGTAATGAAACTACCTATATGTATATGAGGGAAAGATAAAATGCATGTATCGTTACCTTAATTAAAATACCCATTTAAGAAGTTTCATGGATCCATATGTACCCAAAATCAACATCCCACAATCGCTCAGATGATCATCACCCTAAAGAAGGAACTGAAGGACCTGGAATCTACATGTGACAAATCCGACTCAGATGTCTATACTAGCATTTAGAAACATACTAGGTGGACACTATTTTGTAACCTAAAATAAAACCCCACTCAATCTCTACCACATGTTTGAGGGTATAATAAATAAAATACATATTCTATTTGTTATACCCTCAAATATGTGGTGAAGAATGAGTGGGGTTCCGTTATGAGTTTCAAAATGGGTCTAGATAGCAGAACTCTAATATTTATATCCTATCAAAGGGGCAGTTGATTGAGTCGTATACATACAAATAAGTACCAAAAGGTAAAAAATTTATAAAGTAAAAATGAATACAATTACAAACTTGAACAACAAACATTTATTAAAAGGTGACTGTGTGGCATACAAAGTAATTATATGGTACAAAAAATAATAATTTAACACATAAAGTAACATTGGGTCATAAAAAGTAACAAATTGATTACTACAAGTAATACTTCTTTTCAATATGAGTTATGTGCATGAACGTATCTGGACAAGTGTACCTCATTCATGAAACTCTATTTCAAGCAAGTAGAGCAACACACGAGTCCAAATAGTAACCATTTGATGTAGAGTGTAGCATTAGATGTGGAAAGTAATCATTTGACACAAAATGATACATTAGTAAAAAACATTAATATTAATACATTGTTGTTGTTATAGTCACATATATAAAAAATATTTTGTATTACTTTTAGTTATTAATTTTTTATTTTTACTGAGTTAACGTTACTTTCTTTATCAGATAATTACTTTAATTGGATGTTATTTCGCATGCCATATACTTACTTTTTGGTGAACTTATATTTTTTTTTGGTGTAAACGGCGTGTTTTGGTGAACTTATATTGTTCCTTTATGTAATGTGTTCATCTATATTTCATATATTTTTCACCTATATTGCAAATATTTATAGTAGTCCATGTGTTACTTTTTATGACTGTATGTTACTTTCTGTTACATATAGTTACTTTCTGGACCAAGCAGTTACCTTCTAGACTACATATTTACTTTTAGTGAACTTCTGCTATCAACTGCTCAGTTATATGTATTTTCATAAGATACATTTTTTTTTGCTTTTTGTCACTCGTGTGTATCAATATTTTTAAAACTGAACCGGACTGGCCGATCCAACCGGTCAGACCGGTGAACCGGTAGTTGACCGGTTCGGAAGCCTAAAAACCCAATTATGTTCCTTTTTTCGGTCCAACCGGTCAGAAATATAGTCCAACTGGTCCAACTAGCCGGTCAGACCGAACCGGATTGAATCAGTGGTTCAAAGAGAAGAAAAAATAAAAGGTAGAATACATATAGGAATTTACATATATGTATATATATGTATATACATATGGTATATATTTGTATGAATGTATGTATTTATATAGAAAATATACATATAAGGTAGAATGCATATATATATATATATATATATATATATTGTAAATATGAATATATATATATGTATTTATATATATATTTATATATATATACATATATATATACATATATATATATGTATGCATGTGAGTGTGTGTGTGTATGAATATATACATCTACACAATAATATATATGTATACATATATATTAATATATATATACATATCTATACAATGTATTTATATATATATATATACAAACAATATATATAAACATATATATATGTGTGTATATATATGTATATATATGTATATATATATATAATATGCCAGTTCAACCGGTTTGACCGGTCCGACCACTAATTGCCTTATATTATGGTGACTGGTTCATTTTTCCGGTTCAAATTGTTTTTTATGTCATGTTGACATCATTTTCGGTCCAATTGGTTCAACCAATCCGGTTGAACCTGACTCAATCCGGTCTAAGTCAGTACATGTAACAACCCCGTCTCCCGGTAAGCCCCACTTAAGGGAGACCAAGAGATCAGAGTCGTTATCTAATAACCCGGATTAAAGGTTCGACAAATAATCATTAACAATTATTAAATTCTACCAACTATACTGAAATATGGTAAAAATAAAAACTTTGCATACCTTTTAAAATTGGGATTTCAAAACTTCTATCCACACAAATACTAATCAATCTAATCCTCTTTTGCACTTTAATTCTCATTTAATTCCACATATGCCACTTTATTGTTTGTTCTTTTCATTGTACCTAAAATGTCGGCAAACAAAACGTCGGTCAACAAGAAGCTGGTATGTGGGGGAAACAATAATCGTGCAACTATATTAACAATGTAATCGGCCTATTATTATTAACAGCCAAGATTATGTTTTAAACCATACCACTCAATCCTACCTATTCCCTAACTCTGTGATGTCCCTGTAGTGGACTTGTATGCTACCTCTCTTTTAGGTAGATTCTTACCCCCATGGTCCTACCTTACAGGTAGCCAATACATAGGGTAATAGAGTCGCATGGCACTACCTGAAAGTAGCCCAATATCTAACTCAATGTGACTTGATGGACCTACCCCATTGGTAGCCATGTACTAAGTCATCAAATGACCTGATGGACCTACCCCATAGGTAGCCATGTACTAGGTCAACTATTAAGACATAGAGGGGACCAGGATCTGAGCTAGTAGGCAGATATCTTATGTGATAGTCATAGCCACATTATAGTTTGCATGAACTAAATTCATCCAACAGTTTATTTCAAGTTATCGATGAAAACTTCAAAAAACCTCAAAAAACTAACTCGAGATATTCATAAGCGTAACCACATACCTGTCAGGCAGACTCAAATGTAGGAATAGTCCAAACAAGCAATTAATCCAGAATCAAGCAAGTACATTATTCAATCCTGAAATATACATCCAATTCCTTTTTATCAAAAACTATCCAAACCAACTTGCTACTTATGGTTTTTATTCCTTTTTAGGGTTTCTTCCTCTTTTTAGGGTTTACTTTTCAATTAGGATTTCACTTCATTTACTATTTTAAACCCTATTTCTATACAATCACTTACAATCCCTAATTTCAGATTAAAGGCACACTTAAACATTAATTAAGCCCATTATGCCTCTTTTATATTAAAACTACCATTTTTATCCTTTTAATCCATGACAAGATCATTATACTCATTCATCCTTAATTTGTAGTTCATTATGGTCTAATTCACATATGAACGTTATTTATCATCAATTCTACCTTTGTCCCTTAGAAAAACCCTAATTATCATATTAAGGATATTTATCCACAATTAGGAGCTTTAATGCTCGAAATAGCTTAGTATCATCATATCTTAACTTTATTTAAGATCTTGCATAATTAAAGCCATTAGGAGTCGCATTTACCAATATTAGGGTTTTCAAGTACCACTAAAGTATATTCATGCACATGAAACTCTAAATTAACTAACTCTAAGCAAAGTTCATCCTTTTTTGTTTCTAATGTTCCTTTTCATCATTAACAGGCTAATATCAACTTTAATCATCCATTAAACCCTATTAAATAGATTAATCAACTCAAAATAGGGTTTCTTAATCTTTAATTCATTAAAGTTGATAACTTATACTACTTTTCAAATTGTAAGAGGAATTAGGATTCAAATATATTTTTATTGCATTCCTTGAGTTTTCCTGATCAAAATTCATGTATAATGCGCATCTATCCGAGCTACCGTTAATTAACTATGAATTTTGCAAAACTCACTTACTTTGGCCAATAGGGAGGCGCCACGTAGCCTCTCCCATGCAACGCATGCTTGACTTGCTCAGAAACATTTCGAATTGACTCAAATGCCCTTGGTTAAGTGGATTGCTTCTTTAGCCATCGGAGGGCAGAATTGTCCAACGAGTCTCTCCCTTCTTCAACCTCGGGATGCTCCAGGGTTGCTGCCCTAGCCGTCGAGCTGCAACACGTGTGGGTGTGCCCCTTCCTTCCTAGGGCCCACAGATCATCACTGATGGTCGCCCAAACTTCCCTACCCTTAGTCGCACCTAGGGCACCGCCCAGGTTGTGGTTTAGCTGGCTAGTGCATGAGCACTCGATCATCCAAGCATGGTCGACGTTGCAGCCATGTAGTTTTTGTTGTGTGAATCTGGGGTCGATGGGGTGATATCCAAGTGGCCCTGGGTGGTCGTGGAGGTTTCCTGCTTCAAGCAAGACCACAAAACACACCTGTGTTGCTCCAGGTTTAGATTTATACCCTCGACTAGGGTTTATATGTAAGGAACAAGGAGGAGAACGTGGGATCTTTATCTCTCTCTTGGGCTCAAACTAGGGCTTTACCCCTTTATATAGGGTGAGTATCCACGCCCTAAGACGACCATCTATAGGTCAACGAGTTCTATTTCCAATAGGAATCAAATTCCTTCATGGAGAAGAAATTCTTCTCTCTCCTATTTACCTTCTTGATATTCTTTATTGTATGGATAATTAGAAATATGAAAATCCTCTCTCTCTCTTATTCTCTTTATTCATGCCTTTTAATATATTGGCCACGAAAATATATTTCTTGAAGTAGAAAATACTTTCTTCTTAACAAAACCATATAATTCATTAATTATGTATTCCCATTATCCCTTTATTTTGTAATTTTGTTATTTTCTCTTTCTTTCTTCTTTATTGGGACTCCTTGGATCCCAAGAAACTCTATTATTTCGAAATCCTTTTTATTGGATACTCATTATCCTTCTAGATGCATCTAAATGCATTATTCTTTATTATTTCTCATTATCTTGTTTATTTATTATTAAAATAGCCCTTTTTGAGGATTTCTCTTTATTTCTCTTTTATTTTCCTCATTGGTATTCCTTTTATCATTAGGAATCCTTGGGATACGAAATTCCATTAAGGATAACTCAATTGTACCGCTTTTTACTTATTTTCCACATTTTACCATTGTTTTCAATTTCTTTCTTAATAAATAAATACTTAATTGTTCTTTTCTTTTCTTATTGCACTCTCTATGCAACTTTGGACTCCTTGGAACCCAAGAGGCACGAAATTCATCTTTGGATTATATTCTTTTGCCTTCTAGAGGTTTCTACATCTTTCTTTTCTCAAAAACTCAATTATTAATTAATTAATTGAATTTCCTTGTTATTTGGCCCAATAGCCAATAAAGCCCACAACAAAATCATCAAGGCTATTTGTAAATGGAGTTACATCATTATTTGTCCAATTATCTACAATATGAGAGATTACATTTCTCATCAAATGAACCCAAAATTTGGGGTTGTAACATCCTTCCCCTCTTATAGGAATTTTGCCCTCAAAATTCCATCAAGCAAGCAAACAAACAGGATAAGCCTTTCATATGTCCATCATGGATCCCATGTGGCTTCACCCTTTCCATGGTTCTTCCCATGAACCTTCATCATCTCATATACTTCCATCTGAATTCTTTCTTACCTTGGTATATTGTACCCTCATAGGTGACTCAGGACATTTCAGCCTCTCAAAAGCTGAATAGGTTGAAGGCTCAACACATGGCTTGGGTACCTCACATAGTGCTCTAGATCAGACTCATGAAACACATTACACATCATGATATCATGAGGGTCAAGGCTAAACACAACCATCTCCACCAATCCATCTCAAATGGACCCATATATCGGGGACTCAACTTTCTCAACTGTAGCTCAGAGGGGTCGGATTTCACATCACATATTCTCCCACAGTGAACTACATGTCAGTCTGCTTTGCATCAGCTCATGACTCATGTCGCCCCTGGGCTCTCTCTCAGCCATTGCATGATCAAGTGACTTCATCTGCACACACTATGGTTCTTTTATGACCTACGCGAGGCCTCCTTCACCAACATCATCATAATGAAGTAGTGACTGACACAACCTCCTTATACAACTTCTTGCATCCCGATAAAGGATATGGTGGTTAACATCACATCTTAAGAACTGTCTCTCTGTATCACCCTGAACAAGCACACATTCTCTCATCAGACCCTCTAGTCTGGATCATACTAACCATTAGTTAGGGATGATAAGAGGTACTAAAAATGAGTTCTTCATGTACCTACTTTCACCACATGGAAGTAAACCTTCTAATCATTCTCAAGAGCTTTTAAACTCACATCATGGTGTAGTTGAACCATTTCTCTCTCTCTTGTAAGCAGTTCAACCCGATCTGTCCCTTGACAATACTCTTTCTTTTTCCTGTCATCTAGGTAAGGTGATCTACCATAACCCACATTGACCTTCCTTGGTCAAGGGGAGATTTTCCACATCATCCATAGTGATGAACTCCCGTTCCCTCTCAGGGACTCTTTAACCTCCAAGTCAAAGCACTGAGTTACTGGTGTTCTTCCATCTCCCTTGGCTTGCATGGCCACATGCTACATGCAACTTCACATCAAGCAACCAAAGTGCTACTATCACTTACTATCTTTGTAATATCACAGTGTTTGGTGATCTTAAAGCCATGATCTCCTATATGTCATGATTCCTTAAGCATGATACCTCAGAAACCCTAAACCACTCTCATCAGGGTTTCATCACTTTACTTTCCAAAGAAGTACATTTGAGGTTCTACAACCATCCTTTCATTATATCACAGACTAGGCTAGCTAACCAAACAATCATTTACTTGATTAACCGCTATTGATACATCTGGGTATTAGCCAGACTTATCTCTTTTTCTCAACTTAAGGTTAGCCTAGCAACCTTAACTTCTTCTAGCTTCTAGCTAAACTAGGCAGCTATTTCTCAACCAGAGCATTCATTACCACTTCACATCCTGAGGTATTAGGTAATGTTTGAAGACATATACCTCCATGTATTCCACTTATCGTCTCATCTCAAACTCTAAGTCTATCTTCATTAAGAACAATCTCTAATTTCATCATCATGGTGATCAAACTCAACCTGGTATACATAGCTCATGATAAAACATCCTCACTCTTACTGTTTGTAAATCATCCATGTATTATTCACTCCACCAGGGTATGTTATCCTCTCTGTCCTCATACCTCATAGCAACGTTCCAACCCACGTCATCTTTTATCCTTGGTGTATGGCATGCGTACTGTCCCATCTCTCACTCCCATAACAAGAAGAAGTAAGCATTTGGCAGCTGTCCAAATACAGAGTTCTTCCTATTCCAAGAGTAGAGATGGTACATCCCACCTTGCCAGTACACCTTTACATCTAATTTGAAACGTGCCACATATGTTTCTACAAACATCACGATATCGAAAATTACTTCCATGGAAAATTGGTCTCAAACCTACTGAGGTTTACACATATTCCTTGGTCATCTCCTCTAGGTCTATGGGGTGCCGACACTTTTGGGGTCATCCCTCTTCCCTTATGCATCTAGAGAGTGCCCTACTCATCTATCCTTTGGGTCCCATGAGTTCATGAAGGTGATCAATCTCCTAACCCATGGCCCTTAGACAATGATAGATGTTACCTCCCGACCCTATGGTCATGTGCAACTAGGGAATTAGGAAACTCCTACTTCCATCGGGGTCTTATCCATTCCTGACCCTAGGATAGACTTAGGATTCTATTATAGTACATGTCCAACTTAGAACCTTACCCAAGCCTTCATCATCTCTCTCTGCATTCACGACTGACTTTCATCCCTTCATAGGGTCATGGCAACCTGCCTACCTTGGTCAGGCCCCATACCGATTACCTCCATGGTAACACCTCCACATGCACATAGAGATGGTTATCTATGGGTCTACAGGTTCATTATCATTCCATGTACTTTTCACTTAGCTTCTCAAGATCCTATGAAACATCTTTAGGTTACCTCAAAACCAACAAAACTGGTATACACCCTACAAAAGGGTGCCTCTCCCAGGATGGGATGAAACTACACCTTGATAACAGCAGTAAAAAACGTCCTTATGTTTAGGGTATGCATCCACATGAGCATGCTTAGCCCTAGCAAGCTACTAAGGCACAAGAAGACACTTACCAAACCATGCTAGATCACACTGTTCTCATCCTCAACATTAGACCAACTTAGTTGTGAGGGGTTCATCAAACATACCCTTAACTTAAGGGGTTTCTTTTACCTCTACACATGAGGAGCATAATGCTCGAAACTATAGAGACTCAAATCTAATCATGAGCATTGGGTACACTGCTTCCCCTCTTAGGCCTAGGAACCCTAGGTTCTCCTTTGGGTATCCAACTGCATGCTCAATCTCTTAACCACGAATCAAGCATGTCCAAGGTATGACATGTACTCCCATGATCCTTTTATATGAGCAACACCTTAGAGTTGAGTCCTCCTCAAGGACAACCAACTAGGTATAAGGCCTCACAACCTGTTACTAAACCTTTCTAGGTCTAAAGAACTCTTCTTCTTATCTCAGAAGGAAAACATCTATACCATAGGCACATAGGTACCAGAAGCGTCATCCTCTCTCTATGGTTTGGTTCCTCTACAGGCAACCAAGATATCATCAGCCTCCAGAGATCATGCATGAGGCAACTGCAACCATCCACTCAGGTTGCATCATCCTCAACTCTCCCCTGTCCAACCTTCTTACTGGGGTCCTACTTTCTCTCTCTAAATCTAACTCCACATCCAGTCTTACTACTAGAGGTCCTCCCTCCCTGAAGGATCAAGCTCACAGGCATACCTCTACGTGGGTGAAGCCTATGCTCAAACTTATGTTTTCTCATGATTATCCATAGACCCTTATTCTTATCTCATAAGACATCCATCCTGTCCTTCTGGCCTCATTTTAAACTCACTGCTCGTACTATTGATGTACTCTAGGTGCAAGCTATATCCTACTTGCAACAGCCCATAAGGTTTCTATAGGTTCTTCTCTAACCTCATCCATGAAGGAGCTATATTTTGCTCAAACATGCATGACCCTTCCCAGGGTTGGGTTGCCAAAGGTGCTAGGTCATTCAACCTCTCATGGTCTCGTATGGAAATCCAAAGGCATGTCCATCCAAACACCCAGTCAACCATGACATTTAACTCATCATGTCATCTCTCTCTCTAACCTCCACTTAGGGTTAGGGTTACCATCATCCTCAGAGGATGTGCTAGGTCTCTATTTTTAATGGAGGTCTCTACCTCCAAGACTACTTCTCTCTACTCATCCTCATGCCAAGGAGGTCTATCCTTAGGTCTCTCCTGAGGACAATGACAACTCGTGTCATACGACCTAAGCATGTATCTATTCCTTTACGCTTACTCTATTAAGCTTATGTCCATGACATCTTATTTACATGCTTTTCATTAATTTTGTGGAGGATTCCTTAGACCTTATTAACCTTACCCATACCTCAAGATAGTGAGGAGAAGAGAGAAAACCCTAATCCTTAAGGTCTTTAACAGAATTTGAGTTGAGAAGGGATGAACAAGATGAGAGAGTCCTAAGGGTATCTTATTTCGATTCATACCCTAAGACTTTGGCCAGGCAGTCACACGGATCTGGGAGTCCTCATATTCCGACTAGTAGTGCGGAGGAAAATATTTCCAGCCCCCGATCGTGATCCTTTTCTAGACACCTCTATCTTTCGGATAATCCTCTAATAACTCCCTTGGGTTCTACAGAATTTGTAAAATTTAATAATTATTAAGGATTAAGTGATGAACCTATGCTCTGATACCAATTGTAACAACCCCGTCTCTCGGTAACCCCCACTTAAGGGAGACCAAGAGATCATAGCCATTATCTAATAACCCAAATCAAAGGTTCGACAAATAATCATTAACAATTATTAAATTCTACCAACTATACTGGAATATGGTAAAAATAAAAACTTTGCATACCTTTTAAAACTAGGATTTCAAAACTTCTATCCACACAGATACTAATCTATCTAATCATCCTTTGTACTTTAATTCTCATTTAATTCCACATATGCCACTTTACTGTTTGTTCTTTTCATTGTACCTAAAATGCCGACAAACAAAACGTCGGTCAGCAAGAAGCTAGTATGTGGGGGAAACAATAATCGTGCAACTATATTAATAATGTAATCAACCAATTATCATTTAACATCCAAGATTACGTTTTAAACCATACCACTCAATCCTTACCTATCCCCTAACTCTATACTATCCCTGCAGTGGACTTGTATGCTACCTCTCTTTTAGGTAGATTCTTACCCCCATGGTCCTACCTTACAGGTAGCCAATACATAGGGTAATAGAGTCGCATGGCACTACCCGAAAGTAGCCCAATATCTAACTCAATGTGACTTGATGGACCTACCCCATTGGTAGCCATGTACTAAGTCATCCAATGACCTGATGGACCAACCCCATAGGTAGCCATGTACTAGGTCAACTATTAAGCCATAGAGGGGACCAGGATCTGAGCTGGTAGGCACATATCTTATGTGATAGTCATAGCCACATTATAGTTTGCATGAACTAAATTCATCCAATAGTTTATTTCAAGTCATCGATGAAAACTTAAGAAAACCTCAGAAAACTAACTTGAGATATTCATAAGCGTGACCACATACCTGTCAGGCAGACTCAGATGCAGGAATAGTCCAAACAAGCAATTAATCTAGAATCAAGCAAGTACACAGTTCAATCATGAAATATACATCCAATTCCTTTTTATCAAAAACTATCCAAACCATCTTGCCACTTATGGTTTGTATTCCTTTTTAGGGTTTCTTCCTCTTTTTAGGGTATACTTTGCAATTAGGGTTTCACTTCATTTACTATTTTAAACCCTATTTCTATACAATCACTTGCAAATCCTAATTTCAGATTAAAGGCACACTTAAACATTAATTAAGCCCATTATGCCTCTTTTATATTAAAACTACCATTTTTATCCTTTTTAATCCATGACAAGATCGTTATACTCATTCATCCTTAATTCGTAGTTCATTATGGTCTAATTCACATATGAACGTTATTTATCATCAATTCTACCTTTGTCCCTTAGAAAAACCCTAATTATCATATTAAGGATATTTATAAACAATCAGGAGCTTTAATGCTCAAAATAGCTTAGTATCATCATATCTTAACTTTATTCACGATCTTGAATAATTAAAGCCATTAGGAGTCGCATTTACCAATATTAGGGTTTTCGAGGACCATTAAAGTGTATTCATGCACATGAAACTCTAAATTAACTAATTATATGTAAATTTCATCCTTTTCATTCCTAATGTTCCTTTTCATCATTAACAGGCTAATATCAACTTTAATCATCCATTAAACCCTATTAAATATATTAATCAACTCAAAATAGGGTTTCTTAATATTTAATTTATTGAAGTTGATAACTTATACTACTTTTTGAATTGCAAGAGGAATTAGGCTTCAAATATATTTTTATTGCATTCCTTGAGTTCTCCTGATCAAAATTCATGTATAATGCACATCTATCCGAGCTACCATTAATTAACTATGAATTTTGCAAAACTCACTTACTTTGGCCAATAGGGAGGCGCCACGTAGCCTCTCCCATGAAACACATGCTTGACTTGCTCAGAAACATTTCAAATTGATCGAAATGCCCTTAGTTAAGTGAATTGCTTCTTTAGCCCGTGGAGGGAAGAATTGTCCAACGGGCCCCTCCCTTCTTCAACCTCGGGCTGCTCCAGGGCTGCTACCCTAGCCGCCGAGCTGCAGCATGGTGGGCGCGCCCCTTCCTTCCTAGGGCCCAGGGATCGCCGCCGATGGTCGCCCAAACTTCCCTGCCCTTAGTCGCACCAAGGGCACTGCCCATGTTGTGGTTTAGCTAGCTAGTGCATGAGCACTTGATCATCCAAGCATGGCCGACGTTGCAGCCATGTAGCTACTATTGCGTGAAGTCGGGGTCGATGGGGCGATATCCAAGCAGCCCTGGGTGGTCGTGGAGGTTTCCTGCTTCAAGCAAGACCACAAAACACACCTGTGTTGCTCCAGGTTTAGATCTATACCCTCGACTAGGGTTTATACATAAGGAACAAGGAGGAGAACGTGGGATCTTTCTCTCTTTCTCTCTTGGGCTCGAACTAGGGCTTTACCCCTTTATATAGGGTGAGTATCCACGTCCTAAGACGACCATCTATGGGTCAACTAGTTCTATTTCCAATAGGAATCAAATTCCTTCATGGAGAAGAAATTCTTCTCTCTCCTATTTACCTTCTTGATATTCTTTATTGAATGGATAATTAGAAATATGAAAATCCTCTCTCTCTTATTCTCTTTATTCATGCCTTTTAATATATTGGCCACGAAAATATATTTCCTTAAGTAGAAAATACTTTCTTCTTAACAAAACCACATAATTCATTAATTATGTATTCCCATTATCCCTTTATTTTGCAATTTTGTTATTTTCTCTTTCTTTCTTCTTTATTGGGACTCCTTGGATCCCAAGCAACTCTATTATTTTGAAATCCTTTTTATTGGATACTCATTATCCTTCTAGATGCATCTAAATGCATTATTCTTTATTATTTCTTATTAAAATAGCCCTTTTTGAGGATTTTTCTTTATTTCTCTTTTATTTTCCTCATTGGTATTCCTTTTATCATTAGGAATCCTTGGGATACGAAATTCCACTAAGGATAACTCAATTGTACCTCTTTTTACTTATTTTCCACATTTTACTATTATTTTCAATTTCTTTCTTAATAAAGAAATACTTAATTGTTCTTTTCTTTTCTTATTGCACTCTCTATGCAACTTTGGACTCCTTAGAACCCAAAGAACCCAAGAGGCACGAAATCTATCTTTGGACTATATTCTTTTACCTTCTAGAGGTTTTCACATCTTTCTTTTCTCAAAAACTCAATTATTCATTAATTAATTGAATTTCCTTGTTATTGAGCCCAATAGCCAATAAAGCCCACAACACAATCATCAAGGCTATTTGTAAACAGAATTACATCATTTTTTGTCCAATTATCTCCAATATGAGAGATTACATTTCTCATCAAATGAACCCAAAATTTGGGGTTGTAACAAGTACCGGTCCGACCACCGGTTCGGTTCTAAAAACATTGGTGTGTATGCCTCATTGTAACCAAATCATCCAAAAATACAAAGACATGCACACACACAAAATTAGCCAGAAACACAAGCCTTAGTGAAAAAAATATGGCCTGACGTCTCCCCAAAGAAAATAGGTGTGTGCTTTCTAAGCAACCTTGGCCTCAACGGTCTTGGATTGCATGGGATCCATGGACATCACTTTCACGAATGTCACCGTCGGTACAAGGTCTTGAAAAAAATAGTTGCATCGATTCAAGTCCTACATAAACGACAAACATACAAAGCTGCATTATTTCTTAGCTTTATACAATCTTTTGTTACTTTTGATGAAGAACAGCATGGTTGTCAAAAATCTTAATTAATCAATTTGTTACTGTTTACGATCAAATGTTACTTTTGAAATCACATACTTACTTTTGATATCACATAGTTACTTTATACACTACATAATTACTTTTCATAAAAAAAATTATATTCATTTTGTAATTGGTTGTATTTAAGTTTATATAGTTTTTATCCCATGGTTACTTGGCTATATGTCTCATCAAGATTATACACTCTAAAATTATAATACATTCACATAACGATATAATTAATCATGACTTTCATTTCAAATGATTGCTTAAAACTTTATCAACACCAAAAATAGATCCGACTAAAGGGAAAAAAATATAAGATTAAATATAAGACAATCCTCTTCACCCCCATTCAAAGGTCAATCCATACCAACAACAAGGAACTAGGGCTTCATAAGTTGTGATTTGGGGTTATTACCTTTCCAAACGTTTGGCTTCTATGGGCTATAATTAGATGTCATGTCCAATTCATATGAGATAGTAGTCGTTTCAAAGCCACCTGAATTAAACATAGAAGCAACTGTCTAATTCACGAACAGAATTTGACTGATCCCCAATAATATCAAACATGCTTTGTCCAAGGTTACTTTGGGATTAAGCACAGCTGAAAGGAATAACATTTTGTCTTGCTTAATACAGGCCAGGCGCAAGATGGCAATTGGGCGTCTTTGTCTACAGCACAGATTGTGACCATCTTCCTTTCTTGCCGGTGATACAAGCGAATAAATAGGATACCTTCCAGAGTTCTGTCATTGATTGACACAAATGAGAGACACTGCTGATGGACTGGCTATATGCGGTGTTGAACTCACGACCCGTCCTCATCAGCACCAAATCTTTAGTCAGCAACGTGCTGATCACCAAGAACGTAACTAGATGCGCATCCCAGAAGGCAAGTTCCACTTTGTGCCAATCGGCCACTGGACACCAAGTTATTTCCACCACTAAATGAGAGATCTTTCCATCTCCTAGCGACGCCCCAAATGCATGTTCATGGGGGAAGTCACGCTCTGAATGTCGTTGGACTGCTCGATGGTCGGATGTGGCCTAGAAGGCGTCAGGGGAGGATGTGGACGAGGAACATGAAGAAGCCACAAACGAGCCCTAGACTTTTGTCGGGGATTAGGGACCCAGTACTCAGGGGACGGGATTGGATACGATAACTTTTGAAACAGAACCTGTTCTGCTTGGTGCCGCGGCGGGGTGACAATTATCTTAATCAGACTGGATGAATAGACAGGATGTCATGGAAATATTTACAAATACTGCCACCGCTATCCTAGACACGGGTAGTTTAATTTGCAACAAAAATAGAATATATATATATATATATATATATATATATATATATATATATATTATATATATGGTAAATATATTCGGAGTCCTGCAACAGTAGGAGGTCAAATATCATATGTAGTCCAACGCTACACTTCATCAACGCATACAACTCACACATCTATCTAATGTGTAGCTTACGCTTGACACATTTACAAATTTTTACAACAATATACTTTGCACTTTTAGCTGAACTCCCGTGCTTTCTACAATTTCGTTCATTTTATATATAAAAATAAAATACAACAAACAACATTCCATTCCGATCCTTGTTCCACAACTCTTTATCATTAGTTTTGCATCATCCTTCAATGGTATTTGCAATCTGAACTCTTTGTAAATCAAGCTACATACTTCCTTCGTGAATTTGCAGCAACCCGTCAAGTAGTTATGGGACTCCTCCTCCTCATTACACAACAAGTAAGTAGTTGAACTATCTTGATTCCATTTGTGTATTTTATCTAGTGTGGACAATGTGTCATGCATGATTTTATAAACACACATTCTCCATTTGTGAACATATTTTCCAGCCCATATTTGTTCAAAATTTTTGTCTTTTGCAACTCTAGTTCTTGTTGGCCCCCCCCAAAGATCCATCTTCAAGTCTTTTAGGTGCCATCCGCCAACTTCATAGGGGTCAAATAAATGATTTGTTTCCTATCATAACTCCCGTATAATATTGATTGTGCGTGAATATCCTTTCCTGGTATTTGGCTGAAATTCTAGGCCCCATTGATATCTCTCCCTCATCCGCTTTCCCGCGCCGAGGCACCTTCTTGATAGTTTATTATTCTCCTTAAAGTCTTCCACTTTGCAATGTCTCTAGGAACTTTTAAATTCAGACATCCTTCCTACCTTGAGCATACCTCATAGGATGATATTTCCTTGCCCATAGAAAATTAGATAGTTTCATTTCTATCATATCAAGCACGACTCCCAGAATTTCTCCTTACTAAACTCAGAAGATGAGAAGATCCTCCAATGAAGCCTTGATAATGTTCCCCTTCCAGTCTTATAAGTCTTATATATATATATATATATATCTGTGTGTGTGTGTACAATATTTTTTGTATTCTTAATATACCAATCATAAATATTTAAATAAAATACAACCATATGCTATACACGTGCTTGGCACGTGCAAACCGCTAGTCAGCCGAGAAAAGAAATAGAATTGAGAATTGTGGCAAGAGATTTCGTACGAATGCTGTTCGACTAAATGCAGAACTGAAGTGATACTGTAATAAGTTCTATACAGATTACCAATTTCCTACTTATATGATAAATTAAAGGTATAAATATTATACGGGTGGGAAACTTTTCTAATATCTTTTTATAAGGGTCAATATGGGTATAGGTCCCATAAATAACGAGTTTAGTGGGTATGGATACGGGTTGCAAAACCTGCCAGACTGACTGATTGAAATCCCAAACCAACTGCATCGAACTCCCAACTGTCCAACTTCCAAACCAACTGATTAATCGCAATCCCAAACCAACTGACTAATCACAATCCCAAACTAACAGAATCCAACTCCTATACCAACTTAACCAATCCTAATCCCAAACTAACAGAAGCTTGGTTGCTTTCAGTATTATATATTGTAAACCTGATAAACCAATTTGATCCATCAGCGGCCTGAAGCGCAACAAGTACCTTGCCGTCACAATGAGTCTATTATTGACGAAATCAGTATCTTGCTATTGAATTTTCGCATACCCCGTGAAGAGGCTACGCATCTGGAGGATCGAAGAACAACCCAGACCTTTCCATCTTACCATCGCAGAATGGAAACACCCTTGGTTTTCTCATCAGACCTTGCCCCTCTCGTGTCCGTGCTGCTCGAGGCAGTCTACAAACTACTTTGGACGCGCATAGACAATCGGACGAGGACGGAGATCAAACGCCTTTTGGGTTCTTTGCTTTTATTGAAAAAAGTTATCCAGGACCGCACTGATGGAAATCAGGCAGATGCCACAATTCATGATTGGAGTATGAAACTCAGAGATGTTCTAACGGATACTGACGATCTGTGTGATGTACTTGCCGTGGACGAGGCTATTCGATCAATGAAGGGCGACGGTGACGGGAGTGGTTGTATGTTTACTTCTTCTAGAAGGATTTTGATTTTCAAGGGATGGAGAAAAAAAGTGACTGCAGCAGTCCGTTGTTGCTATCTTAACCGTACCAACCTACGACATTCCAGAAAGAAGTTTCGAGCAATCAATGCAAGGATTGACGCCCTAATTGCGGTATCCCGAAAATTGAGGGTCTGTGTACCATCGAAATTCGCTGATACACACTTTGGCTGGAGAGAGTCCAGCGGGATCTTACAGGAACTGATGTTAGGCAGAAAAGAAGTCAAGGACGATATCATAGCACGCCTGTTGGAAGTACCAGAAGCTCCTTCCCTGAATGATTCTTCCACGAGGAACATGTTGGTCCTTCCTATCGTAGGAATGGGGGGGTAGGGAAAACAGTCCTTGCACAATTGATCTTTAATGATTCTAATATCACACAGCATTTTGATACACGGATTTGGGTTCATGTTGGTGCCAACTACGACGCAAGACATGCCACTCGACACATTCTGAGTTGTATATATCGAAAAGCGGGAAAGGAACACAACTACACTTCTTTAGAAGTCATGCAAGTTGAACTTTCCAGACTATTGCGTTCTCGCAGTATCCTGCTGGTTTTAGATGACGTTTGGATTGAAGATGAAGGATTTTGGGAACAACTTCTGATGCCCTTGAAAGACACAGATAATGGACGTCAATGTGTTGTGATAACAAGTCGACTAATTTCAGTTGGGCATGCAATTCCGGGCTGCCTGCCAGCAGTTTCTTTGCGAGGTTTGGACGATGTAACTCTGTGGGAAATTCTTCAGCAAAATGCTTTTGGTGATGGCAGCGACATTCCTACTCGTAGTAATTACAACTTGCTCAAGCTTATTGGTAAGCAAATTGTTGTAAGGCTGAAAGGCTCCCCGTTGGGTGCAAAAGTTATTGGTAGACTCTTAGGACATGACAACACTGTGGAACACTGGAGGAGCGTTTTGGAGAACCAGTTACAGACATGGACTCTGCAGGAAGATGGCATCTTACCCGTTTTGATGCTAAGTTATCAGCAATTATCTGCAGAATTGAAGCAATGCTTAGTGTATTTTTCCTTATATCCCAATGGTTTTGTTTTTGAAGAATCTGAAATTATACATTTCTGGATGGCTCACCGTTTACTCCATTCTGAAGGTTCAATGCCAGTTGAATATGTTGGGAAAAAGTACCTCCAGGCTTTAGAAGATAGATCATTCATACAAAATGTTGATGGAAAGTATTCTATGCATGATCTGATGAATGATCTTGTACGGGTCCTTTTTAAAGATGTTTGCTTTTGTCTACAAGATACCAATGAATATCCACGGAAAGTTTTCCACATATCAGTCCATGGCACAGAAAATATCGCTTCTCTTACGAAGATGCCTGATTACATATGTCATAAGCTCCGTACGTTGATTATTTATCCATCTCCCATGCCTATGGATGTAGAGGAAGATATTGGAAATATACTGGAGAATATGAAATGTCTGAGAGTGTTAGTGTTGAAAGGCAACCCCATGCGGAATTTGCCACCCTGTGTATGTAATTTAAAGCTTCTCCGTTGTCTAGATGTCTCATATAGTTCAATAGAGAAATTGCCAGAAGAATTGGGAGACCTTCAAAATCTGCAAATATTGAATCTCACATCTTGTAGAAGTTTGCATGCTTTTCCAAGAAGTATAACTAGGCTGGTTAACTTGAGGCATCTTGTTGCAGATTTCAAAGAGTTGCGCCCTATACAGGGGATTGGCAGGCTATCAATGCTACAAACACTGAACTTATTTACAGTGGGCAAGGAAAATGGCTACGAAATTTGTGAGTTAAAGAATTTAAATATTCTTCGAGGAAGTGTAAAAATCGAGAATCTTGAGGTTATTACAAGTGAGGAACAAGCAAAGGAAGCTGAACTTGTGAGAAAAGAGTTCATTGAAGGGTTAGAGATGACTTGGAGAAGTAGGGAGATAGATGACATGGAATCTGCCAGTCAGCTTAGCGAAGTGGAAGAGCAAGTGCTCGAGGCTCTTCAACCCTGTATTACTCTCAAACAGTTTGGCATATCTGGCTATAAAGGCTGTAAGCTACCAGATTGGTTGAATCATTTGTCATTACCTTTGTTGGAAACTTTGGAGCTAACTGGGTGTTGCAAATTGAAGTCACTGCCATGCCACCTTGGTAAGATGTCATTTCTTAAACACCTCAAAGTATCTAATATGTCCAGCATGGAGAAAATCAGATGGGGAACAATATCATCAGATGATGTTGAGCATAGCTCATATTCTTCATTAGTGGATGTGGGTAGTGAAATTCTCTTTCCTCAGTTGGAATCATTACATTTCTGCGATATGCCAGAATGGGTTGAGTGGCGGGTGGAACAAACAGTGGCCTTTGCTAGTGATAATGGCGTCGGTGAAGCCTCTTTCATAATTCCTCAACTGAAAAGTGTGTGCATAACAAATTGCCCCAAGTTGGAAAATATTAATTTTTTTCTGAATGTTGAGTGTCTGAAGATCTCTAAATGTAAGCGACAACAGCTTACACGATTACTAGAGCATATTGCCCCTACCAAACTCCGGTACCTGGAAATCTGTGAATGTTCAGACTAAGAGTATTTTCGTGATGATGACAATGATCAGATGGAATCAGCCCTGCTTAATCTCACCTCCTTAAGATCATTGCATATTCATGACTGTCAGCGGCTCAAGTCACAGTCTTCTCTCATCAGCAAACTCTCACTTGAAGAGATCGAGTTTCAGAATTGCCCTCTTTTATCTTTGCCAACTTCCTAAACTTTCACCTCTATGCAGTGCGTTGAAGTCCAAAATTGTGTTGATATTAAGGACAAGTACCAATTTATGTATGAATGATTGTAGCCTTCGACATAGCCATTTAGTAACAAAATCATGTTTTATCAGTTTTAATTTGTTTTTGGTATTATTTGATATATCTCCAGTTCGGTTTTGTAAATTTCCATATGTTTAGTCCCACATTAACTGGCTATCTGTCTTAAATGCCTATATATAGGCTTTGTAAGCCTCTATGGAAGGCATGATTGATGATTGAAATCTTTGAATGCAATTATATTTCCTTTACAGTTTAGATTTTTAATTATTAGGCTCCGCGTTACCATTGGTATCAAGATATGGAAATTGACATCAACCCTTACCTGCAAGAAATAGTATGTACCTAAAGTAACTTTCTATTAGGGAACCCACACATTAATTTTCTTTGTTGTTTTTTCTGTTTCTTCACTTTCGCAGACAAGTATCCTATTTCATTGTTGGAGCATGTATAATATTTTTACATTCTCTTAAATTTATATGAATATAAGTCATGATGTATGTCTTGTCGGATTGTATCTGTCTGAAAATCATTGAGATAACTGCAATCTCCCTGCACAAACTCTACATTTCAGCAATATTCACCCAAAAGAATTCCCTCTTTTTCTAGATAACATTTCATTGTAGCACAATGATTCGAGTAATTTTTTCCGCTCCTATTGCAAGCTAATCTTTATCTAGTAACCTACTAGATGTTTTCTATATATTTGTATTGCATGTCTCACTAATATGACCATTACTTACCAACATTCATCATTTCTTTTAAATCATACTATTTATGATCTCTTACTCACATGGAAGAAATCACATATATTGAAGGGGCCGTGCCTCACAGAATATCCCATACAATATACATGGATGCAGATCTTGTTCTTTATCAATGTACCTGCACCAAACATAGATTTCGTGTTGTTAGTGCTAAAAACACATCTTTTTATGTATATCCAAGATTCAAACCCATGGGGGGAAGGAACTCTATGATTTTCCTCATTTGTGTTGTCCTTTGAACTGTACTTCTCTATGGTTTTCCTTCATGTCTTCACACAGGGCCTCCACGGGGTTATAGTGCATAGGGAGGCATTTCTTCCTTCATGGTTTTCCCATGCATGAATGCAAACATGCAAAAAGTTATAGATAAACATGAGCAAGTGTTAAATCTTAATACACACAATATATAGAATACTTAGTGCCATTACAAACACTAGCTCCTCAACAATATTTGTTGTTTGAGAAGCTCTTATTTTGTGATTGACATAAACAAATTTTTGATATTTAGTATTTGAAATCTGACGAATTTCAAGTATAATCACCTAATTCTATCATGGGTTCAGTTACAATCAAGTGCACATCACCGTAAAAGAGTTTTTGTTGGACTTATTCTAGGACCATCTATATCTCTTACTTTCCTCTTTCCTAAATACATCCTTGTTGACGCGATTTGCTGGTAGAGTTAGACATTAATTTTTGTTTCTACTGATTTTTATGCTGTCTTGATTTTCCAATAGTGGTATCAGTGCCACATCAATTGTGGTGTATCTGGATTGAAACTGATATGATCTGATTTATTTTATTGGATATGATGTGAATATTAAAATAATTAATGTTTATATATGATTAAATACCATATATGATCCCAATATATATATGTGTGTGTGTGTGTGCGTGTGTTTGTGTGTGCAATCTATATGTGTCGTCTTAAAAGTGTTTTGATGGTGCATCTATGTGTGATTATGGCCAAAACGCCTATGAACTGTGTGCATAGTTGTTTAGTTTTCTTTCTTGTTGTTACTCAATTTGCATACTGAGCATCTCCCCTCCTTTTCAAATATAAATTAATGCTCTTCTTCCTGTTATCCCTCGAATGTAACTCAAGGTTTTTCCTTTAACAATGTAATATGTAATAGCATATTTTTAATTTATGCTTCATTGTGAGGAGGAATTCTACACCAGACGAACTGATCAGCTCGGGAGACGAACTGATCGGATGGAGGACCGAGGAGGCCAGATGATAGGAGAGAAACCGATTGAGTGGTTGCTCAACCAATCCATTGGAGGAATCTAGACATCTCTTGAATTATAGACCAGACAACCGTATCAGGAGACCAACCAATTGACAAGGAGGCTAATCGATCGACTGAATTGTTAAACCGGTCAACTTAGAGTGGTTCCAATACAGATTTCTACAGTACAGGTTGCTACATATGATGTGGACCTTAGGTGGTAGCAATTTCTTATGGCTCCAAGAATTGTATTGGTGGAGCCATAACCATCGCTCATATATTTTTGGTTACGTGTTTTTTGTTTGTGGATATAGCATGTATATGATACATACTATAAGTATGTGGTGATTGGATATGTATACATATTTATATATAAAATCCCTCTATAAATATAAGGTCTAAGATGCTTTTCATAAATAGCACACATTAAAAGTTTGATCGACCAAGCGTGGGCACGCCCTAGTGTGGTGTGTCATCTATCTCATAGAAGTGTGATGGTAGATTGATGTGTGCTATTTCAACACATCTTTTCTGCAAATTATTAAGCTTGTCACATAGAAATATTCAATTCATCTCTTAAAATTACACAAATTTTATATCTTTTCTCCTTATTAACAAATGTGACAATCATTTGCTATTTTGTTGTAATTTCAGGACCCGAATCGATCGTCTGATCTGATCAACCGATCGTTTCAAATAATCGAGCTGATCGTCTGAGATATCTAACCGCTCGTTTGGCGTTCTAGCGATGATCATTGCTCTCAACCAGACGACCAACTGGACCGCCCGTTTCCTTGTCCAACGCTCGGCCCAAGCCCTATTGATGAAAAGAATCACAAGATATCTTTGACTGCGCCGCCACCCTAATTAGGGTTGGCAGCCGATCGCTTGGCGGCGCGCAGACATGAAAAATCAACCGCCAGTTCCAAAAACCCTTCACCCTAAACCTAATGTATACCCCCCTCCTTCTCCTAAAAAAGGAGGGGCACTTCCTCCTCTCTGGGCATCTTGGATTTCTCGTTGTATGGGATTCTGAAGCATTTATTCTTATAATCATTTTCTTATTCTGCAATAAAGTAGATTTTATTTCAAGCATTGTTCTTTCATACTTGGTTCTTGTCTCTTCATTCCGCTTTAGTCTTAATCTTCTTTTCTTCGTTCTTTAATTTTGGAGCAAGGAACTAAGAACTAAGCTATTTTATTATCTCTAGCATAAGGATTAACCTCCTGATTTTGGGCTAGACTATGACTTCAGTACTTTCTTCCTCCATCTCCCCCTTCTCCATGAGTGAGTAGTTTTCTATCGAGGCAAGGGGAATAACCCCTTAGCCATGGCTTTATCGACTTTTCCTAAAAAATGATTCTAGATGGCTTTTGGGTTTGATAACTAATTGATCTATCAAAGTAATTAATTGATTTGATCAAAAGTTAATCTGGATGGATACGACCGTGGAAGTTTGGATTTAGAACAACAAACCCAATCGCATAGGAGTTTTGAAATGACCTTGGATCTTCTTCTTTTAGGATGATGAACTAAGAAGCATGAGCACCATGATCAATGGGCTCATGTGGAGTCTATCTTTAGTGGATTTTTATTAATTCACTTGCCTTCATCGAATCCGTCGTTTTTAAGGATTAGTTTATTTTGCCTTGACTAAGGTGGTGAAAATCCCTAACGCCTCGATCTCCATCTCTTGATTTAATCACCGCATACTTTGGTTTTCTTTAATTCCTAGTCTTTTCATTCATATAGTTTTTCTTGTGCTAACAATAATCTTAAAATTTCCTTGTGCATTTTTATTCTTGTAAGTGCATTTTCATTCTTGCATTTCATTCCTTAGTGTTAATCACCAAACCCAAAACTCGACTTTTACTTTCCGTTCTAAATATGAAAATACAAAAAAATAATAAAATAGTTCTTCAAAATAATTGGGATAAAAGAAACAATATTTAAAAGTTGTCATGTGGGATCAACCCTTTCTATACTAGCCTTAATCGGAAAGTTGAAAAAGGATTAAACTCTAAGATAATTATCTTAGTGATTGTAAGTGCTAAGCGACGCATTAACAATTTGGCGCCGTTGCCGGGGACAACAGATTGTTTTCTCAAACCTCCAAAAATCTTTTGAAATTTTTGTTTTTGTTTTTTTATGCCTTCTGAGTAACATTCCGGAAGTGCTACTCCTCTTTCTGCCGAGTTCCATTCTGGCAGTCCGTTTTTTCTGCAAACGAATTAACTGCTTTAATTGTGCATGCGACGCCCGAACGTCGATTTTCAACCATTTGATCCGGAAATAGAAAGGACTTTTCATCGTCTAAACTGTCAAAGTCTAGTGAGAATGAATGAAGAGGAAGTTGTCCGTAGGATCGACCAAGCTATCGCAGCTCAAAGAGAGCTCATCCAAGCCAAACAAGAGGAAAGAAAAAGCCGCTTTGCGAGCAGCCTTTAGGGCTGAACAAGAAACCATAGAAGCTGATAGGAGGGAAGCCGAAAGGCAAAAATAATTAAAAGACTTTTCTGTTCCCAAAACTGCCTATGCGCAACATCCGATCATACCCCCCGACATTATTGCTCCACAATTCGAAATTCAAGCACAATGGATCACCATGATGTAAGCCAACCCCTTCTCAGGCAACAATGGGGAAAGTTGCCAAGATCATCTTCAAAGGTTCATTGACCTTTGCTCTTTGAACAAACTCCCGGGTGTCTCTGAAGATGCCATCCGCCTTAGGTTGTTTAAGTATTCCCTCTCTGGCCAAGCTAGTAGCTGGTACAACACCATGGAGAGCGAAGAACATGTCACAACTTGGGAAGTTCTGCAAAGAAAGTTCCTTGAGAAATTTTAGCCCCCATCTCTCACCTATGAACTCAGGGGTCAAATAACTCATTTTTATATGTCCCTAGGAGAGTCTTTAGGTGAAGCCTGGAAAAGGTTCAAAGACTTACTTAGGAAGTGCCCCCACCATGATATCTCTCAAGCCCAACTCATAGAGATTTTCTATCGTGGTGTTGATGATGATACCAAGTTCTTTCTCGATTCCTCATCTGGAGGAAATTTCATGCATCAAAGTTTAACTAGTGCATGGGAGGTAGTCAAACGGGCTTCCGAAACAAGGGCTAGAAGAGGGATTGGCGGAATCCTTAAGGTAGCCAAGGCAGAAGTTAATAATGATATCCAAAGCATAGCGGAAAGCCTAAAATTAATTGCCTTAAAACAAGATCGGTTAGAGTCATCTTTGGTCACCCTTAGGAAGTCACCCCAACAACTAAAAGCCATGGATTCCCTTTGTGGTATTTGCCAAGGATACGACCATACCACCATCCACTGTCAACATCTCTACAACATGTCCATGCAACCTGAAGTAGGATAACAACCAGAAGACCTCAATTCGATTCATACAATACCAGGCCAAAGTTACTACAATCCCAACCAACCTAGAAACCACCCTGGTTTTCAATATGGGAATCCTTCAGGTGCCGAGAACTCTAACCAACTTCAACAAAGGCCTCCCTACCCTCAAGGTAACAATCGACCACCACCTGGATTCCCATACAACAATCAAAGAAATTTTGGAAATCAAGGAAATTACCAAAATTGAAAACTCTACCCACAATTCCAAAACTTAAACCTTCCACCCCAAAATCTAAACCAACCTCAACCTCCCCTGCCGCCTCAAAGCCTCAAAATTCCCCCCCCTCCTCCTGCCCCAAGTCATCTTAGCCTGGCAAACATAGAACAAACCCTCGTGGCCATACAAGCCCATCAAAACGCAACTGACGCACAGTTGGCCCGCCTATTTTCCCAACAAAAACCTCCCGCTGGTTCCCTCCCTGGGCAGCCTGAAAATAACCCCAAACATCCTGAACAACTCAAGGTTGTTTCTACTCATTCGGGAAAAGTGCACGGCCTTCCCCATCCAGAAAAATCTTCAGACCCACCTCTAGAATTCGAGGATGAGGACATGGTAGTTGTCGAACCTGAAGTTACACCCAAACCATCCACCCCCGAAACCCCTCAAGTAGAAAATGAAGAACCAATCTATAAACCCCGACCTCCCTGTGACAATACCTCTCGTGAAAATAAGATCAACGAATTTAAACTAATGCGGAAGCGTTTAATCAGCAGCGGAAATACTGAAAATCACAAAATTTTAAAACTTTTTGCACAAAGGTCCACAACATGTAAGACTTTTTCATAAAAGAACAGGATAAGTTATTTACAAGCTGATACATCAACACATCTCTGTAAAATCACATCTCGAGAGTCACAACATCAACTGCCCTGTTAACTATATAAGGCAAGATACTAAATCTCGATGTATTACGCCAAAATCTCAGATCTATGTAACACATCTAAAAACTCCTAGGACCTGAGAGTACAGAGACGACACATAGGACATTCTATCTACAAGAACTAGATAGACAGTGTCTCCACCTGAGGATCACTGTTGTCCTGGATGTTGCTGTTGCTGCTGTTGCTGCTCACCCACTGAAGGGTTCCTTCGTCCTTGACGTCTTCCTAAAAAGTTGAATCCCACGGGGGTGAGACAATTAAATAATTGTCCCAGCGAGAGTTATAACTCTCCGCCAGAAGCATTGTTATTGCAATAAAGGAATAACATTGAGTAGCAAAACTATAATTTTCCAACAACAAGCTGTTTATTGATTAAACTAAGTAGAGCAGTATTCTTTAGGCAATCATTTCAATTATAACATGATTGAATGATAAGACTTGTATCAATAAAGAATATGAAGAACATGTATACTAGTTATTCAACTAGAGAACTAATAACAATGTATCATCAATCATTGTTCCTCGTAGTTCAACCTAAGCAAATATGCTACACGGCTGTTTACATTTTGCAAACATTCTTATGCCCTGAGGAGATGAGGTATACCGCTCATACTCCAACCGATCACTGCGAAGTCAAAATCGGTACCATACATAGGTCATCAGAAGAGCCGGATTTCTATGACCTCATTCTCCTCAGTCAATATGAGGAACAATATGCAGGACATCTCGTGTCTATGCCATAATAGCTTTCCAGGGTATTCTGGCAACTTCGCTATTAGAGTTACAGTGGCATGTTGTACTCTCTTCTCCATCGAGGGATTTCTTGTTTATCTCTCATCGATGCGGAATTAACAACATCATTGGGATATTAGTGATACATCATCCCGGCATAAACATATAATGAAGGATTGAGAGATTAAAGGTACATCTCACATCAATTCCTACATTAGGACGTAAGGATATTCACGTCCATAACCCCCACATACTCAAAAGTATGCTCTCCAGGAGTTCCCTTAGGAAAACCTGTTTCACCATCATCTAACTTCTGACAATGATGGATCTATGGTCAGGGCTCTACATGATATCATTATACTTGATTAGTTAAGTACATTATGGCATTCTTTAGCATCAGGCATGTTTTCAAACATAAACCAATAAGACAATTGGTATAAAGAAAGAGTACTAATTGTATCAAGTTCATATCACATCTTGTTAACATTGGGATATCAGTCCCTAACCATCTCATCATTGTGATTCAAGGATATGGGTATTCAAACCCCTAGATTATCAAAACACTTGTTACCAAGTAACATATTTCTCTTGGCTCATACAACCTATCAATCTCATATGCTACCTCTTATTAGGCAACATAGCATGTCATTACTTTCAAAACTCATAAAGTGCTTTTAATGAATATGACATCATAACTCTTACCTGACTATGATCACTTCTTTATGAGGACTTGCATAGTTAATGCAACTGGTAATATGCACATTATACTTATTTCATCACAATACAATTTACTCCCAAATTAGTATAGAACACCACGGCCGTGCTATCTTGCACGGTTGTGCAAGAGTAAGCCACCACGGTCGTGCTATCTTGCACGGTCGTGCTACATAAGGTTTACCACGACCGTGTTACATCACCATGGCTGGTTTCTAGGGTTAGGATTTCTTATTCAATTCAATTAGAATTATTCAACCCCTTAGTGTATTTAGGAATAGTAATTCCTCATTTCACGACTCAAGCATAGAGTTTCATGCTTAAAAGCATAACCCTGAATTAGGGTTTACTGTTCATATCATCACATTACCCTGGATTAGGGTTTACTATTCACATCTCATCATATTACCCTAGATTAGGGTTTACTATTCATATCATAGTGAATTTAGAACATACCATCATTATGTATGAGGATTAATTCCATTAAATCCCTCAAATTAGGTTAAGATACATTAACCATCATAATTAGGGTTTCCATGATCTCACCATAAAGGATCATACCCTAATTATGTACATTCATACATATTGGAAGTTTGTTACTTGATTCTCATTTATATGAGGAGTCTTCTCTCTCCTCTTACTATTAAATGATGTTCACATCACTCTTGATTAGGTTAAATCACATCAACACTGACATCATGGTTTGTGTCATTATTATTGTGGTTATTAAGATTCACTTGATCAAAGGGTATTATTCACTCTATCCCATCAAGGGTACTTTTGTAATGATCACCATTGAGTTTCACATACACTAATTCACTAATTACTTAGTCCCTTGATCACTTTAGGTATCTATGGGGTTTAGGTTAATCAACTACTAAACCATCTTGACCACTAAGGTATCAAACGATCTTGACCTATTTAGACCTCAAACGGTCTTGGACTCATTTTCCCCCAAACGGTCTTGAACCACCTTGAAACCATTTGGTCGTGTTGACCATTTGATTTAGTTGACTTTGAAACCATTTGGTCATGAAGACCGTTTGGCCAAGTTGAAGTGAAGACCGTTTGGTCTTGTTGACCGTTTGGCCAACTTTGACTTTGAAACCGCATGAGCAAACTTGATCTTGAAACCGCATGAGCACCAAACAGTTTGGGAATGTTTGGTCCCAAACGGTCTTGAGACCATTTGGTCCCAAATGGTCTTGAGACCATTTGGAATCAAATAGTCTTGAGACCGTTTGGACCCAAACGGTCTGGAGACCGTTTGGTCCAAACCACCTCAAAACCGCATGGACCAAAAAGTGTCTCAACCTTTCCAATTGAGTTAGGGTTTCCAATGTCGAACCCCTCAATCATTCATGCACTTGTTAGCCACTTATAAAATGAGTCAATTAGGTCAACCCTCAACTGATTTGACACTCATTTGACCCTCAATTGATCATCAATTAGGGCTTGGGTCAATTGAATTAGGGTTTGGAATCGATCACCCTTCAACATGTATCAACATGAATCTAATTAATATTGAACCCATTGAACCATCATTTAATTTGGTCATGACCTGACCCCAAACGGTCTTGGGATCGTTTGGATGGCCTCCAAATGGTCTTGAGACCGTTTTCCCATTATATCATCAAAAACCAAGTCAGTCACTTAAGGGTTGAACCCTAGATTTGATCACAAAATCAGCGCTTAATTGTTCAACAACTTGATATCATTGGACCCTCAATTGGTCAACCCCACTTAACCCTAGACCTCCAAATGGTCATGGGTGATCACCAAACGATCTTGAGACTGTTTGGGTGATCCCCAAACAGTTTTGAAACCGTTTGGGTCACTCAACCCAAACTTCAACTTAATTGCATTATTGAATTCAGCAATAGACCCGATTAGGGTTTAGGTGACTAAAGGGCCTTCAATTGATGATTTACTTGGAATTACTTGATGATTTTTGGTGGGTGATTAGTCCATAATATTTACAACAGACCTCCAAATGGTCAACACCTAGTCAATGCATCAAAACGATCTTGGACCGTTTGCTCTCAAACATTCTTGGTTGAAACCGATTGCTTTCAAACGGTTTTGAAACTGTTTTCTCCAAACGGTTTGGCAAATCGCTTGGGAAAGAGGTGGGAGACCGTTTGCTAAAGTAATATTTGTGGATAACTTTGGAAATAATTACCTCATCTTCTACCTCAAGAACATGGACTGTTCTTCACGGATTTGCTAGCAAGAACACACCAAAGTGTCTAAAGAAGAAGAACAAGCAATGATTCTAGGAGAAGAAGATGCACTTAACAAAGTTTAAGGTTTAGAGTTATAAAACCCACCTCTAGGACTGATCCAGAGCTCCAAGACTCGTAGCTTTAATGGTGGCTTGAGCTCCAAAGGTTGTCCATGGTACGCTCTTCAATATTTGGATGGAGAAGATGGCTAGAAAGAAGAGTTGTGTAAGGAAAACTAACAAACCAACCTTGTATCAAGATTCCCACCATGAATTTGAGATGGATGATGATCCATACTTACCCAAACTAGCCTGGTCATCCTCCTATGCTCCTGAGCTTCTCCTTAGTCGGTCCAAAGCAAGAAGATGAGAAAAGGAATAAGGGAAACGATCCCTTGTTTGTTAAAAGGATGTACTTATATATTTTTGGATATATTTTCAAGGCAAAGAGGATTATTTCTTTTATTTCTCAAACCCATCCACTTATGCTCACTACACCCTTGGCCACGTTTCTTCCTCCTTTTTACATGCAAAACCTCTCTCTTATCCAAGGTTAGAGGAAAAGAAGCCATATATTTTAATAAGCTTATATATATATATATATATATATATATATATATATATATATATATATATATATATATATATATATATATATATATATATATATATATATATATATATATATATATATGAAAGGCCATTTTGCTTAAAACTTGGTTATTTAAATATTAAGGTTATCTTTCCTTCTATGATCCTTTAAATGAGGCGCCCTTCTCATTCTCATTGCTCTACTTGATGCCAAGAAACATGAGAGATACTCTAGAGGGTATATTTTACATGTTACATCCTAGGTTTTGGGTAAATTGCACTTTACACCCAAAACTAGGTTTTTAAAGCACAAGGATTGCTCTACAAACTATGTCTTGGTGCTCAAGCTTGTGGAATCCATATCACTACACCATATTCATTCTTATGATGTCTCAACATTAAAGGAACATCTTAACATGTGCAATTTTCAAGTTAACCCTTCTACTTGGGTAATTTGCACATTAGTCCATATTTAACAAAACAATTTTTACAACATTGTTCGAAAAGGACTGAAATGAAAATATATGTTCCTCAGAAGCTTTAATTACATATCAAAAGATAACCACAAGCATTTAATCACTTATTTAAGCAAAACACCTAGGGTTAGTTCATAACCCTGGTCAGGGATGTTACACTCCCTATCAAGCCCGCCTCAAACAAACAAGACTTGATGCCCGCTCCATGAAATTTAGGGATGCTATGAAAAAAATACATGTCGACATTCCTTTCCTCGATGCTTTTGCAGACATGCCCGCTTGGTCTAAGTAAATGAAATCTCTCTTGACTAGGAAGTATGTTACTAAGGAATACGAGACTGTTAAACTTGCTAGGACCACTTCAGACATTATCCTAAGTAAGATGCCAAAAAAATAGAAGGATCTAGGTTCTTTTGGAATAGGATGCTACTTGGGTGACAATGCCTGTAGAAAAGGCCTAGCAGATTTAGGAGCCAGTATATCTATCATGCCTTATAGCCTTTGCAAAAGATTAGGATTCCATGACATGTTACCCACAACCATGACTATCCAACTGGCAGACTCATCCACAACCAAACCCATGGAAATCATCGAAGACATTCCGATTAAAGTTGGAAAAGATGCATATGTCCCATGTGATTTTGTGATCATGGACATCAAGGAAGATTTACGCTACCCTCTCATTTTTGGACGTCCCTTCCTAGCCACTGCCCGTGCCTTAATTGATGTTGAGGCTGGTACCATTTTGTTAAGGCTAGGGAAGCAAACCCTAGAGTTTAGGGTGTTTGAAAGCATGAGGGGACCTAGTCTTGAGGAAGAAGTCTACCTCCTTGATTGCATTGATGAATTAAACCAACTAAGGCAAGAATGGGAATTAGTTGACGACCCCCTACGCACTGATCTCACCATCCCCACCGAATGTGATTTTGATAATGAACCATCAACTCAACTCAAGATTCATTTGGACAACTTTGAGGAAATCCCATGTGCTGAGATTGAAGACCTTAAAATGATCTCCACCATAGAAGAACGACCTGAACCACAAAAGGCCCCGGAAATGAAGACTCTCCCCATAGGCCTGAAATATGTCTTTCTGGATGAAAAACAATTATGCCCTATCATTATCAATTATGACCTTACCATTGAACAGGAAAACATGCTTATGGGAGAACTTAGGAAAAGGAAAATAGCTTTAGGGTACAAAATGATAGATTTAGTTGGGATTGATCAATCCATTTGCATCCATAAGATCCCTATGATTGAAAACAGCAAACCATCCCAAGACCCATAGAGGAAACTCAACCCAAACATGAAGGAGGTTTTCCGTCTTGAAGTTATTAAACTTTTTACTGCAGGAATCATCTACCCCATCTCTGACTCCCCTTGGGTCAGCCCTATCCAAGTTGTCCCTAAAAAGGGCGGGACCACAGTTGTTAGGAATGAAAAGAATGAGCTCATCCCCACCCGCACTGTCACAGGGTGGAGGATGTGTATTGACTACAGGAAACTCAACAAAGAAACTAGGAAAGACCACTTCCCACTTCCTTTCCTAGATCAAGTTCTTGAACGTTTAGCTCATCAACAATACTTTTGTTATCTAGATGGCTATTCAGGTTTTTATCAAATTCCCATTCACCCTGAAGATCAAGAGAAAACCACCTTCATATGTCCTTTTGGTACATACGCCTTTCGACAAATGCCCTTTGTCCTATGCAATGCACCAGCCACCTTTCAAAGATGTATGTCTGCCATTTTTTTAGGATTAACAGAAACTATCATGGAAGTTTTCATGGACGACTTCTCTGTCTATGGCGATAGTTTCAATTCTTGCCTTAGAAACCTTTCCCTTGTTCTTGATAGATGCATTGAGTCACACTTAGTCCTTAATTGGGAGAAGTGTCACTTCATGGTTAAAGAAGGTATTGTTCTGGGCCATAAGGTAAGCAACCAAGGCATTGAAGTGGACAAAGCTAAGATTGAGGTGATCACCAAGCTTCCCCCTCCTACCTCGGTCAAAGACATCCGAGCCTTCCTAGGACATGCTGGTTTCTATCGGCATTTCATTCGAGACTTCTCTAAAATCACCAAACCTCTCACCAACCTCCTTCAAAAGGAGGTTCCTTTCAATTTCGAAAAAGCTTGCATGGATAGCTTTCTATGCTTGAAGAATGCTCTCACCACCACACCCATCATCCGTGCTCCTGATTGGGCCTTACCCCTTGAAATCATGTGTGATGCTAGTGATTTTGCTGTAGGTGCCATTTTAGGACAAAGAATTGACAAAAAACACCATGTCATTTATTATGCATCCAAGACCTTAGATGAGGCTTAGCGGAATTACACTGTAACTGAAAAAGAAATTCTAGCCATTGTCTATGCATTCGATAAATTTCACTCATATCTTGTTGGTTCAAAGGTGGTTGTTTACACTGATCATGCAGTCATTCGCTACCTCATGACCAAGAAAGATGCCAAGCCTAGACTCATGAGATGGATTTTGTTATTGCAAGAATTTGATCTAGAAATCCTAGACAAAAAGGGATCTAAGAACGTCGTGGCCGACCACCTCCGTAGACTTAGCTATAGACCCATTGATAAAAATGCCATAAATGAATCCTTACCCGATGATCAATTTCTTAAGGTAGACTCCCAATTTCCTTGGTTTGCTGATTTTGTAAACTATTTAGCTGCAGGTGTATTGCACCCCGAGTATACGGGACACTCTAAAGCTAAATTTTTACATGATGTGAAAAATTATTATTGGAACGAACCTTATCTGTTTAGACTTTGTGCCGATAGTTTGTATCATTGTTGTGTAGCCCACGAAGAAAGCATCACCATCTTGGAACAATGTCACTCTGGCCCCTATGGTGGTCACATGAGTTCCCAAAAAATGGGTAGAAAAGTTCTACAATGTGGATTCTTTTGGCCTACCATTTTCAAAGACTCTTATGATTATGTGCTCTCATGTGACCAATTTCAAAGGATGGGCAATATCTCCAAGCGTGACCAAATGCCTCTCACCTCTTGGTAAGAATTAGAGATTTTTGATGTCTGGGGAATCGACTATATGGGCCCATTTCCTTCTTCTTATGGGTTTGCTTACATTTTAGTCGCATTCGATTACGTGTCAAAGTGGGTTGAAGCAATACCCACTAAAACCTGTGACTCTAAACCTGTTAAGAAACTTTTTAAAGATATCATTTTCCCTAGATTTGGGGTCCCTCGCACCGTCATTTCTGACGGGGGATCCCATTTTTTAGAGAAAAGTTTTGAGTCTCTTTTGAAAAAATATGGGGTTCATCACAAAGTCGCCACTCCTTACCATCCTCAAACCAGTGGGCAGGTAGAAGTATCCAACAGACAAATAAAATCCATTTAAAAAAAAAACTATTGGACGAACTAGGAAAGATTGGGTGTTAAAAATCAATGACGCTCTGTGGGCATATCATACTGCCTACAAAACACCCATTGGTACCACCCCTTTCAGACTGATCTACGGTAAGTCATGTCACTTACCAATAGAACTAGAGCACAAAGCAAGCTGGGCCATCAAAAGTTTGAATGTTGACCTTTCCATGGATGGAGAGAAATGTTTTCTCCAAATAAATGAGCTTGATGAACTTAGGATGAGTGCCTACAAAAAGCCAGAATCTACAAATACCAAACCAAAATGTGGCATGATGGTCATATTAAGCGCAAAGATATTAGAGAAGGGGATCAAGTTTTAATTTTTAATTCAAGATTACAGCTTTTTCCCAAAAAACTCAAGTCGAGGTGGTATGGCCCCTACATTGTAAAGTGTGCTTACCCACATGGTGCCTCTCTCCTATGGGATAAAGTTCTGGGCGAGTTTAAGGTCAATGGGCGCCGTCTCAAAAGATATATCACCACTGAAGATGTTGTCACTTCAGACTCAACCGAACTTCCACCCTTGCATGATTTGAACCTCACTGACCCTACAACTCCCCCAGATTCCAATTAATCTAATCTTTGTCGAACCACGACGTAAAATAAGGCGCTAGTTTGGAGGCAGCCAAACACTATCTTCCCTTAGAGTTTGTTTCCTTGTTTTTGTTCTTACGTTTTGTTTTTCTTTCTTTCTGTTATCAAGCCGATCGGTTACCATTACCAGCCGCTCGATTCAAGGATGAAAAACGATCGGTTAGATATCCAGACGCTTGACCTGTCACCAACTGTTTCACAAAACCTTAAATGCAGTCTCTATCCTTTACTCTCTTGCATGGGCACCCAGAGCAGACCAGCCGATCGTCTGGCGGTCTAACTGATCGGCTAGTTGATCCATTGTTCTATATAACGCACCCGACGCAAGACCACTCTCCCATGTCCTCGCTTACCCTAGCCGCCTCTATCACTGTTCACTCGATCGCTCGAGCTTGTCGCCTCTCTTCCCGTTGTTCCGCCTGCTTTCAGACGACCGTCTCGATTCTTAGACAGACGTCAGGGATTTTCCACCGCTCGGGCACTGCCTCACCCCCCCGGGACGCTTCTGCCATCTCTTCGGCCGACTGGTCTCATCTCAGCCGACCATCTATTTTTTTTCTTCTCAGCTTTTCTGGATCCATTCAGCCGCCACTTTGGTACCCAAGCTAGCCGAGCCACTTCCTCTTCTTTTTGCATTGGCCACTATGTTACCCAGCTCGCCATCTTTTTGGGCTACACCCACATTGCCTTCCCTCTGCTTGAGCTCAAAAATCACCTTATCAACACTCACTATTTGAAGAATAGTAGGTTTATCCATCAGGGCACCGAGGGCGTTTATTATCTTTTGTTCAAAGACACTCAGGTGGTTCTCCAGTTCCCGTTACATTCGCAGTTTACAGCAGCAAACTACGTCTACGAGTTGACTGATTTATCGGGCCATATCCAGAGATTCTACATGGAACATCCAGATCCGGCCACCATCCTCGAGCCACAGCCTCACAGGAGGAGCCTCTCTTTAGAGGCTCACGACGAGGAAACTGGACCGCCACCGCCACCTTCCCGACATCACACACGGCGATGACCAGATGACGACGCCAGCCCTTACGGCTTCTACGAGGTCCAGACTCAGCTGGATGAGATTCAGTGAGAGCAGCAGAGACAGGGCCACCAACTCAATCACATGTACCTGATGCAGCGTTCGTAAGAGTCTTGGCATGTGGACTACGGTCACTATTCCCCTACTCGACCAGCATATGAGGAGTACAGAGCGCAGCAGAGTTATCCAGGTCCTGACTCTCCTTATTGGGGAGACTACTACTCCTCCCACCAGCAACACCCTCCACCGCAATGACTCTTCCCTCCATCTCGTTCTAAGAGTTTGCTCAGGCTGAGAAAATTTCTAAGTCCGGGGTGGGGGTGGGTGGTACGTAATCCACCCTTTATCTTCCTTTTCAGCATTTCTTTCTGCATTGTATTTTATATTGCATTTTCTCAAACATAGGCCTTTATCTAGTCGGCCGAATGTTGTTTTTATGAAATTTGTTAAAACAATTGCATTCTCAAATTTATTCAATTTTTTTTTGAAATATCAAGTTCCCTATGATCATGAAAGCAATTCTTGGAAAAGGTGGCAAGCCTGAAAGTATCAATCAGAACCAATTGCAGATTTTCTTATTTTTAGCATTAGATTAACTTATTCTTTTTACTCTCATATAATGTAGCCACATGTCTTTTCTATCTTATGCAACGACACTCTTCAAAAAAAAAAAGTTTTTCATCGCACGAGAAAAATAAATTGCATGCTAAACTCTAAGTCTGGGGTGGCATGCTCTTCCTCCATACCCCACAAAGGGGCGTACCATCAAAAGATGCCAAAAAGAGCATACAAAAAAAATTGTGGTCAATGTAATCACAAGTCCATAAAAAAATTATATCCCAAGTCGAATAGAGGAGGGATTCTTCCGTCACACCTCAAATTTCTCTATTCCCGTGCAACAATCAACGCAAAATAAAATTGAAAGTTGAGTGTTGAAGTGCAAGTTAGATCCAGACTGTTTCTACAAAGTATAAGTTTAAAAAATTAAGTTATGAAAAATGTTTTTGTAAGAAACATAAAGCTTGCAATTTGTGGTTTTAGGAGATGGGTCGCTTGGCCATGAAAAGGATAGAAGAATTGCTAATCTAGGGAGGATGAACATGTTACTTCCAAAATTATTGAATCATTTTGATTTTTCAATTGCTTGAGGACAAGCAAAACTTTAAGTCTATGGTATTTTGATGTGTGCTATTTCAACACATCTTTTCTGCAAATTATTAAGCTTGTCACATAGAAATATTCAATTCATCTCTTGAAATTACGCAAATTTGATATCTTTTCTCCTTATTCACAAATGTGACAATCATTTGCTATTTTGTTGTAATTTCAGGACCCGAATCGATCATCTGATCTGATCAACCGATCGTTTCAAATAATCGAGCTGATCATCTGAGATATCTAACCGCTCATTTGGCGTTCTAGCGATGATCATTGCTCTCAACTAGACGACCGGATGGACCGACTGTTTCCTTGTCCAAACGCTCAGCCCAAACCCTATTGATGAAAAGAATCATAAGATATCTTTGACTGTGCCGCCACCCTAATTAGGTTTGGCAGCTGATCGCTTGACGGCACGTAGACATGAAAAATCAGCCGCCAGTTCCAAAAACCCTTCACCCTAAACCTAATGTATACCCCCCTCCTTCTCCTAAAAAAGGATGGGCACTTCCTCCTCTTTGAGCATCTTGGATTTCTCTTTGTATGGGATTCTGAAGCATTTATTCTTGTAATCATTTTCTTATTCTACAATAAAGTAGATTTTATTTCAAGCATTGTTCTTTCATACTTGGTTCTTGTCTCTTCATTTCGCTTTAGTCTTAATCTTCTTTTCTTCGTTCTTTAATTCTGGAGCAAGGAACTAAGAACTAAGCCATTTTATTATCTCTAGCATAAGGATTAACCTCCTGATTTTGGGCTAGACTATGGCTTCAATACTTTCTTCCTCCGTCTCCCCCTTCTCCATGAGTGAGTAGTTTTCTATCGAGGCAAGGGGAATAACCCCTTAGCCATGGCTTTATCGACTTTTCCTAAAAAATGATTCTAGATGGCTTTTGGGTTTGATAACTAATTGATCTATCAAAGTAATTAATTGATTTGATCAAAAGTTAATCCGGATGGATATGATCGTGGAAGTTTGGATTTAGAACAACAAACCCAATCACATAGGAGTTTTGAAACAACTGTGGATCTTCTTCTTTTAGGATGATGAACTAAGAAGCATGAGCACCAAGATCAATGGGCTCATGTGGAGTCTATCTTTAGTGGATTTTTATTAATTCACTTGCATTCATCGAATCCATCGTTTTTAAGGATTAATTTATTTTGCCTTGACTAAGGTGGTGAAAACCCCAAACGCCTCGATCTCCATCTCTTGATTTAATCACCGCATACTTTGGTTTTCTTTAATTCCTAATCTTTTCATTCATATAGTTTTTCTTGTGCTAACAATAATCTTAAAATTTCCTTGTGCATTTTTATTCTTGTAAGTGCATTTTCATTCTTGCATTTCATTCCTTAGTGTTAATCACCAACCCCCAAACTCGACTTTTACTTTCCGTTCTAAATCTGAAAATAAAAAAAAATAATAAAATAGTTCTTCAATATAATTGGGATAAAAGAAATAATATTTAAAAGTTGTCATGTGGGATCGACCCTTTCTATAGTAGCCTTAATCGGAAAGTTGAAAAAGGATTAAACTCTAGGATAATTATCTTAGTGATTGTAAGTGCTAAGCGACGCATTAACATAGATATGTGGGTCTGTCCTAGCAGGGTGCATATTGTATTGTGTTGGCTTATGGATCAGGCTTAACTAGGTGACCTTAATAAGATTTAGTGATGATAACACTAATAAACTATGGCAAGGAGTTGTGCATACAATTTATCCATGAATTGCACGAGATGCAATTGGCAAATGTTGCCTACCTTAATAATTGGTTATGAGCGCCAATGTTGGATAGGTATTGACTTAATTGTTTTGGATCTTGACTCAATAGAAGATTGTATGATGCAATCTATTGAATTTGTAGTGAAAGATATCAATTTGAATAAAATATTGAGAGCACAATTAATTAAAACCCCTATTCATATCGTCAATGTTATCAAATAAAATTGATCAAAAGTGTTTTGACAAAGTTGCAAACTTTCTTTTATAGAATCTAATGGAAAACACAAACACATTTTCATTGTGATCGGTCATTGAGAAGGACAAGTTGAATGAGAATATCTTCCATGAATGGTTTGGGATGTTGAGAATTGTTATTACTCAAGAGCGCAAGCTCCATGTCCTGGATGCACCAATGCCAGAGGAACCTTCTTGTGATGCACCTAGAGCTGAGGTGAATGCTTATTGGAAGCATGCCAACTATGCCTTAGACATTAAACACCTTATGCTATGGTGTATGAACTATGAGTTGCATGAGAAGCATGAAGACATTGCTTAAGAATATGAACTAGAGTCATGCAAAACAAGAAAGGTACAATGTTTTAAAGGATCTCTTTGAGTGCAAGATGACCGAAGGAGATCCAATAGAGCTCTGTGTGCTCAATATGATTGGGCATATGTAACTTCTAGGAAAATTGGTACTCCCATTAAGCCAAGAGTTGGCCACGAATATGATTCTATAATTGTTTCTTGAATCATATTACGAATTTATCGAATGTTACTACTTGAGTAACTTGACTAAAGCAACGTCAAAACTACTTTCCATGTTGATAAATGCCGAAGTAAGAGTGAATAAGGACAAACCTATGATGATTATCAGCAGAGTGAAGTCTAACAACAAAAGAAAGGCTAAGAAGTGTTCTGAGTCTAAGATGAAGTCCAAGTCTTCTACACTAAAGATAAGGAAAAAAGTAAGTGCAAAAGGATTTTGTCCTTTGCACTTAAAGGAACTCAGGAAGAAGAAGGAGATAAAGATCTCCACTTCATCACCTGATAAGAAGTAATCTAAAACTATGCAGAGCAAGAGTTGCTACCCTTATATTTGTAATATGTCATTCAACATGAAGGGAATGTAATTGAATTAGTGAATTTTTATTATGTATCTGCCATAATAAAAACATTATGAATCTTGTATGGACAAGAATATTATGATTATTTGATGTTTTTCTTTAAAGATAAGATCTTATGTGATAATGCCATATATCTCATAATCTGTACTCAATAGTTGTAGATACAAATGTGTATGGTACATATACTAAAGAAATAGATAACTCAAACAATGAATGCCTATAGCATGCATTTCTAGAATCCACAATGATGGTAGTCTAGACTCTTTTGGTTATTGAACCAATAGAGACATGCAAGTCTTATTTATTAGGCAATATGACAAAAGTGTTTTTCACTAAATGTAGTGTGAGAGTGAGTATTCTACTAGGAATCATACATATTGATGTATATAGACCTTTTAGAATAGATGCTAAAGGTAGTTATTAGTACCTCGTTATATTTACTGATGATCTCAGTAAATATGGTACTTTGTATTTAATGAATTACAAGTCTAAATCTGAAAGTGTTCAAGGAGATCATGAATGAAGTATGTAACCAACTTAGTAAAAGTATTTAAACTCTTCTATATGATCGATATGGAGATACTTTGAATCAAGACTTTGAGAACCTTCTGAGGGACTATAATAGTGTATCATGATGAACTCCACCTAAAATATAGTGATGTATCAAAAAGAAGGAATTACACCATGTTAGTGATGGTATGATTATAAAAAAATGTAGCTAATCTTCCAATTTATTTTTGTGCACATACTTTACGCTAAATAAGGTACCATCTAAATTGGTTTAAAATATACCATATGAGATATGGCATGATATGTGTCCCAATATGTCTTTTACAAAGACTAGGAATGAAAGATTATGTAAGAAAATAGTTTCTTGAAAAGCTTTATCTACAAATCACATGAATGTTAGTTTGTTGAGTACTATGTCTATATTTTGATCCGACAACTAAGATGTTTGTTACCAGGATGGTTGTATTGCCATTTTGAATTTAATTTTAAAGGAATTAGTGGGAGAAAAGTAGAACGTGAAAAGTTTGAGACCAACAAGAAAATATTGAACCTAAACAGGTACAATAGGAATAAGGAGAATTACAAATTTTCGTGGAATCTCAAGTTCCTTATGTAACACAAAAAACTCATAGGTCTAGTAGAGCACACCTTGAGTTTAAAAGATTATAATATCTTATGGCTCATGTAGGCGGTAAGTTGGTCACTGATAATGAGTCAAAAAACCTACCTAGATTCTATTGAGGACCATAGTATGAACAATGTCTTAAAGATATTAGATCATGGTAACACTGATCACGTATTATAGGTTGAAGTTGTTTTGCAACTTTCCAATTATTTGGTTAGCAATGATGTGTTGCTAGATATCGTTCATTGCTTGTGATGTCATAAATTGGTTATAGACATTCACAATCAACGTAATTTGGGACCTAAAGGGTCACACACATAGAATGTACTTAGAATAGGAGTTCATTCATGAATGATATTTAATTTGAAAATTGAAGTGTTTAGGTATTCAATTTAAACAACTATGGTTGAAAATTGACTGATTGGACTGAGAATGATCTGTTCAAGTGTTGAACCAATTGAATCAAGCGTCTGGCCAATTCAAACAATGTTTCCTGAGCTGGGACATGAAATTTCTGATTCACTTAGTGAACTAACTGGTTCAAGGTCTGAAACGACTGATTGAACTTGTGAATCACCCAGTTCAATAATGAATTGGATTGGATCAATGATTGATCTTGGCATCATGTTGTGTATTAATTGAATATTAAAAGCCAATACATTTGTGAATAAGAAAAATCATGAAACAACGGGTTGACATGTTGAACTGAGTGGTTCACATTTGAACTGATCAGTTCAACTGTGAACCGCCAGTTCATCATTCCCAACTTCTGGAAAAATCACAAAAATTTATCTCTTTGACTCTCATATGAACTAGAAACCTTGACCCTAGCCATACTATATAAAGGGGGCAGTTTACCTTTCAGGGACACAACAATAAGCTCTAACAATTGTTGTCCTCTCTAGTTGTGGAAACCAAGAGAGCCTAAGAACATCCTACTCATAAAAGGGAGGGACATCAAGGGAGAGCAAATCAGCGCTAGCACACTAACGTTCAAAGGGGAAACTCCTTCCGGTTGGCTCTGGTAATGCAATGTAGAGTTCTTGGTGGTCCACATGGACTAAGTAGAGGCCTAAAGACCATCTCCACCACCCTAGGAGGACAAAAACCACCACTGTCTATGGTGCTGCATTAGGAGGATGATACCACTAGTTGTTTGTGTGCAACTTACAAAGTATGCATATCATCATGCAAGAGTTGTAGATGAACTTGATCCAGGACAAGGTACATATCTTGCTATCCTCTTTTCTAGATACATCATTTTTGATATGATCTACTGGTTTGAGAATCAGGCATTAAATTTTTGTTTCCACTACCTTCTCTGTTGCCCTGATTTCCCAATAGTGTATAATGTCTTGTAGATCTTGATACCTAAAAAGTTACTCATATCTTGATTGAAAAATAATATAAGCATGTAGAATATTTGTCTCACTTGAGTAAAATATTCATTTTAGGAGGGACTATAAAATCATACTTATTCTTCACAATTCATAAACCACAACCTTTTCTCTATTTGTTTATTTTGCAAATGGTTACATTTGTTCCAAATCTTCATTCATGATGAGTTAAATAACTTTCTCATGCTTTGAAATATATGTTGGATAAATTGGATATTATGATAAATCCCTTTGTTTCGATGATGACAAACATTTCATTCTTATTAATCTAACGAGCTACTTGAGTGTGCAGGACTAAGAAGGATGACAAAGTAGCAAGGGAAAATCCAAGAGCTTACTTAGTTATATTTTCATGCAATGTAATCAATGTTGTAAAACTTGTACAAATATATATAATGTACAAGTACTTAGAATTGCATGTAAATCAAGCGTTAGATTTTCCCTAGTCAAACACCATAGTTAGACATGTCATTCCATTTGAATAGAATCACCTTTGCACACTCACACATATAATTAATGCTTAAATTGAAACCTTGAAACAGGATCATTCTCAGTCGACAAACTCCTCGACCGAGACACTCTCGGTCGACAAACTCCTCGACCGAGAAAGATCCAAAGTAGCTGTTAGACACAACAGACAAAGTAGTTGGCAGTTGCAAATGAACGTTGATCCAGAGAGCCTGTCGGTCGACAAAACTTCGACCGAGTAGGTGTCTCGGTCGACCAATTGTCGACCGAGATGGTCTCTGACAGCAACTGCAGAATAAATTAATTAGCCATTGTTAAAGCAACAACTTTGTACCTAACGGCTAGTTAAGCACTTAGAAACCCCTAGAAGTTGTCTAGAACGTCCTTAAGCATACTTAGGCCATTCCTATAAATAGGACAAGCCATAGGACACTAGAATTTACTTGTTACACTTGAGAATACACTTGAGCATACTTGAGCAATCTTTTGCAAGCAATTTGAGCACTGTGATCATTGGTCTACTTTCTCCTTAGCTCAATCTCGTGTCCTATAGGCTAGATTCTCCTATCCACAGCAATTACAAGTTCACATACTTGGCTAGGAGATCTTACGCTTGATCTAGGCATATCAAGCCTTGGGCTTAAAGGATAAGTTGTAATTTTCGTTTCCTTTCTTGTTCCTGTTTATCTTTTGTACTCTCCTTGCTACTCCTAGGGTTGGAGGCTGCGGATTGGAGAGGGTTGACTTCTCAGGTGGAGAAGGGGACTTCAAGCTACTTCAAGAAGGCTATCGCAAGGGAAGCTACTTCAGAAGGCTGGTGCAACGGGAGTTGGTGCATCTACTTCAAGGGAAGGTTGCTTCAAGGTTGGCGATTACTTCTAGGTGAAGGCTGCTTGAAGGGTTTAGGAAAAGAGATTGTATTTTATGTAAATTCCTTGAAGAGGTAATAAAATAAATTTCTTTTCAAATCCCGGTTGGGTAAGCAACCGGGTAGTGGATTGACGGCTATAGTATTTGCTATAGTTGGAACCACTCTAAACCTTGCGTCTCCTTGTCCAATATTTACATTGTGGTTATTTGAGTTCACCAATTGTTAAATTATCTATAAAACTCTATTCACCCCCCCTCTAGTAGTTTTCAATATATATTTAAGACTTAATGGTTTCCAAATAAATAGGAAATAATATATTAGGTTGGTAAAGGTTTCTTATTTTATGAAGATGTATAAAAAAGTTAATTTCTACTACAGTTTCACCTTTTAAATTGTCTTCCTTTTGTTTTTTAGTTTTCTTGCATCTAGTTAGTTTTAGTTTTTGGACGGGCTCTCTTTGGGAGGAACAATGCACTCACCTTCTTGATACACTTATATTTTACATCAACTTTGTAGTGATATTGCTAAAATCATGGACTTAACGTCCCAATTCTCTTTGAAATTAGAAGTAGATTAATTATTCATTTTCCCTATTCTTATTTATTTTCCTCTCATGTTGTAGCTATCATGGCTTACATTATAGTGAGTATTAACAATGACACATGTCTGTCATAAAGATAAAAAAAGTCACATAACCTTTGACTGTGATCTAGAACCATCTTCCAATCATTAATCTATGCAAATATTATCTCTATTAATATATATTTTTATCTATTTAGCACTCTCTTTAGTATCTTGTCTTTTATTCATATTGGTGAACTATGCATTGTATGACTCCTCTCCTATCCTATATAAAGAGGGTTCCTATTCTTGTATTTGTCATCTTATTTTTACAATCTTATTCTAATCACGTGGTATTGGATTAGTTGAACCATCCCTAGCTTCTTCACTTGTACACTCCACCACCACCTGTCATTGTCCCTGCTTCCCTCAAACCCTACCCATACCCCCTTGATCTTCCACTCATTGTCCATTTGTACACCCCACTACTGCCATTACACACCCATTGCTTCATCGGCTTCCCCTCCACAACCTTCCAACCCCATCGACCTTATAGAACCACATTCTATCCCATTAACCATCCCATAGCCTTCCAACCCACAGATTGAGCTTCCACCACCGCCAAGCCACCACATTCCACCCCATAGACCTTCCTCCACCTTCCATCTCATCAACCTTCGACCACCTTCTAGCCATCGAGCTAACCCCCCATCAATCTAACCCCACATCGACCTCACTTTCCCATACCCGTTGACCTCATCCCCCATTGGCCTCACCCCCTCGGCCTTACCTTCACATTGACTATAACAAACTAGAACTTAGATCCTACCCTATCCCATGATTAGAAAGCTAGATAGGTTTGTTCTTTAGATGTGAGCAAACAAGGGTTAAAATTTAGAACTCATTTTACATATTAATTTAATCATGTGGCAACATGTAAATAAAACCATGAAATACATAACGTATATTTTCTTTATTAAGATAATGGCTAATAGAAATAAATAATATGCTATGGGTAACAAATATTTAATTCATGTTCATAAATATTAATAATGTTACATTATCCAAATAAACATGGAATTAATAAACTTAATATATAAAGGATAAATATACATGATTTTGTGCACAATAATGATATACAACTTAATATATTATCACTCGTTTGATATCCTAGACAATATGTCTCTTTTGAAAATTTAATTACATGTGGAATATTCTACTTGATTCTGATAATATGATCATCCGATTTTGTAAGAAATTCTTTTGCTCTGTCATATGGCTTTATTCTTATATTTGCTCACTTTTGTGGTGGATGTTTTTATTGCACATTTATGTGATGGGAATTTATATCGATCCTTTGATCCCACATTTATTTCTGTTAGATGTTTTGATTTATCTTGCTTTCTCTTTTGTTATGCGCCATGGGTGACTGCCAGTATAATGTTACATCTTTTATTTTATGTGGATGTGTAAATTCCCACAAATTTGAAAATCCAGAGGTTAAAATTCCTATAATAGATATTATCAGAACATATGTGTATATGTTCATGCTCACCCTGTATTGAGAGTAGATGTCTATATGTTCCTACTCACCCCATATTTATGGTAGATGTGTTATTTCCTACCAACATGTTTATATTGTTCCACTGGTGAAACACATGGATTCCTTGCTCTTATTTTATTGAATTCATATTTCTATTATGCCTAGTTGGTTAGTCCTTCATTTTCCTCTGGGAATCCTTTTACTTGACATCCTTTATTTCATTATATTGCTCAATTACAATATAGTATGCACACACCAACCTTTTGCTAATGTCATCTACTATTATCCTATTTTTCATGTATGCTTCCAGCCCAACTACATGACTTGACCCACAAGCAATGGAAATAAAATCCTATTTAATCAAATTTGAAATTAAATAAAACCTAAAAAATAGAAAACATAAAATATCATAATACATGTGTAGATAATACAAAAATACTTGTTTACAAACTTACACCACTAATATAGATAATATGTTTATACATAGTATTGTTACAACAATAACCTAGGAAGCATGGACACTTCCCAGAGGACACCGTGTCCAACATGTGTCCGAAATGGACGTGCCATGGACACGTGGACATGTGGAGGAAACTTCTCAGATGTGTCCAAGTCCCCCATTTTTTATCAGGAGTTGGACACAGCTTGGACACACTAGGACACAAGAGACCACTAATTAAGAAGGGGAAATATCCTATTGCACATAAACTTCCACACCAATCTTGATGCAAATGTCTACCCCTCATCACAACACCACCAAGGTAATTACTCCTCTTCCTCCACCTGTAGACTTTGGCCTCTCCTCTCTCTCCTCTCATTGCCAATCTCTGATCTTCCTCTTCTTCCAACATCTATGTTTTATTAGTCCACCACCACCACCAAGAACCTCCTCTTCCCCTTCCTTTTCTTACCAAATATGAATGTACATCAATGTTTCACTCTCCGCTACAAATAATAACATACTTCCTCTTTTTTCTTTGGTGTACACCACCATTACTATCTTTTTACTGTCCAAATTTTGATGGGAAAATATTTTACGGTAGGTCCATACTTTTAGTGCTTAACTTGTTATTGTTTGTGAATAAAATTTCTATTACTTTGACTATCATTGTGTTTACAATGTAGACTTGTTTTATCGTATGCCTTTAATGGTTGAACTTCAAGATGTATGCGATGTGTGTTTGACTGAAAATATGAAAGTGAATATAGCAAGGAATGATGTTTCGGTGAAATTGGTGAAATTTCACCCAAAATTTTCGATTTTGATGGGATCTGGTACCGAAACGTGCGATTGTGTTGATTTCGATGATTTCAATGAGTTTCACCAAATTTCAATTATTTTGATGAATTTCGCCAAATTTTGATGAAAATTTTGATAATTGCAATCCTTGTCATTGCTGTTTTTTGAAGAGGAGCAAAGGGGGATTGGAGTTATTTGACCATTTAGTACTTATGCATAGTATATACTTATAGTATATCATAATTTCATTGCATTTCCCTAATATTTGCTATTCAAATTATTAAATATTTATGCAATGCATGTTTTTTTAGTTTCTACAATGTAGACGACATGTATCCTAGTGGTGGTTTATTATTAGACAATGAAGGTGCTAGGAAGCCAACCAACCAACAAATAATGATTTAGCTTGGAAACATTGCACTAGTGTTCTTGGAACCAATGAAATGATTGACCATTGAGTCCATATCAACAACAAACTATCAACCCAAGTAAAATGTGAGGGGATGCCCTACATATCCAATATTTGATATTGTAACACAAATTAGTGCATACATGTATATAGCTCATTCTTGCAAAATTACATTACTTAATTCCTTTATTTTCTCATCAAAATCCTCAAGAAACAGGACAGTGCCCTTACCTCCCACATGAAGGACCACCCCCCAACCTACCCCCACATAAAATTTTATTACATAAAACGATGCATTTAGGTGTAGAGATCATGCCTGTAAAATTTCATAAATTAATTCGTTCATTTTGGCGCCGAAATGGGCACGGTTGCATCTATCAAAATTTTTGTCAAAATTTCAAAAAAATTCAGTTTCCATGCTGTCGAAACGACATCAAAATTGGATACCCCATTCCTTGGAATATAGATTGGATGAAATGATCTTTATGTTTGTATGCGCTTGTTCTTTTCTGTGTTTATATATAAAATTAATACATATGTATATCTATATGTATAGTTTTCTTCGTATCCAACACTATGTCTGTGTCCTATATTTTTTAAAATTCCCGTGTCTCGTGTCAGTGTTCGTGTCTATATCTGTGTGTGTGTGTCCATGCTTCCTAGACAATAACATAGATAAATATAAATATATAACCTAACACAAAACATTTATATGTAGTTGATTACATAATGCAATAATGTCAAATATTGTAATGTAGAGTTGTAGATATGCAACAATAGTAGATGACATGGTAATATATAGTAGTATACCAGTAATGCATGCTAACGTGGTAATATACAATACCATATATAAAAATAGATATTCCCTTGTGCATGTAAAGCTCTCATGTATTTTATCTTCCCTACCCTTTCCTCCATGAAGCAAAGGTAAAGCAAGCTACTCTGAGTGAAGGTGGAGTTGTTGTTGTTCCTATTCAAGGTTGATGAAGAGGTGGTGATCTTCTCCTGGTGAAGGAGAAGGCAAAGGCTGAAGATCCAAGAAGAGTGGAAAAGTCCTTGAAGGTAGAAGACTAGTGTTAGGGTGGGTAAGACCTTGGAAGAAGGCTGGAGACTCTTGCAAAGTGGGTAAGCTCTTGGTAAGGTGAGATACTCTTTGTTCTTGGATGGGTAAGTCCTTTGGTGGTCTTGTTTTGTAACTCTTATTTGTGATAATATAGAGAAAAGTACTTCCAAAGTCCTAGAGGTTGACCTCTCTAGGTAGTGGATTGACTCTCTCCTAGTTTGGAGAGTGGAACCACTCTACATGACCGTGTCAAGTGCTTGTAATTAATCTCTCTCATCCCTACTATACTTGTTATTTAGGACTTCAATTGCACTTAAGCTATTAGATTCAATTTGATATAACTTGAAAGTCTAATCTATCTTGTGAGAAATTTTGTAGTTCTATTCACCCCCCTAGAGCCCTAGATCTAACAATGGTATCAGATCCAAGGATCTTCTCCAACAATCTCCCATGAGACGAGAAGATGGGTGACAACGTACTTGGTTCTCTCAACCTAGAGGTATGATTCTCCATGCGTCCTATGGTCTTTGATAGAACCAACTTCCTCTATTGGAAGAGGCGTATGTAGTTTTACATTCAAGGGATGAACTTTGACATGTGGAAAGTGATGGTCACACCTTACAACGAGCCAACCAGATCTATTGCAACATGGATTGAAGCTACACTCAAAGAAGCCCAACCCAATGCAAAAGCCATAAGCATACTCTATGTAGCCCTCACCCCAATAGAGTTCAACCGGATCTCATCTTGGGACACTTCCTATGAGATTTGGTACAAATTGTACATCATCTATGAAGGCACAAAGCAACTCAAGGAGGAAAATATCTACATGTTGAACAACCTTCTAGAGAACTTCAAGATGGGTAAGAAAGAAGGGATTGCAAAGATGTACTCAAGACTCAATGTCATCATCAATGGGCTGGCTGCATTGGGCAACACATTGGATAGATGTGTAATCAACTCCAAGATCTTGAGGACTTTGCCAAAGAGATGGGAGTCAAAGGTCACCTTCATTGAAGAAGTGAGGAGCCTTAGTGACATCCCAACTAAAGAGCTCATTGGAAGCCTCCAAGGTCATGTGCCTAGGCTTGACAAGCAAGAAGAAGAAGCCAAGCAAGAAGAGAAGGAAGCCAAGAAGATAAAAAATAGTTCTTTCAAAGCACAAGTGGAGGCGGTCATCCTTTGACAACAACTTGCATGCCAGACTTCTCCCTACTCTAGTGAAGATGATGGCCCAAGTGAGCATGAAGTAAACTACATGAAGGGCAAACACTTCAAGGGAAAGCAAGTCTCCTCCTATTCTACTATGAGATTCTACAAGTGTGGGAAAAAGGTTCACTATAAGAGTGAATGTCCCAAATCAAGAAAGTCGCACGACAAGGGCAGCTCAAAGAAGGAAGAAGAGTACAAGAAAGAGAGAAAGTACAAGAGGAAGGACAAGAAGGAGAAGAGACACAAGAATGCAGCTCATGCAGCTTGGGAATCTTCATCTTCAAGCAGCTCAAGCTCCGAAGAAGATGGAGAGTGCCACCTTACACTCATGGCCTCTACTAGTGAAGAAATTGGTGAGGTAAGTGAGGTAAGCTTGCATGAGTTATCTAGGGAAGCTATTATTGACATGATTATCTCTACCCATTCATCTTTTTCTAAATATAAATTTGAAAGAAAATGGTTAGGAAAAATCATTGATGATCTATATGCTAAACTTGAAATTCTTGAATTGAATGAAAAAATCAATAATGAGAGTATTGATATTTTGCAAGGGCAATACCCTAATCTTGAGCTTGAATACAACGGGGTCAAAGTTGAGAATGGTATCTACCTCAAGAATATTGAGAATATTAAGGAAGAAAACCAAAATTTCCTTAAAGAGTTTGAAATAGTTAAAACTGAAAATGCTGAATTTAAGCTCCTTGTTGATGCTCATAGAGAAGAAAGAGATTTCTATCTTAAAGATATCCAAATGCTTAAATCTGAAAATTATAGGTTGCTTGGTCAATTAAATGATCTATCTTCTAGACCTTTATTACCTAGTGTTAATGTTTCTTCTATCTCTCTTGAAAAGGATTCATATTTAACTAAAGCCTTATGTCTTGAGGCTGATCTTCTACATGCTAGGGATGACATAGTTAGCTTATCTTCTACCATTATTTCCTTAAATGATGATAACCATAGATTGATAGCATCCCTATTGAAATTCCTTAAAGGGAAGAACTCCCTAAATGAAATCCTTGACCATTCTACCAAACAAAGTGGTACTAGTGGTTTGGGATTTGTAGGGGGAGCATCAAAGGGAAAGAGCAAAGCCAAAGGTAAGAAAAAGAGCAAGGAGACCTCTTTATTTATAGGAGAGTCTTCCGATACTAAGAATACTATGGTTTGTTCTTATTGCAAATGTGATGATCATTACTCTACTTATTGTCCTTACAAGCCTAAGGGGACCAACCCAGAGATGAAATGGGTCCCCAAGATAACTCTGGATCCCAAAGTTTGAGTTAGAAACTAACATTCTCCTTTCTTGCAAGAAAGAAGAAGATGAATTGTTGATAGTGGTAGCACTAAGCATAGGACAGGTGATATAAGCCATTTCAACAACTTCAACAAAAAGAAAGGAGGATCAGTCACCTTTGGGGACAAAAAGAAAGGTAAAGTCAATGGTGAGGGTGATGTAGGTGAATCCTTGTGTATAAAGCATGTTGTTTTTGTGAATGGCCTACATCACAATTCAATTTGTGTTAGTCAACTATGTGACAATGGTTACCTTGTGATATTTATTTCCTTTGAATGCTTGATTCTAGATTCCCTCACCTACCAAGTTATATATAAGGGAACTAGAAGTGGTAATTTTTATGTTATTGTTCTTAACTCTATTAAGCATGGTGTTGGTAGATGCCTAGTAGTCAATTCGAATGATATTTCTCTTTGGCACCATTGGCTTGGTAATGTAAAAATACATTAGTTGAAGAAGTTGAGCAAAAAGAACTTGGTCAGGGGACTTCCTAAATTGGATTTTGAAAAGGATGAGGAATGCGAACCTGATACCCAAGGAAAGAAAACTAAGTCCTCCTTCAATTCCAAAGGAGTCCTTAGCACCAAGAGAGCTCTTGAGCTTCTTCACGTTGATCTATTTGGACCAATGAGAACTCAATCACTTTGTGGTTCCAAGTATTGCCTTGTTATTGTCGATGATTTCTCTAGATATACTTGGACCTTCTTTCTCATTTCTAAAAGTGATACACTTGATATTTTCTCGAGCTTTTGTAAATGAGTTGAGAATGAAGCTTCTTGCCGCATTGTTTCTATCCGTAGTGACCATGGGGGAGAATTTGAAAATGAAATTTTTAACATTTTTGTCAAGAATCTGGTTATGTACACAACTTCTCTTCACCTCAAACACCTCAACAAAATGGGGCCGTAGAGAGGAAGAATAGGTTTTTATAGGAGATGGCTAGGACCATGCCTCTAGAGTATGATACTCCAAAGAAGTTTTGGGATGAAGTTGTTAGCTCCTCATGTTTTGTGGAAAATCGGGTCTTTACTCATCTGTCTTTGAAGAAAACCCCTTACAAGGTATAGCGTGGTAGGAAGCCTTCAATCGAGTATTTCCATGTTTTCAGATGTCCTTATTTTGTTTTGATTTGAAATCTTACAAGGCTTTCTTTCTTGGATACCACTACTAGCAAGGCTTATAGAGTTTTTAATGTTGATCTTGCTAAAGTAGAAGAACCTATAAATGTTATGTTTTATGTAGACTAACACCTCTATTCCCAAAGATATTGTTCCAAATGATGATGTTGCAGGTGAAGTAATTCGTATTGTAAAAGAGCTCAACATCACCCAAAAGGAAAAAGAGGTGGTCACTGAAGAAGAAGAAAAAGATGATGAAAAGAAGGATCCAACCCCCCCCCCCAGTTTGCAAAGAATCATCCAAAGGAGCTAATTTTAGGTGATCCATTTGTAAGAGTGAAGACGAGGGCTGCATTCAACAAGGAGCAAGCCAAAAATGCCTTCATCTTGCAACTCGAGCCTAAGAATGTGAAGGGAGCTCTTGGGGATGAAGAATGGATCCTATCTATGCAAGAAGAGTTGGAGAAATTCAAAAAGAACAAAGTTTGGAACCTAGTGCCAAGAACAAATTATAGAAAGATCATTGGCACCAAATAGGTCTACCACAACAAGCTTGATGACAGCGGCAAAGTGGTAAGGAGCAAAGCAAGATTATTGGCTCAAGGATACAATCAATAGGAAGGTATATATTTTGATGAGTCATATGCATTTGTAGCTAGACTTCAGTCCATTCATATGTTTCTTATCTTTACTAGTTATAAAAACTTTCTTTTATATCAAATGGATGTTAAAAGTGCATTTTTGAATGGTACAATTGAAGAGGAAGTGTATGTTGCAAAACCTTCGGGCTTTGAACATGATAGTTTACCTAACCATGTTTATTTGTTGCAAAAAGCTCTCTATGGACTCAAACAAGCACCTAGAGCTTGGTGTTAGAAATTAAAGTACTTTTTGTTAGATCATGGGTATATCATGGGCAAAGTGAATTCTACCTTATTTCTAAAGCACACTTCTAACAATTTTCTTATCATATAAATATATGTTGACGTTATCATTTTTGGTGGAACTAACCTTGATCTTTGCAAAGAATTTAGTGTTCTTATGAAGAGTAAATTCAGGATGATTATGATGGGTGAACTCACATTTTTTGTTAGCTTTCAAATCAAGCAAGCAAAAGATGGGAACTTCATCAACCAAGGCAAGTACACAAGTGAGCTACTCAAGCGCTTTGGGATGGAGAACACCAAGAAAATGGACACACCCATGTCAAACACCGCCAAACTTGACAAAGATGAAGAAGGTGAGAAGGTAGATGAGAAGCTCTATAGAGGTATGATTGAAAGTTTACATTACTTAACTGCCTCTAGACTTGATATAATGTTTAGTGCTGGCTTGTGTGCTCATTTTCAATCAAATCCTACGAAATCACATCTTATAGTTGTTAAGAGGATTTTAAGGTACTTAGCCAAAACCCAAAATTTTGGACTATGGTATCCCAAGTCAAGCGACTTTACACTTACTGCTTATAGTGATGCAGATTATGTAGGGTGCTTGATTGATAGAAAGTGCACAAGTGGCACTTGTTTCCTCCTAAGACCATGCTTGGTGTCTTGGTTCTCCATGAAAAAGAGAACTGTGCCATTATCAACCACCGAGGTAGAATACATTGTAGCTGGGAGTTGTTGTGCCCAGGTCCTATGGATGAAGCAAATGCTACATGACTTTAACATTCATTTTGATACTTCTCCTATCTATTGTGATGATACTAGTGCAATTAACTTGTCATATAATCCTAGCTTGCATAGTAGAGCCAAACATATAGAGGTTCATCATCATTTTCTCCATTATCACATTGCCAAGAAGCATATCTACATCACGAATGTGGACACAGAAAATTAGTTGGCAGACATTTTCACTAAACCTCTAGCTAGAGAGAAATTTATCTTTACTAGATCAAAATTGCTTATAACTACTTTGAATGAATCTGATATGCATTCTAGATAGTTGTCATCTATCCTATATGTCTTTTCTATGTTTTGATCATCTTTTCTTGCTAATACGCTAAAATTTCATTTTTCATGTTCATTTTGCCTTGTTTTTTGTCTTATTTTTGGGTATTTTTCACAAATGCATGTTTTATCACAAAATAATACCCAATGATGAGTGATATGTGCCTAAGTATGTTCAAAATACACAATGGACATGAAAAATAAATTTAATTAGCTCTCAAATGGTTATAAACAAAGTTGTTTAGTTTTATGTCAAGTTGACCATCGATCGAGTTCCCACTCGACCGATTGGAGGCTGAGAGCTTTTTTAAAAAAGCCTATCGGTCAAGTTTTTGAGTTCACATAACTTGATCGATGTCCGGGATGAAGCACTCTTAAGTTGGGTTCGGTCGACTATTCTCCCTCTCAACTAGAGCAAAGTCAATCGATTCCACCTCCATATGCCCTAAGCTCTCTACTCTTACCGTTCACTTCCTCAACCTAGCCCTAATCTAACCTAGCTAGACCATCCTTGACCTTCCCCCTTTGATAACCTAGGTTTGTGGATGTTTTTGGTGGTGATTTTTTATCTCTTTCCCTCTCCTTCCTCTCTTGTTCATCTCATGGAATCCAATAGGAGGAAGAGAGATGCCCCAGCTAGTGCACCATCTTCTTCGTCCTCCTCCTGCTTGATTCCATTTGATGACACCTTCTTTGCCTCAAATGAGGCTCTAAATAGGTATAAGGAGATCCTTTCCTAGAATCCTTTCCCTTTTCACACCCTCTTTGAGCCTAGACCTAGAAGATAAGAGGTCATAGATCAAGTAGCAGAGTTGCTTAACATTCACCATCTCTCTACCTTGGGTGTTGAACGTGTGTGCTACAACAATTCCATAACTAGCACAAAAGCGGTTCACGAATTTTATGCTAACTTGCATTAGAATTACGACACCCTCATACCTTCACCTAATACTCAAGTGGTCCTCACATTCATGATAGCCAGGATGAAATTCCAAGTCTTTGAGGATACCCTAAACTTCTTCTTCTCAGATACCAATGAGACTGACCCTTGGCGTAAGGATTACCCTGAGTATTTTGACCTAGTTTATCCTGAGGCCTTCTATAAGAAATATGATCTCACTCTTCCTAACATTCATCATTTCTTGAAGAATCCTCAATTCCCTTATAATAATAAGTATACCCATCCCTCCTCTTCCTTGGATCCAAGAGATGCATCCCTACCCTAGTTGTTAACTATAATATCCATCTATAGAAAAACCAAACAGAGATTGAAGAAAACACTGCAGTGATCATGTATTGTCTCTTAGAGAATGTTGAACTCAAGTTGTCCAGATATATCCTCCACCATATGACCTGCTTTGAATCAGGAAAAAACACTTGTGGCACCCACTCTCCCTACCCAACATTGATTTGTGGTCTATTTCAGCTTGCCACTGGGAAATCTCTTTTCCATGACTTTCATTACAAACATGCCTAGAAAGGAGTTTGTATCAGTGAGACCACTCCTCAGAAGTTCATCCCTATCCTATCATCTGCCACACCTAGTGACTCTGCATCTACCTTTTCCTCTACTCGAGCACCTCCACCACCTCAGCCTACCCGACCTACCCGTACCTCGTTCCATGTATCAAATGAAACCCTTATGGGCTACATGATGCATCAACAGGCATACAACCTTCAGGTTCAGGAGCACATGCATTAGGACCTATGTTCAATAATATCCAATATGAACATGCCATGTGCACACCCCTACCCAGCCTACCAGCCCTACCTAGGAGGTGATTATGCATCCTTTACATACAATCCCTTTTACCCACCCCTTCCACCTGCACCTTCCGCTGTTGCTACACCCTCTATTGTTGGTGGACCTATTCCTATTGTTCTGCCTCTTCCTGTTGGCCCCTTGGCCACTCTGCTTACCAACCTCGATAATTCTACTCCTTCCTTCCCACAAACCAATGACCTCCATGCTCTTGGTATGTCTTGGGATGAGCACAATGCTTGTTGGCCCAGTCGTGGTTTCAGTCCCTCTACTGATGAAGAGATGTCTGACCAGGATGATGAGGAGGTTGTTAATGCTGACGAGGCTGTTGGTGATGCTTCTGAGGATGATGGTGTTGCATCTGGCGACGATGATGGCTCTAAAAGTTTTGCTGGTGACTCCAGTGATGAAGGAAATGCTAATGCACCTTCAAATGAAGATGACGACTACGACCCTGATGCTGAGGATGACTATGTTGTGGATATAGATAGCTTAGATGTCTAGTTGATCTTAGTTTTTTTTCTAGATGCTGATCATATATATCTTTCTAGGCTATTTTATATTAGAAACATTTGGGAACATGTTCTAAGACGTACTATTTTTATCATCTTAGCTTTCATCGTTCTAGCTTGTAGCTATTTTATGAGAACTTGTTTTCTGAGTTGTAATCTTATTTTCTAGGCACACTTACTCTTTCATTTACTACATCTCATGAGTTGGTGCCATGTTTTACCATATTTTGATTATGTCTTAGACTATTTGTTTCTCTCATCTCTATTTGGTGTATGTTTTCAGATTGCATGTTGTGCCTGTATGCTTGGTTGTGCTTGGAGAAGACATTTTTCTATGCTCTTCTACTCCCCTACCTTTTTCAAAATGTCAATAGGGGGAGAGAAAATCAATATCTTGAAGCTCAACCATATTGCTCTTATTGCCTATGTGATCATTTTTCTTGTTCATTATAAGCTTTATCATGTGACTTGCTAAAGGACCATAAAGTACATGTATGTTATATTGCTTTGTGTATATAGACTAATTATGCAGGTTAACGTAAGCATAGATTGAGGGGGAGCAATTCACATTGGTCACATCCTTTCAATATAATTGAGGAATGATTTGTCATTGTCAAAAAGGGGGAGAATGTTGACTTAAGAGTTACAAATTGCCCATATTTTGATAATGACTTAACCATTCCATTCCTATGTATCTAATATGTTTGTTCAAGATTGATTTCAGGCTTTAGGTACATGAAAAGGATCAAATTACACAAGCCCTATCTTGTTCAAGTTTAAGTCAAATGCAATGCAAGTGTGCTATTTGGAAAATCACTTCAAACAACCTTATAAGAATTTTGTAATCACTTTTATTGATGATATGACTTGTAACTAAGATGAGAAAAATATGAGGGACACTTAATACCGAGGTTTAATCACTCAAAATTCAACTTAGAAAAATTTTCACATGTTATTCATCGGTCGATTTGGAAACTCAATCGATCCTATGATGGATTTTTTCAAGATAACACATCGGTTGAGTTTCACATGCATAGAACTTGACCGACAGACTCACTGAGAAAATATAATTCTATCTCATCGGTCAAGTTTCTTAAAACAAACTCGATCGATAATTTGAAAATTGGCTTTGTCTTTTAGTTGATCAGTCGAGTTACCTTTATTGAAACTCGATCGAATGTATTATACAAAAAACACAGAAAACGTGATTATACCGTTGGTGAGTTGTTTTGGGTGAAAATAGATCTGTTGCATTGTGGAAAATGGCTATATTTTGACCCTAAGTGATCCCCAATCAAAGGGAACACCCTCAGCTATAAATAGGACCTCTTGGAGTTCATTCCAAGTTTGCTCATTCATGCTATTTTAAGTCATTGCTATAGTTGAGTGTGTTTCAACTCCTTGAGCCCCTTTCTCTCTCTAGTTTATACTTCATTTCATGATTGTGAGTGAGTTAGGCCTGCTGTAAGAAATCTCCTCCCTTGTGCATGTAAAGCTCTCATCTATTTCATCTTCCCTACCTATTTCCTCCATGAAGTAAAGGTGAAGCAAGCTACTCTGAGTGAAGGTGGAGATGTTATTTTTCCTCTTCAAGGTTGATGAAGAGATGGTGATCTTCTCCAGGTGAAGGAGAAGGTAAAGGCTGAATGTAAGGACCCTGACCTTTGTTTTGGGCTTACCCTATTTGCTTTGCCTAAACCTTGTGTTTAGATGCTTGCAAATCACCTAAGGTTGTGATTAGGGTTTATTTGTGCTTTGTTGAGAAGTGGAGGTGCAACTTGCAATTTACCCAGGTTTTAGGGTTGGTGTGCAAGTTTGTCACCTTGAGAGATGTTTTTCTCTCTCTTTGCATCCCTTAGGGTTGAGAGGATGGGTTGGGCTCATTTCTTGAGTAGCTTTGGGCCTTGTTGAGCTTTGTTGGGCTTTGTTTTGCCTTATTTGCCTTGTTGAGGCCTTGTATCGGGCAAGACCTTGGTGTATCAGCCAAGGCATGGTGGTTGTATCGGCCAAGGAGGTTGTATCAGCCAAGGGTGAGTGGTTTTCCTCTTAGACGACACAAATCTCCCTTCTAGCTTTGTTTGTGTTACCATCTTTGGACAAGTGGTAGCTTCTTTTCTAAGTGGATGGCAACACTTAGACGTGGGTTTTAGGGGATCTTGCATGTGGTACACTCCTTGGACAAGTGTGCTAGGGGAGGGTGCCACCTTGACTTTCTCTCCCTTATCACCCCATAGTATATATATGACCCTCTCCTTAGTAGCTAGGCACTTTAGATCCTTTAGCTGCTTTCCTTCTTTCTTGGTGGCCGATACATCCCCCTTGGTGGGCGACAAGCTCTAGTCTTCTTCTTCCTCTAGTGGTGGACGAACCCTAGAAGGTGCCTTGCTCCTTTGTGTTGGACGAAGGTGGTTCTTGGAGCTTGGAAGCTTGGTGCTAGGAGCTTGGAGCTTTCTTAAGGCAGGTTACATAACTCCTAACCCTAGCTATACTACTTCTTTTTCATGTTGCATGATCTATATTTTGATCATCCATGTCATCTTCTCGCTATGTTTCTTGCTTTAATGGTTACGAGGTTGCTCTAGATAAACCCTAGACTTTGTATCTTGGTTTTCCTTGGGTTGGCCAAACCATGGAGGTGGAGTTCCTTGGGAAAAACCCCTCTCTCTTAGTTGTTGAGAGGTGAGCTTAGGGTCTCCTAATCCATTGGTGAGATGATCTTTGGTTGGTTGGCCGATATGAGGAGATGGACCTCCTTGTTGCCCGATAGGTGATGGAGGTTAGGCAATACCCCTCTCTCACTTAATTGTCTTGAGAGGTGAGCCAATCTCTTGAACTTTTAGGGCTTCATGGTGGCAGACTTGAGGTTGAAGATGACCAACCCGTCATGAATTTAAGCTCTTGAACGATATCCATATGATGAGTTTTTCCCGATATCCCTCTTCTAGGGTTGAGTTTTGGGTGATAAGCTAGATGGTGTTCTGTTGACCTTCTTGCCCGATATGAACCTTCTACCCAAGATGGTGTTGTTGGGTGATATGCCTTAACTGAGATAAACCTTTACTTAGGTTGGTGGTTGTGGGTGTTATGCCTTTGGCCGACATGATGCTTGATAGATATCCCTATTTTGTGCCTGGGCGGCATGGGTTGGCTTTGGGTTTCCCCGATATGAGTCTTGGATAGGGAAACCCTAGGTGGGCACCATAGTGTTGACCGATATGTTTAAACTAGTTGGACGATAGACCACCTTGGGTGCCTTGGTGTCATTTGATAGACGAAAGTAGTGTGCTGGTTGGGTGTTATAGTTTTTACCTTGGGCACCATGATCTTGGGTGATATGGCTTTGGGTGATATAGTGATGATAAGTTGCCTGATATGAAACCCTAACCCTAATTGGAGATAGGGGTCTTGGCCGATAGGGTTGTTGTGTTGCCTACCCATGGCTACATGATACACCCTCTTGGACCAGGTTGCATGACACATTCCTAGACATGGCTGCATGATAAATCCCTAGCTTATGGTTTACACGATACCCCCTTGTGCATGTGTATGTCATGTTTATGGCCGATATGGGTGGCTTAGTGCTTTAGGATTTTGATGCCTAGACGTTTGAGTTTGGGTGAGGGATATGACCCTGCATGATATCCCTTTGGGTGAGGGATAGCATTGCCTACCATACCTTGGGTGAGGGTAAGCGATACCTTTGGTAAGGGTTATTCCTAGTATGGGAACCCTAGATTAGTTGGTTATCTTGTGCCCGCACCCTTGTTCAAGATGGGATGTGAATGATAGGTTGTGATCAGTGACATGTTTGATACTTAAAGGTTGGTGCTAAGTGACATGATAAGATAAGGAGTATGTTCATGGGACATAGGGCATAGTGGATGCTCACAGTTTGATAACAATATTGTAATTTGTCTTCAGATACAACTTGTGCTTCATGTAATTATAATCAAGGATGTTGTTTCAAATCATGTGCACCTTAAAACCTAATAGTATGATAATCATAATATGTTCCCTAGAGATTTATGTTTGGTGGTCAAGTTATCTCTCTTGGTATGCATACTAACCATGTAGGTGTATCAAATGAATTCATAGCCAGGTAAGAGCTATGAGGTGTATGTGTTTTGTATAACACTGAATGATGATAATTCTTATTGATGAGATTACAGGTATCACCAGTATGATGTGAAAGGTCTGTTGACTTGATAAAGGTTGAGTGCCTAGTGGAGGTGTTATCCTCTGATGTTGAGATAAGGGATTGCTATCCCAGAATGACGATGTAAGATGATGATGCCTTGAGAGGTAGTAGTGTTCTGTGATGAGGGATTGATATCCCATGGCAATGTGATAATGACAGTAATAATGTGACACAATGTTATTTATGCTTTATAATTTGGTTGCCTCAACAATTCAATTAAAATATACTAATTAATTATAGTGGAATATATCATGTAGTTTGCCCTGGCCATAGATCCATCATCGTCAGTAGTTGGTGATGGTGAAACAGGTTTATCCTGTGGGATTACATGTAGCGCATATTGTTGAATATGCGGGGTTTCTCCTAGCCGAAAATAGAAGGATTAGAGTACAACTGCGGATGTAGACTCAATATGGTTGAAGCATGGCGAACAGGCACATGGCTCAGTGTGATAGAGCATGAATGCGTTCATGGATCAAGAGCACGGTGATCAGGCCCATGGCTCAAGGTATACTAGCGTCGAGACCTGTACCAAGGCAAGCTAGAGAAATGGGTAGCTTGCGGAGCTGACCCTGTGGCTGAGGCCACTTAAGCATTAGACTGCGGTCCTACTTTGGTTATCGTGCACTGACCACGAGAAGGAGAGGTCGTGGAGTCTGGCTCATCCATTGACCTTGTATGGCACCGGTTTTGGGCTATGCAGCGGAAGGTTGGATTTGAGTGATACGGCTCACTCCTCAGGGCATAATAAAACTTAAATCAGCCGAATAGCATATACTACTTAGGGCAAAACACGGAACATTGGTTGAGGCCTTGCTTGTGTAGTTGATCCAATTATATCTTGCAGTTATTTGTACGTTCCTTATATCTTGTGATAAGTTCTTATAAAGCTTATCTTGTCAATCATGTTCCATAAAGAATAACTGGTTATATGACTCATGGATATATTGGTAAGATTGTTAGTAAAGTTAGTTTTGCTCTATCTACTTTTCTAAAGTTTTATAGTTTCAGAGGGGAGTTATGTTTCTCGTTGGGACTGTGTGTCTCACCCCATTGGTTTACAACCTTTTTAGGTGATCGCACTAGACATGGTGGTGGTCGTGAGGTTGTGGCCGAGCAGCAAGAAGAGCAGTAGGAGGCAAGAGATGGATATGCTTCTATTTTGTTTGTTTTGTAGTAGAGTCCTAGAGTCATCCCTGTACTCTCAGGTCCTCAGAGGTGTTCTTGGCGACGTTTCACGATGTATAGCTGTTGTAGCTTTGTATATCCTGTTGTTGGCTTGATGTGGCTTGTTATGTATATATAAACAAGTGGTGAACTCTTGTGCTCATGGGACAGCTGGTTCCTATAAGCTGTGGACATATAGCAAGGCTTGTATATATTTATATAACATATTTCCCTAAAGGATGAGGATCTGGATGTAAAAGTTTTCTTTTATTTTCTTTCTGCAATCAGTTTTAATTAACCCATGTTTTCAGTAATATGTGGTTTATGGTGGTTCCACACATTTTCGCGTGGCATTTCATTGTCTGTGTGATAGTGGGATGTCACAATAAGTTTTGGTATCAGAGCTCTAGGTTCACTGAGTCTAGCTGAGTCTACAGGGATCTAGGACTTGGTTTGTGTCTGTTCTTGTGAGTTTTCTAGATTTTCTTACAATAACCTTCTGCCCTCAGTGAAAGATAAAGCTTAAAGATGTCTGGAAACCATGAAGAACATGTTGTCTAGAGCAATGATGTTGCATCTGTCGATGGAGCTAGAGTGTAGGCACATGAAGATTGGGTGTATGAGGTCCCCCAACTTGACCCAACCGTTCTTGAAAATCCTGTCTATCAACAGCTTATGGGGCAATTAATGGCTATGATGAATCTCATGGTGGAAAGATTGCCAGTGGCTCCTCCAAGAGCACATGCTCCCCATGGTGAATCATTAGATATTGGTAAGACCTTCGAGTGGCTTCACCAAGTCAGAGCTTCAGATTATGCTGGAACGACTAATCCAGTAGATGCATATCTGTGGCTGACAGGTCTTGAGAAGGCCTTCCAGATCCTCAACATCCCAGAAGCAGACAAAGTCAAGAATGATGTATACTTTCTGAAAGGTAGTGCTAGCCACTGGTGGGCCATTGAGGAGGAGAAGAAGCCTAGTGAGGTGATAGGTTGGGACGTCTTTCGCCGAGATTTCATGAGTCAATACTTCCTGAAGACCTATCTGGACAAGAAGATAAACCAGTTTGAGCATCTGCGCCAAGGATCAATGAGCATCACCAAGTATGAAGCCAAGTTTATGGACATTTTGAGGTTTTTCCCTCACATGGCAGCGATAGATGATGAGAGAATCAGGCAGTTTGAGAAGGGTTTGAGTGCTGAGCTGATGACACCTGATGCTGCTTTAGAAAATCGGGAGTGGTTCGCCACGTTTGTGGAGCCTGATTGAAGGATAGAACGGTCAGTCAAGGAGAAGAGAGAGACCATGTCCAAGAAAAAGCGTGCTCAGTTCTAGAGGTAGAGGTTTGATGGCTTCAAGAAGCCAAGGTTTTCAGCACCTTCCGCAATGCAGAGTTCCAATGCACTGTCACATTGGTCTCCGAGTAAAGGAAGAGGGCATGTATTTTCACCATCTAGAGCCCACAGTACAGCTTCAGTGGCAGTGACAGGGACATCTAGGTCATAGTTTGAAGATAGAGCATGTAATCTTTGTGGACAAACAGGGCATTTGAAGTCAAATTGCCTGAAGAGAGATGTCGAAGTGACACAACAACCAAGGAAGAATCAACAAGGGCCAGATAGACAACAATCTAGTGGTAATAGAGGGTGAGGATGCGGTCAAGCGTCGCAAGCAGGATCGTCTGCTCAAGAAAGCAGAGGATGAAGACGACAACAAGCAAAGGCTCGATTCTATGCTATGAGTCAGCCGGAGGTGATAGTCAACCTACGAGTGGTGGCAGGTCAGATGGAGTTATTTCATTCTAATTTGTATCCTTCTTGCTTTATATCTATTATGGTTGACCTGGGTACTACACACTCTTTTATCGCACGTAGTATGCTTGATAGCAGTCTTTTACCTATTAGCTATAAGAAAGATAGCTTGTTGTTAGAAAACCCTCTCGTCGGACCCGTGTTGCTTCGAGAAGAGTGTCCATCTTGTGTTTTATCTATTTTGGGACATAGTATACAAGTGGATCTTATACCACTTGATATGCATGGTTTCGATGTGATCCTTGGGATGGATACATTAGAGAAGTATAAGGTTGTGTAGGATTGTGGTTCCAAGCAAGCAGTGTTTGTTGACGGTGGTGAGAAGTGGATCTTCCAAGGGGATAGGAAGATCCTTCTGACATGTTTAGTGTCAGCTATGGTGATAGAGAAGTTGTTGTGGCAAGGATGTAAGGTGTTCTTAGCTCATGTTGTGGATACCAAGGCAAAAGGTCCTAGCCTTGAGGAGGTGCCTATTGTCTGAGAATTTGTAGATATATATCCCGAAGAGTTTCCTGGTGTTCCCTAACCTTGAGAGGTTGACTTTGAGATCAATCCGGTGTCAGGGACACAGCCAGTTGCCCAGACACTATATAGGATGGCTCCTGCTGAGATAGCAAAGATGAAGAAGTACTTACAGGAGTTGATGGATAAAGGTTTCATCAGACCAAGCACATTGTCGTGGGGTGCTCCAGTCCTATTCATAAAGAAGAAGGATGGGTCGATGTGTTTCTGCATAGATTACCGACAGTTGAACAAAGTTACGATCAAGAACAAGTGCTCGTTGCTGAGGATAGACGATCTGTTTGATCAGTTGTGTGAAGCTACAATGTTCTCAAAGATTGATCTATGGTCTGGATATCATTGGTTGAGGATTAAGGATGAGGACATACCAAAGTCAACCTTTAGGATGAGGTATGGTCAATTTGAGTTCGTGGTTATGCCATTTGGGCTAACCAATGCGCCTGCTTCTTTCATGGACCTGATGAACAGGGTGTTCCATCAGTTTTTAGATGAGTTTGTTGTGGTTTTCACAGATGACATCTTGATCTACAGGCGGGACAGTCGAGAGCACGAACAACATCTTCGACAAGCATTGACTCTTCTTCACCAACACCAGTTGTATGCCAAGTTTAATAAGTGTGAGTTCTGGTTGTAAGAAGTGACTTTCTTGGGTCATGTAATATCTATAGGAGTCAGAGTGGACCCCAAGAAGGTGGAGTCAGTTGCAGATTGGGAGCAACCAAAGACGCCGATAGAATTCCATAGTTTCCTAGTTTTATTAGGATACTACCGAAGGTTCATAAGAAACTTCAATGTGATCACATTGCCATTAACAAAGTTGACCAGGAAGGATGTACCATTTGTTTGGGATGATCGTTGTCAGCAAGCTTTCCAAAGTTTGAAGGAGAAGCTAACTAGTGCTCCAATGTTGCTGCATCCAGATCCTGGCAAAGGCTATGTTGTTTTATGCGATGCTTCCAAGAAAGGTGTAACGACAAACGTCATCATTAAGATAACAAGTGTCATTAACAATAATAAAACATGCGGAAACAATCACTAACAGTGGATCACCAAAAATCACTAAAAATTAAAACCATTTTTCAAAGAGATCCATTCAAACGAAAGCTCTTACTGGAAGGTACAAAACTTTATATACATCATTAATCACATTGTACATATCCGGTACATCTCATCTCGAGAATAACATATAACAATTGTTTTATTAAACTTTACATGAGTAACATAAAACCTCGAGGCATGTAAGCCAAAATCTCTTATTGATCATAAAATCAATACGAACCAACTCCAAGGACCTGAGAGTACAGAGATGACACATAGGACTTCTATCTACATGACAGACAGACAGTACACTCAACCTGAGCTGTCACTGTTGTCCCTACTGTTGCTGATGTTCTTCCTCTGCAAGATGTTCTTACTCTCCTCCATGCTTGTCCACCTAAAAACATTGGATCCCACGGGGGTGAGACAATTGTAAATTGCCCCAGCGGGAGATATAACTCTCCGCCGACCATATTATTATCACATATTAAGCAATTATAAACTAAGCAGAGATTCTTTTTATATTGACAGATAGGATAATTCACTGTATGAACAGAATGAAGTAATCTCCTTTCTTAAGGAGAACATTGTATCTACCCATGGTAGATTCATAATTCATTTATCTAATTGCAAGGAATGAAAAGAGATATGAATAACATTTATCAACTGACATTGCATAATAGAAGTATAACATCAACCAATGAATTTCCGTATTCAATCCTATAGCAAACATGCTAAACGGTTGATTACATTTTACATACACACTTATGCCCTGAGGAGATGAGATATACTGCTCATGCTCCAACCGACCATTGCGAAGTCAAAATTGGTACCATACAAGGTCAAAGGTTGAGCCGGCTACCAAGACCTCCCATATCTCGGTCAGCACGAGATAACATGTAGGACATCTTGTGTCTCTGCTATATATAGCTTTCTTGTCTATACTACAACTTCTCTATTAGAGTTACAGTGGCGTGCTGCACTCTCTTCGTGATCGTGAGATCTCATGTTTATCTCCATCGATCCGGCATTGTCATTATTGGGAGATGTGTACGACATCTTCCCAATCATCGGGGGATTAGTGATACATCCTTCCCAGAATATATAATGAAGGATTATGGGATCTCGTGTTTATCTACCACCAATCCTGCATTAGGGCGTAAGGTATTCGCGCCCATCACCCCCACATACTCAAAAGTATGCCCTCCGGGTTTTTCTGCGAAGCACCCGTTTCACCATCACGAGTTTGCTGGCGATGATGGATCTATGGTCAGGGTTCTACATGATATGATTTCACTTGATTAATTAAGTACATTAGCATATTCTTTTATCATCAATCAAGTTCTGAAACATATTTTATTCAGACAAATGCTATAAAGAAACATGTACTATTTTCATCATTCACTTCTCATTCTTTATGAGGCATTGGGATCTCAGTCCCTCATTTCATTTCTTTGGGAGTTCATATACCACAACAACATCATCATCATATTTATTAATCTTGGGTATTCATACCCTCAATTCATCATTCTCACTGTTACCATTTCCTAGGTAACTATTATCTCTAGGTTCTTAGACTGAGGTATGCATGATACTTGTTACACAAGTATCTCACATGGCTATCAAAGCCTATTAAATGTTTTGTCACCTTTCACTAGGCAACATCAACTTATTCATGAGACTCATAAGGTCCATATACCTTTTTTTTACTTTTGCTAAGCAACAACAACATTAGGCACATAAAGCCATTAAATATATTTATTATATGAATGGCATAGCTCAGGTATGGCTATGCTCTTCATCTTATGAGGTCTACATAATTAGTAGACATGATAACAATCTTACAAGTCATTAACCACATCATGTGATACATTAGAAACACCAGTATTCCTTTATTAGGATTATAGTTTACCATGAAATAGGGCTTTTCACTCCCTTTACCCAAAATTAGGGTTAGGGTTTCTCAACAGACATTAATTAGGGTTTTATGCTCATGTAATTAGTTCAACCCTAATTTATTGCTCCACCCTTCTAGGAGTATCCAAAGATATCATAAGTATATGCTTATGGTTACTATTCTAATCATATATCATTAATAATCATCAATACAAGGTATAAGTTCACTACTGTCTTATTATGGTATGATTACCTCATACCCATTAAGGTGGCTCATCCCCTTTCACAATGTATATTAGTTTATACTCATCAAAGTATATCATCTCATTACAATTTCATAACTACATAACACACACACTTCATGTGTTTCTCATCCCAATATGTTGGATTAAGATGCATCAAGGTATTTCAGCCCTGAAATGCTGAATGTGATATCTATCATGTCTTGATGTATCACTTTCTTCTCATTTATATCTTATTTCGATTAATCAACTAACCTTGTATTAAGGTATCTTCCCTCTTAATACTTTATCCACTAACATGTTACTTCCATCATATGGTACATATGTTACATATTAGAATTGTCCATCTATCTTTAAAGTTGTGGACTTATTCAATGGTTAGACATTGCTGAATATAGGATAACCCATTATCCATCTATTTAGATATTTCAACTCTTAGGATGTTATCCATATCATTATTAGGGTAGCATACATCATTCCTAAGAGTTTCATATCCTCGTCTTTATAGGGTGTGTAGAATAGATACATATGAGTCAAGTTAAATACATGTATTGAGTTAGATGCATAATGATCTAAGCATCATCTTATCTCTTATACCCTTACTCATCAAATTGTATCAACTTCAAGTCAAGTATAGAGTACCACAGCTGTGCAACCAGGAATGGTCGTGCAAAGGGAATCCACCACGGCCGTGCTACCTTGCACGGTCGTGCAAAATGAAGCTACCACGGCCGTGCTACCTTGCACGGTCATGCAAAGTAAAGATACCATGGCCGTGCTACCTTACACGGTCGTGCTACAGGAGTTCACCTCATGAAACATATTCAAGTATGAATTATATTCTTTCATCCTTTCAACTTGATTAAGACACATCAACCCTTCAATCAAAAGCATACAACTATGATTAACATAGTGTATCAATTCATTGATCCTATAAGTAAATAGGAATTCATCCCTTAATTGGTACTAATCATGTAGGTACTATTATGGTTTCAACCTTTGTACCTTCATTTATTATCATTACTAATCATCATTGGATCAATAGATCATTCGTCATCTTAATTCCCAAAGATTCAATCACATTGGACCTCCATTACATAAGGTATCCAATTGAATTAGGGTTTTCAATGTTGATTCCTTTAATCATTGAATTCATGGAACCAATCATCAATTGGACCTATACTTATTCTTCAATTGAGTTAAATAGGTCAATCCTCAATTGATTTGACCCTCAATTAACCCTCCATGGTCATAAGGCACACATTCAAATGATCCAACTATCATTAATTGATACAGACTCATCTCAAGTTGAGACATTATTAATATAAGGTTGGTCATTATCAACCACTCTAGGTATATCACCTATCAAGCTAATACCCATATCATTACTTGGTGTTACACTCATCACTCCTAAGAGTGTCTTCCCTTACCTTAACAAGGTGTCTCGGGTTGGAGGTATACATATGTTCATCATATCAGATTGGAGATGTATGAACATTCATCATATCGGGCTAGTCACCATCTAGGGTTAGTTATGATAGATTAGGGTTTGCCATATCAAACTCAACCCAATATACAAGTCAATTGGAGTGTGGGGCATCATTTTTATTGGGCTACATCATCAATCATTAGGTTGCAACACCCATGTCGAGTTAGGGTTGATTGTGTCGGGCACATGGCATATACATGTGTCACCCATGATACTTAAGAGGTATCAACTCATCACCATATCAGGCTATCATATTATCTAGGGTTGTGTATCGTGCAACCCTGTCGTTCAACCCTATCGTGCAACCCTGTCGTGCATCCATGTCGTGCACCTATGTCGTGCAATAGCACTTGTTATACTTCACTTGTATCGGGTTACCCAAATTAGGGTTTCATGTCAACTTATAAGTATACAATAGACCTTGTATCGTGTATGGAGTCTGTACTTGACTCCCTATCATGAAATAGGTGTATACTACACCCCCATATCGTGCAACAATTTATTCATTCATATCCATATCAGTCAAGTGAAGTAGGTGCATCATCATATCGGGTTAGGGGTGCTTGCTAATGTGCTTGCACCCGATATCACTTTTATAA